>OY728137.1:1877304501-1877904501 GCA_963277665.1 Viscum album | reverse complement strand
TTTCGTGAGGCGTTAGTTTGCCATCCACAGAAACATTATGTTCATCATCCATTAGATGGAGTTTTGTGTATGTGTAGTTTGAATACTACTTATAACAACATCATAGTATATTGAGGATACTGTTGTTGTTACAAAAGAAAGGAAATAAAAAGAGTTTGGGGGTTGGAGAAGCAAAATAAATGAAAATAATTTAAGAGAAATCGTTACCTTTAATTTAGGTAACTCACTTTGGTTGGAACCAAAGGACTTCTTGAAATGCTTTCTGCCTAAGGGGAAGCTTCAAGGAGGAGGAGAGGGATGTGGGGAGCTTAGTTGGGCAGAGTTTGGACGAGCCAAGTGGCTTGAGAGGTGTGAGGAATGAGTAGAAGTGGTCTCTTTTTATAAGGGAGAGGAGGGGTTCTTTAGGAAAGAGTGAAAGAATTACTTTATAATATAATTATATTCAGTTTATAATGGTCCAAAAATCATTGAGGTCGAAGATAAGATGACTCATATTCTAAATAACATCAACCAATAAGAATTGGACAGGTTTCAGATAATATTTTAATCATTATAATCTTATTTATTTAAATGATTTATTAATGAGGTAAACATTGCATCACTATTGTGTCATTAATAATTTAACTTATTTGATGTCTAAAAATTATAAATAAAATAGCATTATGTAGGAAATCTTTTTAGCTTTCTAATGAATATTTATAATCGAAAATCCACCTTGTATAACCCTACGTAAAAATTGTTCTTCTAAAAGATGTAAGCTTATGCCATTTTTATTTTTATTTTAACTTTATTAATATAAAGTGTCCCTACCACATACAAGTGGCTCCAAGGGGTCCCCAAATTGACCCAAGGATGCTCATGGTCGGGTATGTGTCCACCAATAAGGTTAGGACACGTTTTAGGGTAATTTTGTATGATTATAATATTATTTTTTAACCCTTATTTACCGGATTTACCCTTAACCATGGTAAATAAAATATTTACCACAGTAATTATTCAAAATGTATAAAAATAAAAGTTACCTATTTAAACAATTTGGACATCCTGATTCCAAATATGGAATACATTTTTCTAAATTCAAAACACAGAAGTGGCAGAAATTAATTTAAAATTAATTCCCGCTGTCAAAACAAAAAGCGTGTTTTTAAGAGATAATAACTATCAAAAGATTGACACTTGTTTATGTTCGGTTTAATTGTAAAATTATGTCCAATGACCAACATTATATTAAATGGTAAAAATATATTCTAAATATACTTTAAAACTACTAAAATTCATAATTTATCACTATTAATTATTTTGATTAAAAAAGTTGTTTTTTATTAAAATTTAGTAATTTTCACTATTCATCAAAATATGAAAGTTATCCGAAAAGTACCAAAATTTAACCATAGGCTAAATTTGATATTACGAATCCAAAAATGAAGTCCATTTTAAAATATAAAATATATATAATTTCAAAATTTAGGTATTACTATTCATAACGGCTAGTTTGATTGGTTGTGGCGTGTGTTAAAACTCAAGGTTGCGTACAACACACGCTACTATTTTATTCAAAGGAAAGCGTACCGTGGAAGCTTGGGATGTTTCATTTAAATTTTTTTTGAAGACCCAATTTATTCAGATAGTTTAAAATATTTTATTTAAAAAGGTTTCACTATTAAAGTTGATAAAAGTGCAATACTGAAAATGAATCTGTTCTTGCATTATGACTAAGAAACTCATAATAGGGATTCTAAAATTATAAGGATTATATAAAGTTCAAAATGTTGTTAATACTATTCATGACCTCTTTTAATGGCTTTTTTTTGTACGTCATGGTGTGATTGAACTCGGTGTTGCGTGTAGTGCATGTTATTGAATTATTTTTAAGAAATAACACACTATGAAATCCTGGGGTGTTACACCACACATGTTACCATGATAGATCATGGGAGTTTTCAGATTCAAAAACATCTTCCGTTAATTTTCCTCCTTCAGCTTGGTTAATCGAGGTAACCACACAAGGATTCATATTAATTAAGAATCCATTTAATATACTGATTTTACGTGTTTAACCCGTTTCAATTTTACATCCATTCAATCATAGAATTAACCAGAAAATAAGGTATCATTATTGCACAAGGACCACCAAAGGCCATTATTTTGATGGGACACAAGACCATAAAATCCACAACATATAATCAAGGATAAAAGATTACATAATAAACATCATACTCTCCTGTTAATTTTTAAAAGTCCATTTATTTTCTTCATTATGGTTTGGATTCATCCATCCCCATTGAAACAGAATAAAACCCACCCCACATGATACATAGTAAGAAAGACGATGGAAGAACCATACTTGATGATCAACAATTGATGTTTCTCTCCACATGGAAATAAGTGGGGATGTATGACTTGAAGGGTTGGAACTCTGAGAGATAAGAAAAGCTCTAGCATAGGTGCATGACTTTCCTTGGGAAGGGGGGAATCCAATTGCAAAAAGGAGAAAAAAACCATCTAGGAGGATGAAATATGGAATTCTAGTGCGATAAGAAAAAGAGATCTTGGAGTTACAGGATATCAAAATCTTGAATGGGTTTAAAGGCTTGTTGTGGTATCACCATGCGTTAAGACGGTTACACAAGATGAAATTAATCACCAGTTAAAAATTCACATCGGAGAGGTGGCCATAATAGTTTTGCATCAAACAGTTTCCTTTAACCTGA
Organism: Viscum album; assembly: GCA_963277665.1. Lineage (NCBI taxonomy): Eukaryota > Viridiplantae > Streptophyta > Magnoliopsida > Santalales > Viscaceae > Viscum > Viscum album. The sequence goes on along the minus strand of OY728137.1, from coordinate 1,877,901,790 downwards.
TGAAAACACACAATAGGGGAGGAACTGGAATGTTCGGGTAAAGGTGTGACACCAAGGAAAAGACACATGTTTTTGTAAGTCAAGGGTTTCCAAAATTATGGGGGATTTTATATATCATTAATGGGATTTAAATGTAATTGAATGTGGTATTAACACACTCTTACGTCAAAAGATATGTTGTGGGAGAGGAATTGGATAATGAAGGAAGGGCGGGGCACCATTCGATGAGACACTATAATGGTTCCACGGTCACAGTGCCACACTAAGCGATTCCAGATTAACGATGTGGCAATCATAGTGTCACTTTCATAGTGCCACTGGTTCAGTGGAACACCGTCAGCGGTGCCACAATTTTAGTGTGCGACCGTGACCAGCGCCACCCTATATGTGGAACCGTTTGATAGAACCGAGTTTCAGGAAAATTCATTAATGGGCCACTACCTGATGTGATACAAGATTAGTCGTCAAAAAAATTATCTAATTATAATTTCAAAAGAGTTTAAAATATAATTTAACAATATTAATTATTTAGATGAAAAATATATTTTATATTAAAAAATAATTATTTTCTAATTATTAAATGAAACATGAAACTTATTAGAAAAATATTTAAAAACCATACAAAATAAATAAATATTTTCCAATTTAAAATAAGAAGGCCATTTTTTAAATAAAATAAATAAAAGGGGTAAAAAATTTATTTTAATTAACTGCGCCATCGAAAGGAGGTAAAACTGCATATTAGAAAAACATATTTTTTTCATTGATCATCTTCTACTTCAAAATAATACACATAAAAAAACCTTCTCATGGTTTGAGCATAGAATAATATAGTGATCAATAGATCTCTTCTTCTCTTTCTTTGCTTAAAAGTCCTAAGACTTAGAGATCTCTTTTTATGTCTTGATATTACACGAGACAATATCTTCGTATGACGAGAAGGATTGTGAGACCAATGCTCGATGGATAAACGGTTTTAACCCATCAATGAAAATATCAATCTTACTTCTTTTGTTGCTTATATAATCTGTAGCATACCATGTTAATCTTGTAAAGTTAGCCTCATACTTTGTGACATTCTCATCATCCTTTTGTCTTAGACTTAAAAATTGCCTTTCCATATCTGCTCGATGTTCACGAGGAACGAATTTTTATAAAAATATATCATTGAACTCCTTCCATTCCATATTTGATACTTCATTATCTTCTATCGTTTTTTGAATCAATGACCACTATTGATCAGCACCTACCGTGAGGCTGTAAACTGCCATGATAACTTTTTCCCTTTCACAACTCCCCAAAGCCTAAAATATTTTCTCTTGGGAACTTATCCATTGCTCTGGTACCAATGGATTTATACTCCCATTGAATTTTGGTGGATGTTTCCTCATAAATAGATCTAACATTGATCCTTCACGCTATGAATCAGTGTGCTCCATACAGGTAAGGTTATTATTCATAACCTGAGTGAGTTGTCCCAGTATGGTGATTTGCTGATCAGCTCCAGTTGCAACACCAGCTCCATTATAATTATCTTGAGCAGGAGGGAAATACCTACATGGAGTGTGTGCATTGATACAGTTTTCATTCCTTCCACTAGGCGCCATTTAAAACAATAGCATAAACTAGATTAGTTTATGAATAAAAATACATAATTCCATATTTGTAAAAAACTTAACATAAACCAAAATGTTTATAGATATAATCCATAATCATAAAAAAATGTTTTATTTGAGGAAGTCTATAATCATAAACCCTTAATAATAGATTGTAAATAAAATTAGAATTATCCTAAGCATATCCCCCTGGAGTGTCGTAACCATGAGTGCAGCAAGGACCGTTGTCGTTCACCAGTTCCCATTCAAGTCTAGCTCAAAGCGGTGTTTTTGGGTTTTACCCCAGGTACATCTGTGCCAGAGCTGCCTCTACCTGCTCGTATCCTGATAGGTTTGTTTTGCTCAGAAAACTCACAAAATCTCTGCAATACCAAAATTCTAGGAAGTTCTTGTATACTAATCCTAAATGTCCATCTTATGTCTATGTGTTATAATCAGAGTTTATATAAATCTAGCTTCCAAGATTTTTACTAAACTTTCTCTAATAGAAACTGTAACGCCCCGACCCCAGTTACATAGAGTCGGTTCATTATTACATAAAAATTGAATGATCACAAAATATCAAGTCTCGAAATAACGATTAGTTTAGTATCCTTGGAAGAACTAGATACATTCATAATGTTTACATTACATCATAAATGAAAAACTATAAAAACATTGTCTCCATAGTCCACACTCATATCCCCTTATATTATCCCTTCTGTTCATTCATAAAATACTTCTTTATATCCTAGGAAAAATGAAACATAGAAAGGGTTGAGCTCAGATGCCCAGTAACGATAACAATATAGCATAATCTTTCATAAATAAGCATAAACATTTAAGGCAATGTGTAACTAAAACAAAATCCTTTTAAACTTGAACTTCAGCATAATATGGCTGAAATAAAATGAAATAATTCCATTTACTTATTCCCATGTATATTATAATAATTGAATAATCACATTCAAAATCAATAACCACTTTCATAATGATGGAATACATAAAGCCAGACTATCATAACCACGTAGCCAAGATCTCGTGCCAAGACTACAAATAAGATTTTTTCAAGGCCTCGTTCCAAGACACTAGTTTGTCTCATGAGGCCAACCGATGCATCGAGGAGCTATATTAGGATCCACCTGGCACATATTATGTCCAATGCATTCCTCATATGAACAGGTTTAAACATAAAATAAACATTTGTAATAAAACTAACATAATAAATTCCAATACATTCTCTATAAACCATGAATGGTATAAAAATAACACATAAATAGTCAAAAATATCACTAAACCTTCAATACAATAAGTAAATTTTGTATCATAATAAATAAACTTCAAATAAGCTTAAAATCAATCAAAGGATGTTGACATGGATGAAATCATAACTATTTTAGAGAAATATATCTTTTTTTAAAATCATTTAAAATTCACATATTTATAAAATAAAACATTTACTCTGAAAATATTCATATAATCTTTTTTGGGAAGCTTCGAATATTTTATAATGGCATAAAATATCCTTACTCGCTGTATAAGTTAAAAAAAATACATTCTTACCTTAATTCTGTTGAAATGGTTAAAAAGGACCTTGTTTGGAAAACGACAGAAAGATTACTTTATAAACTTCAAATAAAAAGTCAAACAAGGATATAAATGACTTCAACCCATAGTCTGTAATATATTAAGAATGATTTGAAATACATTATTTAGAAACATTTATGTGGATGATAAAGTGGTCCTAGTAGATAATTACGTATAAACAACCTCGGATAATGAAGAGATTGTGAAATAAACCCTTACCTTGTACTTTTCCATGGTCGAGGGCAGGTTAACCTCTTGTATAATGGTTAAATAATTTTTATTAAATTATAAAATATTCATATAAATTAATATGATATCATATAGGATCTTTTAACATGGATTTGTTAATAATATCTTAGTATTATCATCGATTTGGGTGTTAACTTGCTCATTTTCTTTTATATATTTTGTTACAAAAGCCATGTTTGTTATTGATAGGTTGTATATTATTCATATCCAAAATTATATCAAGTCCTTAAACATTATTTTTAATCATCAAATGAAAATTATAATTGCATGGATACAATGGGGAATGAATCTCATCACGTTCGTGGAGACGGAAATCTGTACGTACACACGAATGCTACTTCCATTTCATTTTTCATTTTAAAAGGAATCAAAACACAAGGATAAATAGGTATATTATTATCCAAGAATAATATAATATCTTATATGTGTTACTTATGTTCATTAACACCATCTTTTGTATATTCCATGTATGGTATAAACGAGTCATATCACTTTGAGGTTGCGGTAGTCCACAATTCCTCAAATGAAATTATCGTATCGATATACAACATGAAAAGAATAATGAAATTCTATAAAATGGAAATACAGAATCTTATATATAAAATAAATACCATAAATATCATATTTAATTATCATACCATTATAATGGCCACCAAGAGATGTGTTAGGAGATAATTGAACAATTATCGTTTTGTGAGGCGTTTGGTTTCCATCCACAGAAACATTATGTTCTTCACCCATTAAATGGAGGCGTGTGTATGTGTAGTTCGAATACATCTCATAACAATATCCTAGTATATTTAGTATACTGGTTTTGTTAAATAAAAAATAATAAGAAGAGTTTAGGGGTTAGAAAAGTAAAATAAAAGAAAATAAGCTAAGAGAAAACATTACCTTTAATTTCGGTAACTCCCTTTGGTTTGTACCAAGAAGGACTCTTCAAGTGCCTTATGCCTAAGGTAAGGCTTATATGATTAGGAGAGAGCTGTAGGTAGCTTTATTGGGCAGAGGTTGGATGAGGCAAAAGGTTAGTGTGGTGTGAGGAATTTCTTAGAATTGGTGTCCTTTTATAAGGGGGAGGAGGGGCTCTTTAGAAAAAAAAAATTATTGATTTATAATAAAATAATACTCGGTTTATAATGGCTCAAAAGTGGATTATTCAAAGTCTAAGGTGGGGATGGGTCGAAAGATGTTTTTGAATCTCATAACTCCCCTGATCTATCTTGGTAACATGTGTGGTTGATCTGCGAGATACATGTGGGTGACATGGGTGGGGATGGGATCCCCTATTGTGGCATAGTTGTTGGTTTTTAGATCTAAGGCCTTGTTGGGTCATATTTTGTGGGTTGTTTTGGTTCTAGTACTTGGAGGGATCTCGTAGATCCCTTTGTTGTTATGAATTTACAAGTGAACTGGGTGTGAGTTCTTAAATTACTGCTTGGCTATTGGTTTTTCCATCATTGGCTTGTAGATATTCATGTTATTTTCCTGAGAGTAAATATAATTATTTTAAATGCAATCAATTAAATATGAAAACCAGAATGAGTTCAGTGGGAAATTGTTTTCTAGGAATGAGTTGTGACTTGGAAGTGGATGGTGTCTCTTTTATAAATGAATAGTAACATGCTTTTTTTGAATAGGCTTGTTTTGGAAATACTAGGTTGGGATGAGTTCTTATTTACATATATGTATAATATATTTCTTACATTTCTTTATTCGAGATCCTCCCATGTTGAGAACTTCCTTCCAAACACCACCATTTCAATGGGGGAGTGTGTTCTTCCCAACACTCTTATGAGTGGGTGGTTATTAGCTCATTTTTCTCCCTTTCCTTAGTATCCCAAGACTATCTATGTTGGATTTGATGGCCTGAGTTCCATTATAGTCGTAGATCCTTCGGACAGGGTACGTGGTGGTGGTTTCCATAGGTGGACCACTTGGGGTTCGCTTCGGATGTGTATAGTAAATTTATTAACTATATAATATAAAAATACAATATGACATGGTTAATGTCAATCTAATTAACTAAGAGTTAAAACTAAAAGATAAGGTTAATATAATGACCCAAACATGTCTAAAATCTATTGTTTGAAAGGCTTCTGACCCATCCCCACATTAGACTTTTAATAGTCCACTTTTGAGCCATTATAAACCGAATATTATGTTATTATAAATCAATAATTTATGTTTTTTCTAAATAGCCCCTCCTCCCCCTTATAGATGGACACAAATTCTAACCAATTACTCACACCACTCAAACCTTTTGCCTCATCCAAACTCTGCCTAATAAAGCTCCATACATCTCTATCCTCCTCATATAAGCCTTACCTTAGGCATAAGGCACTCGATGAGTCCTTCTTGGTTCAAACCAAAGGGAGTTACCAAAATTAAAGGTAATGTTTTCTCTTAGCTTCTTTTCTTTTATTTTACTTCTCTAACCCCTAAACTCTTCTTATTAATTTTTTTGTAACAAAACCAGTATTCTAAATATACTAGGATATTTTTATGAGAAGTATTCTAACTACACATACACATGCCTCCATTTAATAGGTGAAGAACATAATGTTTCTGTGGATGGAAACCAAACGCTTCACGAAACGATAATGGTTCAATTATCTCCTAACACCTCTCATGGTGGCAATTATAATGGTATGATAATTAAATATGATATTTATGGTATTAATTTTATATATAACATTTTGTATTTCCATTTTATAGAATTGCATTATTCTTTTCATGTTGTATATAGATACGATAATTTCATTTGAGGAAGTGCAGACTACCGCCCCCTCAATGTGATATGAATCGTTTATACAATACATGGAATGTAAAAAGGATGGTGTTAATGAACATAAGTAACACATATAAGATATTATATTATTCTTGGATAAAAATATACCTATTTATCCTTTTGTTTTGATTCATTTTAAAATGAAAAATGAAATTGAAGTAGCGTTCGTGTGTACGTACGGATTTCCGTCTCCACGAATGTGATGAGATTCATTCCCCATCGTATCTCTGCAATTATAATTTTCATTTTATGATTAAAAATAATGTTTAAGGACTTGATATAATTTTGGATATGAATAATATACAACCTATCCATAACAAACACAGCTTTTGTAACAAAATATATAAAAGAAAATGAGTAAGTTAACACCCAAATCGATGATAATACTAAGATATTATTAACAAATCCATGTTAAAAGATCATATATGATATCATATTAATTTATATGAATCTTTAATAATTTAATAACAATTATTTAACCATTATACAGGAGGTTAACATACCCTCGACCATGGAAAAGTACAAGGTAGGGGTTTATTTCACAATCTCTTCATTATCTGAGGTTGTTTATAAGAAATTATCTACTAGGACCACTTTATCATCCACATAAATGTTTCTAAATAATGTATTTCAAATCATTCTTAATATTTTACCGACTATGGGTTGAAGTCATTTATATCCTTGTTTGACTTTTTATTAGATGTTTATAAAGTAATCTTTATGTCGTTTTCCAAACAAGGTCCTTTTTTACCATTTCAACAGAATTAAGGTAAGAATGTATTTTTTTATCTTATACAGTGGGTAAGGCTATTTTATGCCATTATAAAATATTCCAAGCTTCCCAAACAAGATTATAAGAATATTTTCATAGTAAATGTTTTCTTTTATAAATATGTGAATTTTAAATGATTTCAAAAAAAGATATATTTCTCTAAAATAGTTTTGATTTCATCCATGTCAACATCGTTTGATTGATTTTAAGCTTATTTGATGTTTATTTATTATGATACAAAAATTACTTGTTGTATTTAAGGTTTAGTGATATTTTTGACTATGTATGTGTTATTTTTATACCATTCATGGTTTATAGAGAATGTATTGGCATTTATTATGCTAGTTTTAATACGAATGTTTATTTTATGTTTAAACCTGTTCATATGAGGAATGCATTGGACATAATATGTGTCGGGTGGATCCTGATATAGCTCCTTAATGCATCAGTTGGTCTCATGAGACAAACTAGTTTCTTGGAACGAGGCCTTGAAAAAAAAATTATTTGTAGTCTTGTCACGAGGCCTTGGCTACGTGGTTATGATAGTCTGGATTTATCCATTCCATTATTATGAAAGTGGTTATTGATATTGCACGTGATTATTCAATTATTATAATATACATGGGAATAAGTAAATGGAATTATTTCATTTTATTTCAGCCATATTATGCTGAAGTTCAAGTTTAAAATGCTTTTTTTAGTTATACAATGCCTAAAATGTTTATGCTTATTTATGAAAGATTCCACTATATTGTTATCCTTACTGGGCATCTGAGCTCACCCCTTTCTATGTTTCATTTTTCCTAGGATGTAAAGAAGTATTTTATGAATGAACAACAGGGATAGTATGATAGGATATGAGTGTGGACATTGGAGACAATGTTTTTATAGTTTTTCGTTTATGATGTAATGTAAACTTTATGAATGTATTTAGTTCGTCCAAGGATACTAAACTAATCGGTATTTCGATACTTGATCTTTTGTGATCATTCAAATGTTATGTAATAATGCAGTGACTCTGTTTAACTGGGGTCGGGGCGTCACAGTTGGTATCAGAAGAAATTTAGAAAAAATCATGGAAGCTAGATTTATATAAACTCTGATTATAGCACATAGACATAAGATGGACATTTAGGATTAGTATACAAGAACTTCCTAGAATTTTGGTATTGCATAGATTTTGTGAGTTTTCTGAGAAAAACATACCTATCAGGATACGAACTGGTAGAGGCAGCTCTGGCACAAATGTACGTAGGGGTAAAACTCGAAAACACCGCTTTGAGCTAGACTTGAATGGGAACTAGTGAACAACAACGGGCCTTGCTGCACTCATGGTTACGACACTCCCGGGGGATAAGCTTAGGATAATTCTAATTTTATTTACAATCCATTATGAAGGGTTTATGATTATAGACTTCCTCAAATAAAAACATTTTTTTATGATTATGGATTATATCTATAAACAGTTTGGTTTATGTTAAGTGTTCTATAAGTATGGAATTATGTATTTTTATTCATACACTAATCTAGTTTATTCCATTGTATATAAATGGCGCCTAGTGGAAGGAATGGAAACAATATCAATGCACACACTCCATGTAGGTATTTCCCTCCAGCTCAAAATAATTATAATGGAGCTGGTGTTGCAACTGGAGCTGATCAGCAAGTCACCATACTGGGAAAACTCACTCAGGTTATGATTAATAACCTTACCTGTATGGAGCACACTGATCCGTAGCGTGAAGGATCAATGTTAGATATCTTTATGAGGCAACGGCCACCCAAATTCAATGGGAGTACAAATCCATTGGTACCAGAGCAATGGATAAGTTCCCAAGAGAAAATATTTTAGGCTTTGGGGAGTTGTGAAAGGGAAAAAGTTATCATGGCAGTTTACAGCCTCACTGGAGGTGCTGATCAATAGTGGTCCTTGATTCAAAAAACGATAGAAGATAATGAAGTATCAAATATGGAATGGAAGGAGTTCAATGATATATTTTTAGAAAAATACATTCCTCGTCAACATCGAGTAGATATGGAAAGGCAATTTCTAAGTCTGAGACAAAAGGATGATGAGAATGTCTCAAAGTATGAGGAAAACTTTACAAGATTAACACGGTATGCTACAGATTATATAAGTAAAAAAATAAGTAAGATTGATCTTTTCATTGATGGGTTAAAATCGTTTCTCCATCGAGCATTGGTCTGACAATCCTTCTCATCATACAAAGATATTGTCTCGTGTAATATCAAGACATAAAAAGAAATCTCTAAGTCTTATGACTTTTAAGCAAAGAAAGAGAAGATGAGATCTGCTGATCACTATTGAAATGGAAATAAGGGGATGAAGGGAAATTTTGAATATCCATCCTATAGTAAATTTGGGAAGACACCCCCTGGTACTTGCTTGAAGGGAATGAGAGTCTGTTACAAGTGTGGTGAAAAAGGCCACAAAACTCGTGATTAAAAGGGGAAGAATGAAGCTACCGATGTTCAATGCTACAACTGTAGAGAGATGTGACATTATGCAAATGAATTTCCTAAGAGTCAGGGGAACATACCTCAGAAAAGGCCAAGGGATCAAGGCCAGGCTTATGCTATCACTACTACTGAGTTAGAATCTCCAAAAGACGTGGTGGCAGGTAATTTAATGGTTTCCTAAAGCTTAGAAAATAAATTATTTGATTCTGAATCATCTCATTGTTTCATATTTTCCTAGTTTTCTAAGAAAATTCGATATTTCCAATTTGATTTAACAAGGGTGTTGTTAGTCAAAACTCATAAGGGAAGTATCATTGCAACAGTGTTTTGTGAATCAGTCCCCATTAGAGCACATAAATGATCTTTATCTATGGATCTCATCATCATACATATGATGGACTTTTATATAATCCTTAGTATGTATTGGCTTTCGGACCATGATGTGAAGATTTATTGTATGAAAAAGGAGGTTACTATTTTTGATGATGATGAAAAAGAACACCTTATCTTTAGAGAAGAATCATCTCCACCTAATTCTTATCTAAATCCACACCCAATAGCTCAACTAAATTTAATTATTAGGGAGGAAGAAAATGAAATGACTGTGGGTGAGGAAAGGAATGTTCAAATATAGGATGTAGCTATTTTTAAAGAATATGTAGATGTGTTTCTGGAAGATTTACCTGGACATCCTCCAGAATGAGAAGTTGAGTTTTCCATTGATTTAATTCCTGGATCAAGGCCTATATAGAAGTCCCCTAATAGAATGGCCACTGGAGAATTTGTTGAGCTAAATAAACAACTAGAGGTATTGAGTAATAAGGGATTTACTCGCTCTAGTGTCTCTTCATGGGTATCCCCGGTTCGTTTTGTTAAAAATAAATATGGATCTATGAGGTTATGTATCGACAAATGGAGATCAATGCTATAACAATAAAGAACAAGTATCCCCTACCTCATATTGATTATTTATTTGATCAACTGCAATGAGCTCAATACTTTTCAAAGATTGACCTTTGATCTAGATACCATCAGTTGTGTGTGAAGAAGGAAGAAATTCCGAAGACATCATTTAGAACTAGGTACGTACATTAAGAGTTTATGGTAACGCCTTTTGGGATGACTAATTCACCCTCTATTTTCATGGATTTAATGAACAATGTTTTCAAAGAATATCTTGATTATTTCGTAGTGGTATTTATTGATGATATCTTGGTATAATCCAAAATCTATGAAGATCATGAAAATCACCTGTGTATTATCCTGAAGACGATGAGAAGACATGAGTTATATGGAAAGTTTTGCAAGTGTGATTTTTGGCTTCAAGAGATTTCTTTTCTTGGCCATATTGTCTTTAAGGATGGAATCTCTATTTATCCTACTAAGAAAAGGGAAATCCAAGAATGTCCAGCCCCAATGAGTATAACCTAGGTACGTAGTTTTATTGGGTTTTCAGGTTATTATCGACGTTTTGTCCAGAATTTTGCCTAATTGGATAACCCATTAGCAAATCTCACATGTAAAGGTGTTGAATTTTTTTAGACAAAAGAGTCTGAAGAATGTTTTGATGAACTGTAGAGAAGATTAATCAGTGCTTCTATATAGACACTGTCATTGGGGAATAATGGGTTCGTTATTTATAGTGATGCATGAAAGAAAGGACTTGGTTGTGTCTTTATGTAGAATGATAGGGTTATTGCCTATGCATCACGACAGCAAAAAATTCATAAGAAAAACTATCCTACTCATGATCTTGAGTTAGCTACTGTATTCTTTTCTTTGAAGATATGAATACATTATCTCTATGGTAAAAAATGTGAGATATATAGTGATAATAAGAGTTTGATGTATATTTTCTCACACAAATAACTCAACATGAGGCAATGGAGATGGATTGAACTACTCAATGATTACGATTTCACGATGCACTGCATCTCGGGGAAGGAAAATAAGGTGGAATATGCTTTGAGAAGAAAGGATCATAGAGTTTTGGACATGATGAGAATTGAAAGGGATCATATTTTCAAGGATCTAGTGAAGATGGATATGGGAATTACAATGGAAGGTGAAACATAGATACTTTTTGAAATGGTTGCAAAACCACCTTTACTATAAAGGATAAAGAGTTATTAGAATGAATATGAAGAATTCCAAAAGAAGATTAATGTTTTGAATCATGGGAGATTGAGTGACTCTGTGTTTGAAGATGGAATTTTGAAATTTTGGAATAGACTTTGTGTTCCTGATATACTTGACCTAAAAAGGGAACTGTTGGATGATTCTCATAGTTTCAATTTCTCTATACACCCTGGGAGCACCAAAATGTATAGAGATTTAAAGGAACATTTTTTGTGGGATAACATGAAGAGGGAGATTGCTAATTTTGTGCCAAGATATATGGTTTTTCATCAAATGAATGCTGGAAGGCAATATCATGGAGGAGTCATGCAACCTATTCCAATACCTAAGTGGAAATGGGATAATATTGAGATGGAATTCATCATGGGACTACCAAAGACTCCTAGAAAAAACAATGCAATATGGGTCATTGTTGATCATCTTACCAAGTCAGCACATTTTCCTGCTAAAATAGAAGAGTTACCACTTGAACGCCTAGCAAGGCTATATATTAATGAAGTTGTGAGACTTTATATAGTACCCCTATCAATTTTTTCTGATCGTGATCCTCATTTTACTTCAAAATTATTGAATAGTCTGCAGAAGGCCTTGAATACTGATCTTTATTTGAGCACTACCTAACACCCTCAAACAGATGGACAATCATAATAGACTATTCAAACCTTAGAAGACTTGTTGAGATCTTGATCACTTGACTTTCAGGGTATGTGGGATCAATATTTACCTCTGGTAGAATTTTCCTATAACAATAGCTTACATTCAAGTATTCAGATTGCACCGTATGAAGCGTTATACGAAACGAGATGTCACACACCAACCTGTTGGGATGATATTTGGGAAAGAAAACTCGTTGGCATAGAACTGGTGGAGGAAACGATGGAAAAGATAAAGGTAATCCAAATCCACATCAATGCAGCTCAAAGTAAGCAGAAGAGATATGCTGAAAACCGAATGAAGGATTTGGAATTTCAGGTAAGAGATCATGTTTTCTTGAAGTTATCTACATGGAAGGGTGTTATTAATTTTAGTAAGAAAGTTAAATTCTGTCCCAGGTGCATCAGACTATTCGGAATTCTAGAATGAATTGGGATTGTTGCTTACCATTTGGAAATGCCGCCAAGTCTCTCCAAAGTTCACGATGTGTTCCGCATATCATTGTTGAGAAAATACATGGCTGACCCAACACATGTATTTACTTATGAGAAATTAGAACTGGAAACCGATCTATCTTATTGAAAATATCCCATCAGGATTCTTGATACAAGAGAACAAGTACTGAGAAACCAGACCACTCATCTATTAAATATTCTATAGAGAAACCATAAGATGGATGTGGAAATGTGTGAAACCGAGGAACATATGATGAAGAACCACCTGAGTCTTTTCATGCGGTATAATTCTAGAAATTTCAAGGATGAAATTATTTGATGGAGGGGAGAATGTAACACCCCAATCATCTATAGTACACTTCTCTTTGAATAATACTGTAGTGTGTGTTTCACGCAACTTCGAGTTCTAACACACCCCAACCAATAAAACTAGCCATTATGAATAGTAATACCCACTTTTTAAAATTTTATAAATTTTAACAGTCAAAATGGACATCATTTTTCGATTTGGAATATCGAAATAATATTAGGGTGAATTTTTGGTACTTTTCTGATAACTATTATATTTTGATGAATATTGAAAATTACTAAATTTTAATTAAAAACATATTTTTAATAAAAATAACTAATAGTGATAATTTATGAATTTGAGTTGTTTTAAAGTATATTTAGAATATATTTTTACCATTTAATACAATTTTGGTCATTGGACATAATTTCACAATTAAACCGGACAGAAACAAGTGTTAATCTTTGGATAGTTATTATTTCTTAAAAACATGCTTTTGGTTTTGACATCGAGAATTTATTTTAAATTAATTTCTGCCACTTCTGTGTTTTGAATTTGAAAAAATGGATTCCATATTTGGAATTAGGATGGTCAAATTGTGTAAATAGGTAACTTTTATTTTTATACATTTTGAATAATTACTTCGGTAAATATTTTATTTACCATTGTTAAAGGGTAAATTCGGTAAATAAGGATAGTAAAATAATATAATAATAATAATAAATTACCCTAAAACGTGTCCTAACCTTATTGGATGATACATGTCCGACCATGGGCATATTTGCGTCGACTTTGGGACCCCATGGAGCCACATGTAGGTGATAAGGACACTTTATATTAATTAAGTTAAATGAAATACAAAAATGACATAAGCATATATCTTTTAGAAAAACAATTTTTACATAGGGTTATATATATTATATTTTCGACTATAAATATTCATTAGAAAGATAAAATTATTTCCCACATAATGGTATTTTATTTATAATTTTTAGACATTTCATAATTAAATTTATTTATGACACAATAATGATGCACTGTTTTCCTTGTTAATGAAAGAATCAAATAATTTGTATTATAAAAGTTAAAATAAATAAAATTTGAACGTTTTGATGCCATAAAGGAATTATATTGGTTAATATGACATTTTAGGATTGTTAAATGAATTTTTTTCGTGTTAATAAAGTTTTTATGACTTCAAAAAAATTCAATTATTAAATATTGTCAAAATTGACATAAATGAGTTTTTAAAACAAGTATTATATTATTAATTGATATTCTATTCCTAAAAATCCAAGGTCAGGATAAAAGAATTATATAATGATATGTGTATCATTAATGGACCACTTTGAGGTCTCTTAGATGTGTATAGTAATTTTATTAAAAATATAATATAAAAATACAAAGTGACATGGTTAATGTCAATCTAATTATCTAAGAGTTAGAACTAAAAGATATGGTTACTATAATGACCCAAACCCGTCTAAAATTTATTGGTTGAAATTATTTAGACCCATCCCCACCTTATAATTTGAATAAACACTTTTAATAAATTAGAAACCGAATATGAATTTATTATAAATTAATACTTTAGGTTTTTCCTAAAGATCCCCTCCTCCCCCTTATAAAAGGACACCACTTCTAACCAATTCCTCACACCTCTCAAGCCTTTTGGCTCCTCCAAACTCTGATCAACTAAGCTCCCTAGATCCCTCTCCTCCTCCTATAATCCTTAACTTAGGAATAAGGCCCTTCAAGAGTCCTTTTTGGTTCAAACCAAAGGGTGTTACCCAAATTAAAGGAAACATTTTCTCTTAGCTTCTTTTGTTTTAATTTACTTCTCCAACCCCTAAACTCTTATTATTATTTTCTTTTGTAAACAAACCTGTATCCTAAATATACTAGGATATTGTTATTAGAGGTATTCTAACTACACTTACACACACCTCCATCTAATGGGTGAATAACCTAATGTTTCTGTGGATGGAAACTGAACACCTCACGAAATGATGATTGTTCAATTATCTCCTACCACCTCTCATGGTGGCCATTATGATGGAACTATAATTAAATATGATATTAATGTTATTTATTTTTTATATAATCTCTTGTAATTCCATTTTATATAATACCATTATTCTTTTCATGTTATATATATATACGATAATTTCATTTGAGGAAGTGCGGACTACCGCCCCCTCAAAGTGATATGACTCGTTCATACCATACATGGAATGTATAATGGATGGTGTTAATGAAAATAAGTAACACATAGAATATATCATATTATACTGGATAAATTATATACCTATGTATCATTTTTTTTTGATTCCTTTTAAAATGAAAAATGAAATGGAAGTAGAGTTCGTGCGTACGTACGGATTATCCTCTCCATGAATGTGATGAGATTCATTCCCAATCGTATCCATGCAATTATAATTCTCATTTGACGATTAAAAATAATATTTAAGGACTTGATATCATTCTGTATTTGAATAAGATACAACCTATCCATAATAAACATGGCTTATGGAACAAAATATATAAAAGAAAACGAGAATGTTAACACCCGAAACGATTATAATACTAAGATATTATTAACAAATCAATGTTAAAAGATCATATATGATAACACATTAATGTATATGATTCTTGTATAATGTAATAACAATTATTTCACCATTATACAGGAGGTTAACCTCCCCTCGATCAAGGAAAAGTACAAGGTAAGGGTTTATTTCACAGTCTCTTCATTATCTGAGGTTTTTTATATGTAATTATCTACTGGGATGACTTTATCAACCACATCCATGTTTCTTAAAAATGTATTTCAAATAATTCTTACTATTTTATAGACTATGGTTTAAATTCATTTATACCCTTGTGTGAATTTTTATAATAAGGTTATAATGTACTCTTTCTGTCTTTTTCGAAACAAGGTCATTTTTAACCATTTCGACAAAAATAAGGGTTTGAATGTATTTTTTTAACTTATACGGTAGGTACGACTATTTCCTACCATTATAAAATCTTCGATGTTTACCATTAAAGCTTATAAGAATATTTTCAATGTAAATATTTTCTTTTATAATTATGTGACTTTTAAATGATTAAAAAAAATTTAGATATTTCTCTAAAATAGTTTTGATTTCATCAATGTCAACATCCTTTGATGGATTTTAAGCTTATTTGATGTTTATTTGTTATGATTCAAAACTTCATTATTGTATTGAAGTTTTTTTGATATGTTTGACTATGGGAGTGTTATTTTTATACCATTCATTTTTTATGGATAAATTATTGAAATTTCATATTCTAGTTTTAATACGAATGTTTATGTTATGTTTAAACTTGTTCATATGAAGAATTCATTTGACTTAATAAGTGACAGGTAGACCCGCTATAGCTCCTCGATGCATCGGTCGGTCTCATGAGAGAAACTACTGAATTTTCACGAGGCCTTGACAAAATTTTATTTTTAGTCTTGGCACGAGGCTTTGGCTACATGGTTATGATAGTCTGGCATTTTTCATTACATCATTATGAAAGTGGTTATTGATATTGCATGTGATTATTCGATTAGTTGAATATCCATGTAAATATGTAAATGGAATTATTTCATTTTATTTCTACCATATTATGTTTAATTTCAAGTTTTAAAGTCTTTTGTTTTAGTTATACATTTTTTAAATGATTATGCTTATTTATGAATGTTTCCGCTATATTGTTATCCTTACTGGGAATCTGAGCTCGCCCATTTCTATGTTTTGTTTTTCCTTGGATTTGAAGAAATATTTTATGAATTCCCTATAGGGATAGTATGACGGTATATGAGTGTGGACTATGGAGACTATGTTGTTGAAGTTTTCCTTTTACGATGTAATGTAAACTTTATGAATGTATCTAGTTATTCCAAGGATACTAAACTAATAGGTCTTTTGTGACATGAACATTTGTGATCATTCCAATGTTATACAATAATACAGCAACCCTGGTTAACTGGGGTCCGGGTATTATAGTAGTCCACACTTTCTCAAACTAGATTATCGTATTAAAACCAAATTGAATGTAAAGATATGTTTTATTTATATTGTATAAAAAAGATTAAATACATAATAAATTTAATATATGACATATATAAATAGTGTTTCCACCATAATTGATATTATGATTGGTTGTAAAGGATAATTTAAAAATAATAATTTCATGAGGTAGTAGTTCACAATAAATATAAATAGTATGTTAAACATCCATTAGATTGAGGTGTGTTGAAAATGCAAGAATAAGAAAATTTTCATAAAAAACCTAGTATACGGAGGAAACTGGTTTTTTAACACATGAATGTAATCATGGTATTGGATGGGGTGAATAAGAAAAATAAAGGAAATGACTGTGAGACAAGACATCAACTCTTAATGAGGTAACTCTTTTTGGTTTGTGGAAAAGGGGTCCCTTAATACTATTTAAGAACAAAGTGTGGTTTCAATATAGAAGGGTGGATTTATGGCAGTCTAATTGGTCATATAATGGATGAACATAAAATTTTAGAGATGTGTGAGGAATGGGTAGAGGTAGTGGCCTTATATTAGGAAGGAAAAGGACTCAATTAGATTTTTTTTGGAATAAGTTAGGTGTGCACTTATTCTTAGTTAAAAATGATATAATTTACCAACCAAATTATTATTTTATGTTTTATGGACAAAAAATGGACCTACAATGGGTCTTGGACATGTGTGTACGTTGTTTTGGGTGTTATGTTTAGGGTTAATACTTTATTAACCTATTTTTTCTTAACCAATGTAATTAATTTTAATCAGCTTTAGTAATCTTTTTTCGAAAAAAAACCATAGTTGACCATATTATAAATTATAGGTTCATCTATTTCCAAATATGGAATCCATATTAAAAAATCCTAATAACAGAATTGTATAAAATTAATTTAAAAATAATCCTGTTTTCGGGTCAACAATATGGGTTCTTATAGTAAAATGGTTGAACATTTTGCTAAGTATTTTTGTCCAATTTAAATTCAGAAATTGTTCCAATGAAAAAAATATGATTACATCTGAAACATATTATATAAATAAAATTTTAAATTAAATTAAATTATATTTTATCCTAATATTAAAATTTAATTAAAATGTGGGTTTTAATTAAAATTTGTTATTTTTCATAATTCTTCAAAAAAAAAAATTTCAGAAAAATCACAATATTTTACCATATCTTAATTTTGAAGATATAAATTTAAAAATAATGTTTATTATATGAAATTTATTTTGTAAATGTTTCTAAAATTAAATTTATTAAGGTATTAAAAATATTATTTTTAATCATAGAAGGACATTACTATAGCCTTATACATCATTATCAATTTGATTCATTTATATATAAAAATTACAGCAATATTTGAAAAGTATTTAAAAAATTAATATAACTATGTTTAATGATTGGTTAATTATTATCAGAATTATATAACAATATTATTTTTTAGAGAAACCCAGTGTTTCATGTATAATATGCCTACTATGTTTGAATGTATCATATTCCATCTCTATGCTATCTATAACGTTGGACAAGTTGATGTTGCATGTTACATATGATAAAATGTTTTAGTGCTAATTAAATATTTGTTTTTGTTCACTGTAAGATGAAAATTTTAATTTATTCAAATAAAATAAAGTCTATAAAAACTTGGGGTGTTACAATCTTTATGATGGATGCTATATTGGGGAAAATAATATAGTATTTACTACATTGAACAAGACCATTCATATTTAAATGTATTTTAAGGTCACATATGATAATTAATGTGTTCTTATCAAGTTATTATAATGATCGAATTTTTATGTTTTCAGATTGAAAAATGATTAACTGTAATGATTATTTAAATACTACACCAATTCGTCGTTCTAAATTTTGATCAATGTTTCTTAATATTTTATTTTTAAATCAAATATCCTTAGATAAAAATGTATTTATTTTTTGTTATGGAATTACCATGTGTTTACTATATTTCCTCAAATTCTACATTATATAATAGTAAAATATGGGGGTGAAGGAACCCTAGAAAATGATCATTCATAATCTCATATTGAAATTGGGTTTTGAGCTCTCTAATAGGTGGAATGACCATTTTTTTGAAACATAATTCCTTTTTATATTTACATGATATTTTATAACATGGTAGATCCTTACCTTTTAATAGGATTAATAGGGAGTGACCTCAAGTCATCCTCTATTAAAACGGGATGATGTCGGCATGTGATAATATTGGAATTAAAATCATACATTTGTCCATTGGTGCTACAACTTATATTTCATGGGAACATACAAAATATTAGGTGGAATATTTTTCAAATGGAATTTTTAGAGATATAGTTTAATAGGTAAATTAAGCATTGATTTCCGAATGTTAATTGAAATGTAATTATATAAGGTCTATATGTTATTAAATTACTGATTAAATCAATTACATCCATATAAGTCAATGTGTGTGACTATATATCTATAACATTGTGTAAAAAATATCATAATCTATTATTATCATACCAAGTCAGAAAATGATAAAATGGTATCAGTACCATGTTTTCAATATAATCATATATACTTATTTATAGAATATTGAAAATAAATTGGAGATAATAAACAAACACTTCTATGACATGTATGTAGGTTTTTTTGATTACTGCACTTTCATGATCTCATCCATCAATATATAATATATCAAGTGGAAATTGTTTCCTTATAATGATACCTCAATCAGGTTTATCTCAATATCTATCATATAAAATATCTAGAGGGTGATACTATAAAGATGCATCATTTTTGAGTCTATGGATTAAGAACATCCTTATTAGTTAATGGTGAACATTGAAAAAATATATGAAATTAATACTCTTTTGGCAGGGGTGAAGGCACATGAATAATTGGAAAACACCAGCATTAATTAAATTGAAGCAATAAGACATTATATAAGGACTGTAGTAAAATAACTCTCCCATTTTTTAAAAATAACGTAACTAATAGACCAAAATTATGTATTTCCTAGTTAATTATCATCAATTATTTGTAATACTTCTATGTATATCAATGATGGTTTTATATATATATTATTTCTGTGCATTTTTCTATACATGAAATGTTAATGGGAGACTCCAAATCATGAATGATCATTATTTTTTCTGTAAGGTTTTTTATAAATGAGAATATAGTTATTCTCAATTAAATATATTATCTCTGAATATAAAATTCCTTGAAAAATATAATCAATTTATATTAATTCATTCAATTTATGAATATAAATATATGTTTTAATTTTTAATATGTAAGTTAAAATAATCACATTAGGGGAATGAATCATATATGTGTATTGGTATAATTTTCCATCACTATAACACTAGATTTATCCTTTTTCAGTGGGTGATATTTTATCATACATTTTCTTTCTTTTATGGTAAAAATATGGACAGATACATTCATCATAGATGAAAACAATAAATATTACCCCATCAAATGGGATATAATTATTACATTTCCACATTCTATATGGTTGTATGTAAGTCGTTAATTTTATTGTTATTTTGTTCATATTTATACCTTTTAACTGATCATTATTTTGATAACACGTAGTATGAAATTATTATGATTTTATTTGGTCACCCTTTGTATGTTTTTGACTTATTAGGTTTTGTACCTTAATAAATTAAACTACATTATTTTACATAAACAACACAAAGATAACATCTATTGGAAAGAGACACAACATTTTGTCATGAATTTAATTTTTGTCTACTCTTTCAGTTTATTATTATTTATCTTTCCCTATATAGTTTTAATTCAATTGTGTTGGACCAATGGTTGTTTCAGTTTAAGGTCACATATATTTTACTAGTGGTTATTTTCAAAAAAATTGGTTTGATAGATAAGTTGAAATATTGGGTATGTTGAATAATCCGAAATAATTAGATTATTGAATTCATATATATTATCTAATGAATTTATCAATGATCTACAATTTCAATGATCGAGGGTAGACTAACCATAAAAAATTGGGAATAACTAATATCATTATTAGTTAATGGGGATTGGTGTGAGTAGGTTTGTTTTCACCACACACAATATAGTTATGAAATATGGTAGTCACATGGAGACTAGAGGGAGTTGGTTGGTAACTATTATACTCATTTAATGTATTATAAAAAATTCTGTTTTAAATGATAGAACCAATATAACTGGTCAACTCATGGTATCTCTACAATTGAATATAAAACTGGAGATAAAAAAGAAGATTCACTGAGAACTAGAATATTTTGGATGAGATTTAAGCACCTCAATAACTCAACCACAATGTATGGATCATATATTCAATTGAGTATTTGTAACATCCTAACCCAGGATCCACATAATCCATACCCAAATCAGGTAAGTCACATGGCCTCATGAACACGTATCCTACACTAGAGGATGTTGACTAGAAGTTGTGGTGAAAAGGTGGAACAGTTGGTTGACTATACCCTCTTATCATAGTAAAAAATGGGTAATCAAATAAAATTTAATAGTAGAAGCATAATATAAATCGAATTAATAAAAATGAATCAAAATAATAATTATATCTTGTATAATAGAAAATTTCGAAAGTTAAAATTAAAAAACAGCTAAATAAATATCATAAAATCCAATACAAAGTGTCTGATACATGGATGCATGTAATGATGAATATAAAAAATTTAAAATGTGTCATATAAATAATATAACAATATTTAAAAAAATTATCCATAAAAATATCAAGCCTATGATGGGTCCTTTTCTCCTTAACTCTAATTATACGAGGCAACATATCAATAGCCGGTAGGAGGGTTCATTCTCTTTTTCATACCTGCAAGGAATATAGTATTCTCGGGAACTAAAGGTAGCCTGAGTGGGGTGTGAGATTTAAATCGTAGTTTCCCAACACTAATGATTTTTATTTTTAATCCAAGCTGTTATCATAACTAAACAGTGTGCATGTATATAAAAAGTAGTAAGGAAATGGTATATAAATTAATAACCTAGATTCTTATGTTCCTAAAGGACACCTCATGGATCTAACTACTTCATATCATTAAAAAAATGGAGTCTTATTAGTCATAATATATATAGTAATATAAAATATTTATATCATAATTATATTTGTTGAATACACTTATATGAACCATGTACATGTGGACGTATGTGTCCATATACACGGAGTACCAATGCTACATAGATTGGGGAATAACTCAGATATCTATTACATTTCTAATGAGCCTATAAGATCAATCAAAATAGTACATTACCTACACAATAATATTGTAAGAATCCATGTGTGACACTCAGGATGGTGAGTGATCTATCATGTCATCACTCTAATAAAGGGATGTCATGTAATACCCACTTCCCAAATAGTTTCAAATGGTGTGAGGAATTATACTAAACACCCTATATAATGGAGTGTGATACCACTATAATCCACAGGTCCCCTACAATTGTTTGACTTCCTTTATAAATAAGTATTATAATAATAACTGGTGTGGACATTACCTATAATCCATCAATTTAATTATACCTGCATACATAAAAATAATGCATGGTCATATTTATGATTTAATATATGATTCATTTTATATTATGTTTCATAATCAATGAGTTCATATAAATACATGGAATTTCATTTCATAAATATTATTTGGTTAACCATAAAAAAAATTCATGGTTTCACCATACCTTAATTTTATTCATTTAAATAATTTAATTCATTTAAAAAATAGAAATACATCATGAGAATAACCATAATTTTTATTCAGTCCATTAAATTTTATAAATCATGGAAATTGAATTCATAAGTCTCAACAATCCATTTAAAAGGATACATGGTCATGAAAGAAATTTCCCACTTGGGAGATTCCAACCATATGTTGGTTAATCAAGTAAAAGCAGTTTTGGGTTCCATTTAACACTAATGTCTCAAATGAATCATCATTTAATGGTTAATAAATAATATAATTTCACATTTTAGTAAATTAAGTAATATACCATTAAGGGGAAACAAAACATGAAAGACCTTTGGGGTCCCCAAACATTTTAGTCACCCTATAACACAAAAAATAATGATTAGTATGTGTTCATGAAGGTGTTGGGGTCAAATAGGTATGATGAATTCTATATAAAGGGGTCACATAGAAAATCCATCATGAAAAACAATGACATAATTATGATATATCAAAACATAAACGGAGAAGTATGTTACCACCTAAATCAAGGTCGTAGTTGATTCATCACTTGATTTCAGCCTTAGATTCCATGTATGCAGTAAGGGGTATATGAAATGGTAAAACGCCTTGAAAATATAGTAAAAAATCATTCAACAGAATTTCATGAAAGTTCAAATAAAAACATGAATAGTATGATATAGGATTCAAGAATGTACCAATATATATCCAATGATTTTGAAAGATCATAGAATAGACTTCAGCATGGATAGGTAGATCAATTCCTTGATTTTGGTGTTCTTTAAATAAAAATATTTTAAAAAAATTATAATCATTTGGGAATCAATGGGGAAGTTAAATAGTATTATGAATTAAATTAGGGTAAATTTTTATATTTCACCCAAAATTAAGGGGGATAATGGTTTAGGAACACTGTATATAATACGTGCACAAATTATAAAAGAAACCATTGTCAAAATCCATAGTTTATTCACATGGATATAAACCTAGTGTCATATGAATAAAACAATATGTGGCTCATATTACACCTCTATTTTCACCCACATAGGTATATATATCCATGCTACTGGGGTAGTATAGTTTATTATAACTTTTTGGTCCATTTATTTATCCCATTTTCAAGAACAGGAGGCACCATACAAGCCTTGGAAGATCTTAGGACCTTCTTTAGTCAATGGTAACTTTTTACCATGATTAAAAAAAATCAAATTGAAGAAAACATAGGATATGTTCCATCCTAAAAATACAGGTTGTCATAACCTCACCTCTATAAAGTAATGTGTCCCCAAGTTGGGATTGTAAGGGTAAAAAGGTATCTTTAGTGAAAATATCCATCCAATGGGATCATATATCATCTTCTCATTCCTATGTCTCATGATGTACTGACATGTGCTTAAATATCACCCAAATCAGAAGAATTGACCTACCATTGAGTGACTTCATGATCTGTTCTGCTACACAAACTTTGTACTCCATGAAGGATTCATTCACATACAATTCATATTCATTAGAATAAATGAAATGATACGAGTCAAGATAATTTTGGTGAATATAAAATACCATATTAAAATCATTTATTGATCAATATATCTAAGGATGTTTCAATTGGTAAACCATTGGCCCGATCTATTTCACACTATCAAAGGGTCCAACGATCCTCAATGAGAGATTACCCTTCTTCTAAATATGAATATTCCTTAACCTGGGTGAGAATTAAAAGAAAACCTGGCCTCTAACCCTGAACTAAAGAGTTTATCATCATCTATTGGAATATGACTTCTATCTAGATTATGCTATCAAAATATGATTTCATATCAGCTTAAAATGTTATGTAGTCTCCTGCATGATATGTGGTCTAAAAATATTTTTATACCCTATATCTATAATTCATATAGGGGAGAGGAAAAAAGTACTACATAAGTCCTCATAATGATCCATCTATATGTTATTCTAAATTTTTTTATTATATAAAAACTCCACAAGAGGATTGTGTTTTCCCTAAGAAACTATAAAGTAATGCACACATGCACAGATAATGGACTCTAGAACATGATTAAAATTATATATATTTCCATCGGTCTATGGGTGATAGGTCATGAATATAAGTACCAATGCACTCAAGGCCTTCTAAAACCCATTTCATAAACATGACAAGAAACAATATTCTCTCCCATAAATGATATAATGTTGAGATATATGAATACATTCAACCTCTATAACGTACAACCTTCCTAGGCAGTATACTGTGGAGGTATCATGTGTTGGTAAGATGTGTGATACCTTTTTTATATGATCAATGTAAACCAAAACTATATTGTTGAAATTAGTTGATCAGTGTAATCCCTCCACGAAATCCATCAAGGCATCGTCCCATTTCTCCTATGGAATGTAAAATGGATATAAAAGTCATTTTTATCACTGGTGATCCACATTCATATTCTGATAGGTGGGAGACCAAGTAGGGAAACATAAAATCTCACATTTCATACAAGTTCATCAGTTCTGGAGTCATATATTTCAATTCCAATTGGAGACACTTCTGTGAACCACCCATTTTGAGGCATGAAATTCCAACATCTACTCTGATTTGATGCCAACTGGGACCCTTACAAACCCATAATAAAATAAGATATCACCCCCCTCTATTGTCCAATATAAAGATTTGTTATAAAATGAATAACTTTCCTTTAGGATGAGGCTTTTGGGATCATATTGTCATATCATTCATACCCATTCAAGAATAGAATAAGTCACTACAAAGGATGAGAGGATAGTCTAAAAATGGATTTCCTAATCCTCAATGTGAATTCATGAGAATAATTATATATTAATATATTCTCCACTAGAATCTTAAATTTCATGTGTCTTAGTCCCTCATCTTATAATATCTTCGAATGAATTTCCATTACTAGAAATATAGGCATGCATGAAATTAGTTGAATATAGGAAAACAAACCACATGTGTTTTCAAAGATTATGATATCATTGAATAAATATGTTCATGAGGTATTTTGACTATTTAATACCACAGAACTCTCTCTAAAAAGATGTTTTATCAAACAATGTAAGGCAAGGAAAATAGTAGCATGATTTGAGAAAACACATCAAGTAATTCCTCTCATCGGGCCTCAACTGATGATTCTCACACATAACAAATCACTTTTCATTTTTCAAAATAGCTACTAGACTGATACTCGATGTGTCACAGTATACTTTATATCTCCTTCTGGGCTCAGTAAGAATCAATATCATCATTGATATCAAATGGACTAGTATGTCATGAACCAACTTGGGTTGACCCGGAACTTATCACCCGAGCCGGTCTGCGACATGTCCTGAGAGGCGTTCCCGATCCTCCATGGCTAGAAACAAGCACCAAGGAATCATTAGAGGACAAGTGGGAACTATTTCCCAATGAAAATAAATAAAACAGTAGAAAATTAAGAAAAATGCAAAGTAAATAAATGTCTCTGAAAAGAACGAATGACAAACAGGACACACTAACCTGGTCTCAACCAAAACTCCTCGTGACTTCAAGAGTCACAAACCAGTCCACAACCAACTATCGCCCATGGTACGCAATCTCGAATCAATCATTTAGCAAAAATAAAAACAGGAAAAAACTATAGGCATTAGTATTAAATCTTAGTAGGTGTTCCCAACAAACTCTTCCCAATGCACTACCTTTAAATAAATAATTTACCAATTTTAGGTTTGAACTAAATTATATAAAATATTAGTTTCCACACACACATTCATTTCTAAGACATGTATCAGTCCATTGACCTTTTTAATTTTAAAACAAGTTTAATGTTCGAAAGTAATAGATGTATTGCATTTTAAAACATTTTATGTGAACAGTTTAGGAATCCAATCATCAGTTAAAAGCCTAATTAACAACCACACACAACACACACCAAGGGTACTGGAAAAAGTGTCACATAGGGGAAATAAACCAAACTCTACCTCGTAATCGTCCGCCACATACAATTAAACACTAAAATAAACATGGTTCGAACCTAGGAGATCGTGAACAATCTAGAACGTACTATACATGTGACTCATCCTGAATGCATGCCCTAACTCGATGACGTCATCATGCCCTAATACTGGCCATAGACCTACATGGCCTAACCGAGGTGCCCAATCCCTATAGCAGCAATAACCCAGTTTTCCCATTCTATGGGACCACTAGCCAATGCGTAATCTAAACTAGTGCAGCAATCTTCCTCAAAAGATTCACCAACTATGCCAGGTTCCCATGGAAACACATACTATAAAAAGGGATGTGTCCACAAGAAAAATCAATCAGTCATGATTAAAAAATATCACACACAACTCACATAGTCAACGCACACCAAGGATCACCCGTGAGTAACCCCAAAGTGAGTTTTTCCAAAATAATTTATTTTATTAAAGTGTCAAACGGGCCTTCAACAACTTTAAAGAAAAACATCATATCTCAAGAAAACCCAAAACACTTATTCATAAGAAATAATTTATCATTTAAACCAAATAGAAATTTTAAATTCCGTGTATTATGTTTAAAAGCCAAACAAACATTATTTCACTACTGGGTCTCCGTTCTTCAATAAAATATTCCAAGTGCCGTGTGTAAATTAAATGGATCTTTTTACACTAAATAATCATTTAAAAATTAATTATCTTATATTATTTTCCATTTATTAAAATTAATAATGCATTAAGAAATTAATAAATTCTAAATTTAAAGGTAAGTGCAGTGGGGGACCTACCTCATCTCACAGCTTGAACACGCTAGTGCGTCGCACCTCACACAGTCACGTAAGCACGCACAAGCTGACGTCGCCTGCAGTACCATGAAAATACATCACTGATGTGATGCTACACCCCCATAAATAAATAAAAACACAAAATCAAAATAAACTAACGAAGAAGTAGAAAAAACATCACCTCGGTGTGGAGCTGCGCTTGACTAATAGGGTTGAACTAAAGGGTGAACGACCTGGTGCGGTGATGCGGTTCATTGGAAAGGTCACCAACGTCGTCAATGGCCGCACAATGTCTTGCTTGGCAGATGGCAGAACTGGTCGACGCTGTTGGTGGGTTGAGATTCGTCGTGCGATGATCGGGGGATGAAAAAGGGGTCAGACGAAACTCGGAAGGTAGCGACGCGCACTAGAAAGGAGGGACGTTTGCTGGGAAAATGTGTATGTCGCACTGGAGGGGGCTGGATAGATAGCGGGTGTGAAGCGGGGGCATGTCGGAGGGTGTAGACGCAAGGGGGAGTCGTCCATGAGCTAGGGCGGTGCACCGGATAGTGGGTGCAAAGGATACTTGTTGGCTAGTTGGGGGGTTTCCTCGGAGGGCCTTGCATCAGCCAATAGGGGTTGCACATGAGGGATTCACACCGTATAGTAGGGGGCTAGTCAGATAGGGGTGTGCCAGTGAAGGTATTTATAGCTGAGGAGATCAGCGCTAGACAGAGGGATGGAGGGAGCTTTGATGAAGGGAAGGGTTGCGTTGGTCATGTGCTGAGTAGGGGGTGAACTACTGGTGCAAGGAGGGTGGCAGGCCAGGGGGCTCGGTGTAGGTAGTCGGCTGGTGGATGGGGTGCGGGCTGGTTACCGGTGTCAGATAGAGGATGGAGGCTAGCGGGATTGTAGGTAGGAGAAGAGGGTGCTGGGAGTGGATGGCAGAATAGAGCAGGGGTACAAGGGAGCTGATGTGGAAGCTCGTTGGGCAGTCTAGCAGGAGGTTGCGGTAGGTGCAGAGGATGGAGGCGGGCTGAAGGGCACCAGATGCAGGTAAACGGGGCACTGTCATTTATGAGGGAGGTGGGTCATGGTGTGGGAGTGAGGAAAGAGTAATTCAGCATCCAGACGAGGGCCAGATGCAGGGTAGCAGCAGCGTGCGGGGGGTGAGGGGCTCATCAGACTGCTTTCTTATGAAAAGAAATGAGGAAGGGGGGGTCAAGCACAGCAGGTGCTGGGATGCTTGAGATCGATATGTAGATCGGCAGGGGTGAAGCACTATGCAGGAAGGAGCCAGCTTCTGGGGATAACCTTGTAGAAGAACCAGTCAAAGAAAATAAAAAAAAGAACAAAGACGGAAAGAAAGGAATAAAGAAATGAGAAAAAGGAGAGAAGAAGATAAGATAAAATAGAATAAAAAACCTTAATAATATTATAAATATATGAATAATAATAATAATAATAATAATTATAGTAAAAATAACCTTAATTATAACAAGAATAACAATTAAAAATATTAACTGTAACCGCAATAAAATACCAAGTTTTTTTCATTTTAAATTTTTCTGAAGATCGACGGACAGTGTTGCTGCCTGGGTGAAGCCACGCGGGGTCTCCAAAACACGCTCTGCCCAGGCACTCATCGACGTCGACACAAAACCACCCTTTTTTGAAAAAACATAAATATAATGTTTTAGATTCAACCCAAACCTCAAAAAAAGGTAAAACCAATGAAAATAATAAAATAAAAATAATAAACAGGTTGGGGTGTGACAATTCTCCCCACCATAACGTTTCTCGTCCCCAGGAAGCCACAATAAGACCTATACCATAGAAGAATATCATTAAGTGTCACTCACACCGAAAATTTTAGGCACCTCTAGTTGATCTATCTAAATGAACACCAAACTCCCATGACACGCAACTTATCCTCAAAACACAAACACTTTAAAACACCACCAAAATGAAACTATGATATTAACGTGGGGAAGCCTGAATGGACTCCCCGCCATAAGAAACAAGCCAAACTGAGTTCAACAGGACCCACGATGGGTCTCCCCCCCATTAGGACTGGAGAAACTAACTGAACTTGAAAAATTTTCCACGCGGAATAGAAACCCCACCATAACGGTAGGGGAGGAAAAGGCCTAACCAAAATAGCATCAAAATTATCTTCATTGTTACCTGAACAATGTCACACCCTCTGAAGAACACATACCATAAAATGCTATGGATGAAAATTAAACCAAGGCCCTTCTTCACCGTTGGGGTTCACCTGACTACATGCCAGCTTCACTCTGGGACCTATGGCTAGAGCTCTGATGATTCGAGCATCTCCAGCCTCACAGTCAGGCTTCAAAAATTCCCAATCATAACACATGAACCATAATTTTACCAAACACACTTCCATTAGAACAATGTTCCCAAAGAGGTTCATCCACAACCATTCTTACAACTGAAAGAAAAGAAACACCACAAAACGGTACAGGTGATGACTATTACATACAATAAACACTATAAAGAGAAAACCCCAAACTAATCTCCAAACACCATCCTACTCCTGCTGACAGGCTGAGGTGACCTTTAACGAGTTAGGTCTGGCTTCAGCATGCTTCTTAGAAACACCTCAACAGAATCGCTATAAGTGGCCCAGATATCCACAGGTGTAGCAGGGTTTCGAAGCATTTGGACACATTGGCCTATTGTTCCCCCACTTACCACACTGGTGACAGATCAATGCATTGTGGTGTGAGGAAGATGACTGAATGTCTGACGGCCTCTTGATTCATCTACCAGTTCCACCACCATAATATTGCTTCACATTCTTCTTTTTCCTATTTTCTGCACTGCTTCCCAAATCCGGAGTAGGTTTCGTCACCTCATGTCCTCCTGCTAACTCAACTTCAACGAGGAAAGATTGTCTCACCACATTAGAGAAAGTGATCACATTGAACTCTTAGACCTTCAACTGCAGCTCAGGATGTAATCCAAGCTCAAAATTATGATCTTTCACTGGATCATTTCAAACATAACCTGGATCATACGGAGCCCGGTCCAGGAAACAATGAAATAATTCCATCACTGATCTGAAACATTGAAGGAGACAGCACAACTCCATCCCCTTCTTCACCTTTTTCACTTCAGAGAGGTACTATTGGATGAATTATGACTTGAAGAACTCCCAAGTGAGATCTTTCTGAGGTTTATTCGGAGACACGATCTTCCACCATTTCTAGGTTGGACATTCAAGCATAAAGGTAGAAGACATCAATATTAATGACTCATGCAACCCAATTAAACTAAACATCCCCTCAATCTTCCGTAACCACTCCTCTACCACATGATGATCCTATTGCCCATAAAAGAGAGGAGGGTTCAACATAAGAAACTCGAGGACATAGTCTTTAGGATGTTAAACTTGTGGATTTTCTAAGGATGCACCACCCGTAGCTACACCTTGGACATCCATCAAAACTTTGTGGGGGCGAACACTAAGGAACTAGAAAACAAGACGATGGGTCAAAAATGGTCATTGTCATTTCAAATTCCAAAATAAAACATTTCACAACAATTTTTTTTCTTAGAAATAAGGAAAAACTAGATGATTCACTAGAGGGAAACTAGTGATGATGGGTGACTCGACCATAAGGTTGGCGGCCATACGCCAGTTACACCACCGTCACTGAGAGCATTCTAGGGTAATTTTTCCGGCTCCACATGGATTTCCCGACCATGTGAGCTCACAGAGGTCACTTTCCCAACTCTCATTTCATTTCCCAATACCAAACAAACCATAAGAATCAAAAGACATCAACAACTGGAACATCCCATGGTAACACGATGTTTGGAATGAGCAAGGGATCATGATGTAATTCTCGTCCGTATGCATTGAGTACCATCAATTCTAATCCTTCTACCATTACAACCACAAATAAAAATGGACGCTATGAAAAACCAGTTCCTCTCAGGAGGCAACCACCTCTGATACCATTTTGTCACAAACCAACCCAGGTTGATCCTAAACTGATCACCCGATCTAGTCCGCGACATGACCCTAGAGGCATTCTCGATCCTCCCGGGCTGGCGACAAGAACCAAGGCATCATTAGAGGATAAGCAGGAAATATTTTTCCAAATAAAAATAAATAAAACAGTGGAAAAGTAGAAAAAATGAAAATAAAATAAATGACCCTGAATGGAAATAACGACCAACAAGACAAACTAACCTGGTCTCGACTGAAACTCCTCGCAACTTCGAGAGTCGCTCACCAGTCCACAACAAACTCTCACCCACAGTGCGCATGTTCGAACCAAACCTATAGAAAAAATAACAACAGGAAAAAACTATAGGTGTGAGTATTAAAACTCAGTAGGCGTGCCCAACAAACTGTTCCCAATTCACTACATTTAAATAAATAATTTACCAATTTCAGGTTTGAACTAAATTATATAAAATATTAGTTTCCACACACACATTCATTTCTAAAACAAGTATCAGTCCATTTCCATTTTTAATTTAAAAACAAGATTAATCTTTGAAATGAATATGTGTATTTCATTTTAAAACATTTTCTGTGAACAATTTAAGAATCCAAACTTCAGTTGTTAGCCTAAAGAAAAACCACACACAACACACACCAATGGAAATGTAAAAGGTGTCACATAGGGGCCAACAACTGAACTCGACGTCTCAATCATCCGCCACATACAATTTAACACTAAAAGGAACATGGGTTGATCGTATGATATCATGAACAATCCAGAACGTACTATACATGTGAATCATCCTAAAGGCATGCCCTAACTAAATGACGTCATGACGCCCTAATGCTCTGCATATCCCTACATGGCCTAACCGAGTGGCCCAATCCCCATAGCAGCAATAATTAAGTGTTCCCCTACTATGGGGCCAATAGCCATTGCATAATCTTTACTAGTGCATCAATTATTCTCAAAATATTCACTCACTATGCTAGGTTCCCATGTAAACACATAAAATAAAAAGGGATGTGTCCACAATGAAAATCAATCAGTCACGATTAACAAATATCACACACAACTCATGCAATCAACACACACCAAGGATCACCCCTGAGTACCCCCAAAGTGATTTTTTTCCAAAATAATTTATTTTATTAAATTTCGAAATGGGACTTCACCAACTTTAAAGAAAAACATCATTTCTCATGAAAACCCAATACACTTATTCAGAAGAAATAATTTATAACTTAAACCAAAACTACATTTTAAATTCTGTGATTTATGTTTAAAATCCAAACGCGCATTCTTTCACTACCAGGTGTCAGTTCATCAATGAAATATTCCAAGTGTCGTTTATAAAATAAACTGCTCTTTTTTAACAAAATAATTATTTAAAAATTAATTATCATATATTATTTTCCATTTATAAAAATTAATAAAACATCAAGAAATTAATAAATTCTAAATTTAAAGGTAAATGCAGTGGGATACCTACTTCAACTCACAACTCGAACATGCGGGTGTGTCGCGCCTCGCATTGGCGCATAAGCACGCACAGGCCGACACCGCCTGCAGTACCATACAAATACCTCGCCGATGTTCTGCAACACCTATATAAATAAATAAAAAAAACTCATAATAATCCAATGAATATGTAGCACAAAAATCACCTCGGCGCGGAGTCGCTCTTGACCAACAGTGTTGCACGAAAGGGTGAACGGTCAGGTGTGGTGCTGCGGTGCACTGGAAAGGTCACCAACTTTGTCAACTGTAGTAGAAAGACTCGTGTGGCTGATGACATACCTGGTCAAAAGACCTAGGGGGTTTCTATGAATCGTGCAGTTATCTAGGGATGACAATGGGGTCGCGTGACAGTCCGAAGGTAGCGATGCGCACTGGAAAAAAGGGTCGTTGGCCAGGAAAACATGCACATCACACCAGCGGGGGCTGGCCGGATAGCAGGTGCAAAGAGGGGGCGCGCCGGAGAGTTCAAATGAAAGGGGGAGTCGGCCAAGATCTAGGGCGACACACAGGACAACGAGTGTAAAGGATACTCGTCGGCTACTATGGGGTGCCTCAGAGGGCCACGTACCGGTCAATAGGGGATGCGCCGGATGGATTCACGCCGGATAGTAGGGGGACATTCAGACAGGGTTGCACAGGTGAGGGGATTTCTACGCTCAGGAGATCAGCTCCGGACAAAGGGGAGTAGGGAGCTTCGCCAGAGGGAAGGGTCGTGATGGTCGGGTGCTGAGCAGGGGGTGCACTGCTGGTGCATGGAGTGTGGCAGGTCGGGGGGGATCGGTGCAGGTAGTCGGCCGGTGGCTGGGCTGCAAGCAGGGTAGCGGCGGTGGACAGAGGAAGGAGGCTAGCGGGATTGCTGGTAAGATAAGAGAGTGCTGGGCGCGGGAGGCGGAATAGCGTAGGGGTGCGAGTGAGATGATGCAGCGACTCGCATGGAAGTCCTGCAGGAGGATCCGATGAGTGGAGAGGCTAGAGGTGGGCTGGAGGGCGCCAGATATAGGGAGTCGGGGTGCTGTCATGGATGAGTGTGTTGGGCCTTGGTTTGGGAGTGAGGTAAGAGGAATTTGGCGTCCCGGTGAGGACCGAAGGCATGGAAGCAACATCATATGGGGGGTTTGGGGCTCAGCGGACTGGTTGCATGCGAAAGGAAAGGAGGAGGGGGGGGGGGGTTAAGCGTAGTTGGTGCTGGGCTGCTCGAGATTGACATGTAAATCAACAGGGGGGAAGCACAGTGTAGGAATGAGCTGACGGCTGGGGACAGTCGTGTGGAAGAACCATGAAAAGAAAAGAAAAAAAAGAATAAAGAATGAATGAAAAGGATATATAAAGAAGAAGAAAATAGAGAAGAAGATAAGTTAAAATATATTTAAAAAATTAAAATATAATAAATATTGGAATAATAATAATAATAATAATAATAACCTTAATTATATCAAGAATGTCACTTAAAATTATTAACTGCAACCCTAATAAAATACCAAATTTTATTCATTTTAAAATTTTTAGAAGATCGACAGACATTACTGTTGCGTGGACGAAGCCGCGCGGGGTCTTCAAAACGTGCTCCTCCGAGGTGCTCAACAACATTAACCAAAAACTGCGTGTGTTTTGACAAAACATAAAAATATTGTTCGGTATTCAACTCGAACCACGAAAAAAAATTTTAAAACCCAAAATTAAAATAAAATAAAAATAATAAACAGGTCGGGGTGTGATAAGTAACTCCTAAAAAGATTCTTCACAAGATTTTGACCAAAAATTTTGAGAAACCTTTTTTGGCCATCATATATATAGTGATACAAGGAATGAGAAATCATGGATGATGTATATGTAATATCCAGAAATCCTCATGAAACACCAAATGACAATAAAATTATTAATATTATTCCAGGAAAGAGAAGACTCGCATTCTCTACATCTACTAAAACTCATGACATTGAGATGTTGTGACAACATAAGTGGACTTTGTAGATCCAAAAGTGGCATTTAATAAAATTTCAATAGAGATAGTGATTCAAAATATATTCGTAATGATATCAGGATGTGTCGCAAAGTTATTTCGGGAGCATGAATACACTAACATATCATCTACAATGAATTCAAAAATTCTATCCAGATAAATGTGGAAAAACAAATTCATAAATTCTATAAAGACAATAGATGCATTCATGATCTAGAAAAACAAAACCATGTACTATTAGAGACCATACATACACTAGTGTATTAAAAATGTAATTTATAAAGTCTTGAAACACAACTAATGTTACCCTGACCTCAAATCTATTTTTGAATACAAATTGAATCCTTGTAGCTGAGAAAATAATTTTTCTATACAGAGAAGTTGATAGCGATTCTTTACTGTAATCATGTTAAAATAATTCCACATAGAGACTGAGTGTACCATTCTACTTCAAAGAAAAATGGACCAGTCAATCCCAAAAATACGTGTAGGTTTATAAGAAGAATTTATCCTCCATATCCTCCAAATATTTATTAACTTTCATAATCTCCATAAGTTCCATCCTATAAATAGGAATGGTCATAGGTGTTGATCCATGTACCATCTCAATGGTAAACTCTACCTATTAATATATAGATATAAAAAATAATTCTTCAGTAATGATATCTCTAAAAAATCAACTGTCTATGAAAAATAGTATGTCCTTGCCCCTAGACATCAAGGAAAATACTAGTGATCTGAGTTATCAAATTATATAACCCCAACTACTTGTGTACAGCTCGAGTCTCACTAACATCACATTCCCCCTTATGATTATTCCTAATTCACTCAAGTGATATAAATGCCACCCTATATTTATTGTAGTCAATATGGGCTCTATTGGGAACTAAGATATCCATATCAATAATTATGCGAAACAATTTATTGTTGAGGATGAAAGGATTCCACATTAAAATGAATCCACATATCTAAAGGGTATATTACTCCTAATAGATAGATCCCTATGAAAAGATACCTAACATGGAGTCTAGGTTCATAATTCCATAAGAGTTATTAATCTAAAGGCCCAGAAACACATTAATTGCATAAGATATAAATGAGTGAGATGTGTTAGTGTCAAATAAAGTAGACACTAATGTGAATGATATTATAATAGTAACTCATAAAATGTAGGTTTGGGTCTCTACTCATCAGGAATAGGATGTACTACAGATATTTGGTCTACACCACAACCTTTACTCACTACAGGACTTCCCTAGAGAAACCCTTCTCGACTAGTTCTAAAAATCTTAAGCATGCATTAATTATAATTGATCACCACCATAGCATGATTATTTGGTGGTATTCCATATTATGGTCATTCAGGATCCTCTTGGCCTTACTCTTGATCATGTTATAAGTGTATATTCTCATATTCTAGTCATATTTTAAACATCATTTAAAAACACCAGATACATCCCATCCTACAATATTCTCTTCACTCCATTTAATCCATAATGTAATGAGGCTTCATGTATCCTATCTTCTTGCACCCTTAATAAATTGATAAGCTATTAATTTGAGAGGCCAATAAATTTATACCCCTATGGGAAATAAATTTTCAACTCTTACAACTAGAAGAAGCACTGCTACATGATTTAGGTGTTGAATCAACATGAATCATGCCATCAGCTTCTATGACATTCTTATCTATAATTTGGGATTGGTAGAGGATTTACAAAATATCTTTTGATATTATGACACTGGCCTGTTAAAAGATAATGTAAACCATCTCATCCATGAATCTCTTAGAGTACAGACTATATTTATCTATTATATTAGGGGTGAACCTCTACAACTCAGTGAAATGAGTATAGTATTTCAAAAAATACATGATCCCCCACTATAGGATCAATAATTTTCATTCTCTATCATTCTTCATAGTCAGGGAACAAAAGTATTTATAGAAGATCATCATGAAATCATCCCAGTCGATATTTGTATACTAATCCTGTTGGGTGATTATGTCCCACCTTTTTTTGGTAGAGTCACATAACATATATGTCACATTCATGACTCAATGATTTTAATGAATCTAAAAATACTCAAATATATATATTATTCCTTGAACCAGGACTCTATAGTGTGAGTTCTTAAATCCATTTAAAATGTGGGAGGATGTTGCTACTAAAATTCTTGATATAACTCTACAATACTTGGGGAAGGTTGAATGATATGTTTCATATTTTAAATAATTTATAGAAAACCCCCTATAAAACAACATTAGTTCCCATATGATGTATTGGACAAGGTGCTAATGGTGGCACTACTTGAAGAATCATTGGTGGCTTAACTCCCTCCCCTTAATGACATTGTTTGTAACTATAATCACAGTGTATGGTAAGAGTAGATCATGAAATAATGATATTATAATTCCAAACACACAACAATGAAGAGATTTATAAAATTGTGAATATTTCATTTAAGAAACTATGATAGGAAAAAATCAGTCACGTATAAACAACCAAACCTTTTTACCTATTTCAGTAATTTGTTCTAGATAGTATAAGAGACCATAATATGCAATAAAAATTTAAGAGATAATGACAACCAGGCACTAACGTCGTGTTTAGGTCAATGTATTTTTTCAAATGTATAGGATAACCAATTTCACATTAGTTTTCATAAACATTTTAAATATTGGATTGTTCAATCGTATAAATTACATAAAACTGATGAATTTGACTGTCCAAAACATTCAATCCATGTGGGCCCATAATCTATATGAACTAAAATATAATATCCATCCAGTTCACACCATTACACATTCCATCGGTTTTGAAAAATGTTATATTGATTAATATTCCTCAATTGACTACATAAGGTGTATTTTTTCCCAATTATGGAAAAGACTATTAGGATCATCGATTGAATTTATGTATTGACTATGTTTTCAAATCCTTGTAAGATGTGTCAGCACAATTCAATACATATTCAATTCAATATCAATATTAAATTAAAAATTCATGATGAAAATAATTATGACATGAAAAAATTCATGGAATATTTTTCCTGGTGTACTTAATAATTATCCATGTAACAATGGTATATTCCATCCTATCATTGGTCTGAGGATGAAATAAATACTACATTAATATAATACTAATAACCACAACATATCATGTTTATCACCCAACTGTGAAATGATAACAATAGTAATATGGAAAAGTAGAACAATAATTATAATTTAGGAAAATCGTCCTTTACCTCGAAAATGGGTTTTCTATGCCCAAGCAAAGATTATGACCAAGTTCCAAGAATTACCAATCAACAATCAATTTTCACTATAAAGTAAATCAAAAAAATAACCTCCAATGATACTAATTTTTAATGTTCTAACCAGGGATTCACTTAACTCATACCACATGTAGTTGGGTCACATGGCCTCAAGAATGGATCCCCAAATGCTATAGGATTCCAAGTAGCATTGAGGGTGTAATGGATATATGGTATAGAGACAATTCCCTCTTATTAGAGTGGCATATACGATTTATGTAATAACATTAAAAATTGGCCGAAAAAAATAAATTTCATGAATAAAAATGATGTAGAATAATAATTACACCGTGTATAATAGACCACTCTAGATGAAAAAATAAACAGAATAACTAAATATAAATCTTAAAAAAACTAGCAATTGTGTCATACCTGAATACGTGAAATAATGATAATAAAAATTGGAATATGGGTCATATAGATAAATTTTTTCTTTACAAAACACAAAAATAAAAGAAACTACTCCATTAGTATCTCAAGAATATTGATCGTCCTTAACTCCTAAGCTATAACCAAAATCAAAATCATGCCAACAGCCAGATAAAATGTGTCTCCCTTATCAGTTCCTACATGTAGTTAGTATTCTCATGTACCAAATGAGGCCTGAGTAGGGTGTGAGATATAAATCTCAATAGGCCACCACTAAAGGTATATATGTGTAATACAAGTAGTTCATATAACTAATAAAATGTATGAATAAACAATGTAGTAAAGAAATGATAAACCAATAAATAATCAGGTTTCTCTAGTCCCTAAAGGACACAAGATAGCTCTACCGTCTTCATCTCATTCCCAGAACGGAGTTTGATCAGTCACTATAGATATATAGTTGTAATATATATTTATATATATCAATTATAAATATTTCATGCACATAAATGAACCTTGTATGTGTGGAAATAAGTGGACATATACCTAGGGTACTAGTGCTAGATGGATCAGGGCATAACTTAGACATCCATGACCATTCTAGTTAGCCTATAATGTCAAGATAATGGGTACATTCGCTACATCCCAATATAAGTATGAGACGTATTTCAGAACACTCAGGATGGTGATTGAGCCATCATGTCATAACATTAAGAAAGATAAATGGTGTAGAATTCCCAATGAAATAATAGTGTCCAATAGTCTGAGACCTCATTATCAACACCCAATGTAAGGGAGTTTTTTATCGTCATGCTTAGCATGTCTGTTACCTTTTTTATAGCCCCTATAAAGACATATTTTAATTATCACTTGGATGTTCATTACATCCAATCCCTCAGGTTCATTCATACCATGTTCATATAAATGAATAATTGTCATATTTATAATTTAATACATGAGTAATTTCCAATATTGTCCCATATTTTTCTAGATATCATTTACATACATGGAATTTCATTTCCTAATGATCATTTAGATATAGAATAACCAAATGTATTGGTTACACCACCCTTTTTGTGCCGTTCATTTTATCCATTTCATTTATTTAAAAAATGGAATTAAATCATGATCATTCCATTTATTTTAATACCATCCATTCATTTTATTAAATCCGGAAAATTCATTTCATATAGTTTATAGATATATTTAAAATGATTCATGACCTATAATTTAATTTCTTACGTGGGAAATTCAACAAATATGTGCGATAGTCACTTAAGAGGTGACCTAGGATTTATTTAACACTCTAACCAGAAGGAAAAATTCATATAATGGTTAATATAGATGCTAAATAGGTGTTCTATGAATTTATAAATTAACCATCAAGGGAAAACTCAACATGTCATGCCCATGGGGTGTCTATAAACATAATATCCATCCTATATCTCTGAAAAAAAGATCAATAGGTGTTCATCAAGGTCAAATGTTAAAATTCATATGAATACCACAATATAAATGGATTCTAAGAAAATTATGGTGTTTGTAATGTCAACTTAATTTTATAAACATCTAAACTCAATAGGAAAATAATGTGGCAACATAGCACAAGACTATATATGACTCCTCACTCAATAACTCCCCTATAGTCAATGTAGTTTAGAATAGATCTGAGAATTTTTCATGTGCCCATGAAATTAGGAAAACAATATTTTACCTAAATAGCATGATGGATTCGATAAAAAACATGAATAGGAAGTTAGATTATTTGGGAACATATTGAGACTGATTCAATACTTTTTACTGATCGTAAATCAAACTTCAAATGGAAAATCTAGCTCTATGCATTGATTGATGTGTTCTTGGGATTAAAATAGGATAAAAATCATCATCATCTAGTAGATAATCAAAGCATAAAAAAATATTTATAAGATTAAAATGAGGATCAATTTAAAGATTTCACCCAAAATAAGGGGAGTACATTTTTGTATCACAGTTTCCAAACCATGTTGACACTGTATGAGAATCCACTATAAAAAACAAAAGTTTTGTTCTTGGTCAATTACATGGATTACTTGGTTTTAGAAAAACCTGGAATCAATTATTTCACCTCTAGTTCCCCCTCTTAGTTAATACTTACTCTACGACATGGGAATGATAATATATTCTAACCATTTGTCCAAGTTCTGTAGCCAATTTTATGGAATTCTATTCTCCGAATAATCCTCACACTCATGGGACCATACATAGGCCATTGTATACCATTAGAATCATTAAACAATATATTCAAATTGGTAAAAAATAATCCATGCCATCTTGAACCAATGGGTCTTTATAGGAGTATATCATTTGGAATAAATACCATCAATGTTAGAATGTTGCTTATGCTCAGGGTACATATAAAATAAAAAAAATTAATATTGACGTAAGTTGGCCTTATTGAAAATGGAAAACATATCATTTGATTTTAGGGGAGATAAAAATTGAATTATAATTTTAGTGATATAAATTATGAGGGGGTTACGTGGTATATATACAAAAGAAATTCCAATTAACCATGTTTTAATGGAACAACCTATTATGAATTCATTATGTATAATGAAGAAAAATGGATTTTATTCCTAGTTCATATATTCCACTAGTTAAAGGGACATTTGGGTTGTGTATGAATATATCGTTTAGGTGATATTTTATAAATACTAAGTGTATAGGTGTCCATTATATTTGGATTCTATTATCACTATTAGCTAAGGAATGTTTTATATGTTCTAGTTTCAGAACACATGATATATGGTTTAGGAAACAAATATGTCCAAACATAATGATAGAATAATTTGGACTCCATACAACCAATATTGGTTTATTTTAATATAATTACGTTGTTAATATGACATTATATAATACTCACATAACTACTTCCTATGGTGGATTTTGTTTATATACAAGGGGATGGGAGTGTTTTGTAGGGCTAGGCCAAGAA
This sequence comes from Viscum album, assembly GCA_963277665.1. Lineage (NCBI taxonomy): Eukaryota > Viridiplantae > Streptophyta > Magnoliopsida > Santalales > Viscaceae > Viscum > Viscum album. The sequence continues at coordinate 1,877,860,174 of OY728137.1, read as the reverse complement.
TTAGGGGTACTTTCATCACTATCTATCTTCTAAAAAATGAGAATCATCCATCAAAAAATTCATAAGAATAATTATTCCCCTTTAAATATGTGACTGGAATGTATAGAAATGGGTTTTTTAATATGAGCAATGTTCTATAAATGAGAGATACCTTGATAAAAGTGACTACAAAAATCAATATTGTATGCAGGAGTGTGTGATTTTTTAAATATTTTATGCTGTTAATGTAGGGATCCAGGTGACATTATGTGTCTCATTATAATGAATAAAAAAATCCACACATTTTTATAAGATGGGTATATTCACAAGAAAATGTATTTCTTGTTCGATGGTGAATTTTTTAATATTGCAGTTGGACATATAATAGGGGACAATAAAATCACTATATATCTCATCAAAACATGAACATTTCCTATTTTTTGTTCTTTTAAAATTCCCATAATAGATCTATAAAAAATTTAAATATTGTTTAGTCAACAAAAGGAAGTCCCCCCAATATAGTTTTAGGTCATTCATGATAGAGTAAATGTTCCATGACATTGGTCATATCAAAAAATAACCATGGATATTAGAATAATTAACTAAATCCTCTAGGATCACATGTGTAATTCAAGATCTGATGAACAATAGAGAATTGGTAGATCACCAAAATTGTATTAATATTCCTTCTATATATTGATTCTCAGGCACAAAACATGATTTTTTTGTTACATTTCCCTGCATCATTATGTATATATTTTGGTATGTACATTGTTGTGTTTAATGTTATGCATCATAATCTTTGATATCATATAGTTTAATTTCATGTGACTTTTACATTTTTAATAGGGTTTAATGTTATGTTGTTGGGAATTTACTCATATAGTTTAACATAATTTGGGAAGGATGGTGTCTCATAGTTTAATGAAATGTGGCTGATATATTATTTTTTTTTGAAAAATATGAGTTGGGGAACCATGAAATAGTTGCTGGTTTGAGGTGGACACCATCTTTGGTGATTAGTTAATATATGGTGTGGGTGTATTCCTTATATATGATGAATGGTCTCATTCTTTTTTGTTCCATTTAATGATGTTAATTATTAGATATCATCAGATTCATGAGAACCAATACATATTCTTTATGGAGTGATAAAAGGATGAAAAAACACTTTTTGAATTCATGTGCTGCATGGTTTTTTTTAATATACCAATTTTGAAGGTTATATAATCTTTTCACATCATATCATTCTGTTAAAATAGTCACTCCTTATATTTACCTTCAATGTATGAAGGAATAATAATGTCTATGTATAGTGAAGGTAATTAAAACTCAATGGGTGGAAATATGATTTCCTTATATAAAAGAATAAGGGGATTCAGGTCCATTAGTTTATGTTATGGCATATAGTCTCACAAATCATGTAAGAAAATTCAATCCAATATTTCACTTCATTATTCACAATATTATAATATATATTTTATAAAGATTTTTTTTCAAATAGGCGACATGGATTGCTTACCCAATCCATGCCAAAAGAAATTTATTAAATAAAAAGGTTACAAGTAAATCCTGAGGTGTAAAATGCATACACCATCTTAAACACAGAAAAGACCAACAAAGATACAACATTATAAACTTGGTAAGAATCATCAAAAGATTCCAGAAGAAGATCTGGATGATCAGCCCCACCATATCTTCAACATTCTAGAACTTCAAAATCTAGTGCATGATCATCGCTTGTACAAGCATATATGATTCAATAAGCACATCATCTCAGCAAGTCTGCAACCATAAAGGTGCAAGGAAAGACCAATAGAAAAAATACAAAACAGAACATGAGCATTCCGACCAAATCAAGATAAGACAGCACATATTAAGCAGGTTTTCAATTGGGAAAAATCACAATGAAAGACCACAATCCTGGATATGAAACCACCAGAGCCTCAGGTCAAGAAGAGGATCCTGAATCCGAACAGTCAGAATAATCTGAAAAGGTCTCCAGAGGGACTAGTTGGGGAGGCACCTCAAAGTCAGGGCTTCTAGCCACTAATGAACTTGTGATGATAGTTCATTCATAATTGACATTGCCTCTGTATTTTATAGTTTTCTTGGAAATTGGAGTGATGAACCCATCTGAGTCCATGATGAATTTTTTACCTTTTCGATCATTTAGAGGAACAGACTTCCCCACCTTGGGTTGGAGAGATTCATCTGTATGCTCAGGTTTTCTAATCACATGACTTTCAGATATTGAGATTGCTTTCATGTTTGGGTGGGTGGTATCATTCCTATCATCTTTAAGATTATCTTGATGCTTGGTGACAACAATAACGTCATTCACAAAGTCTGAAAATTGATGTCTAATTGCTTGCGAATTCAGTCCTTCTTTTTCCCCCTCATCACTTTCTTTGATAATACAATTAGGAGAATTTTCTATATCTTTGGCCACATGATTTTCTTCTTTAAAAACTAAATTAGAAAGGCAAAAAGATTCTGGATCTTTTTTAGAAAAGATAGTTAGACCAGAAATGTCCTTATGATCTGCATTACAATTTATAATACAAATAGATTTCCAGTGTTTAGGGAAATAAATATTCATTCCACAGATTCTTGTGGAATGACCAAGCCTAAGGCAGCTTTGACATTAGTTAGGCATAATTTCATAGACAATTTTTTGTGAGAATCCAAAGTCACCACTTTGAATCAAAATATGTTCAGGCAAATGCTATGATACATCGATTTCTACACAGATTCGAGCTATTGAAGGTCTAGATAGCAATTTTTTTGCTGAATCCAATTTCAGGGGGTTTCCAAAAATACTGGAAATGGGGAAAAGAGCATGTGGTTTGAAATGATGCAATGGTAAATCAGGTAGACCAACCAAAATAGGAATAATTGTGGATTCAAGGTGTGGATCAAATTCTGGAGTCCATTTAAGAATTTTCATGAAGCATCCCCCAAAATTCCATGAACGTTTGACCCAAAGTATGTAATAATCTTCATCGTAACTCATATGAAAGACAAAATGTGAGGGATTGAGGAGACTGATACTGAATCTTGTAAAACCTATTGCTTCAAGAGATGTTTGAAGAAACTTTAAATAAGGCTGACACTTCAGAAACTTACCAACAAGAACAAGGTGATGATCTGAAGATAAAATGTTAACCTCGTCTGTAGTGAAGGAAATCTCTAATTGTCCCCGATGCCAGAATTTCTTAGGGTTAACATGCACTTCAAGAGGTGGATCAACATGTGAAGAGATATCTTCCACCGATTTCCATGCAACTACATCCGCAAATGAGAGATTAGGGTTCATATTTTGCGTCGGGCGTTGCTGCTGCGCTCTCCGGGTCTCCATCATCCTTTAATTGGAATGTGTTATAATGTTTTATTAAAAGAATGTATTTTTTTCTATTCCATGGTAGTTGGATTAGTAGTTAGAGTGACTATTTTGTTGATGATAAACCATTTCATTTTTGAATAGAATATATTGTTCAACTTATCTATAAGTATTTTATCAGGCACACCATATCAAATAATAAATTTTTAAAAAAAAATTGATGGCAGACTTTTTACCAACTTCTTTGAAATATATACACTAAACCCACTTTTAGAAGAAGTTAGTGGAATGAAGGATATACTTGAACGATATCTCAATATAATGGAGATATGGTTACATATAATCTATACCCTATATAGAAAATTGAAATTAATATCTAGTGGTATATAGATATTCTAGGGGTTGATGGATGATGTTTTAATGTATTATATAGTAATTACATTTCATTGTCAATAATATATAATCTTATGTTATTAAAGGCCATATATTTCCAATATATGGAATCTAGTGGGAAATCATATTCTATGATTTATGGGAACCACATTCACATGTATTGACTTCTTAAATAATAGTGAGTGTTGAGCGTCTATCAATGAATCTATGGGAAATCAATAAAATACTTTTCTATAGAGGAAATTAGTGGAATATTGGTCATCATATATAGTAATATAAATATCCCATAATCCAATATAATATTTTTCATGATTATATTGTGGAATGATATCATTATTAAGGTATCCAACTATGGGAGATATCTATCAAATTAAAAAATATTATTATCCAGGGATAGAATTTACATTTTTGATCTCTTCAATTTTATTTCCATTAAATTGTGATACCATTTTGGGATACAAAATGTTTCTAAATATTTCATCCAAATCATGATCTTCCATGGTAGTTTTCAAATAAGCTACTGACTTTATTTGGGATATCTATGGATTCAGGATGTGATTCAGTGTTTTTATGAGGGGAACTCTTTAAAAAACCTTCATATAAAGTATATTAGTGAAATAATCACATCCTTTATCATGGAAAATTCAATATTGAACTTCTTAATTGTCAGGTATGAATCACCATTGATTTTAATGTGGGATACTGGTATTCATTTTTCCAGATCAAAACCTTAATTGTGGGATTGGTTTTCTACCAATTTTTTAGTATACCCCTCTACAAAAAGAATGAATAACCAAGGATTTCCTAGTAAGGAGTTATAAAAAAATTTAAACTAACATTTTTGAGTTTTGGGTATTCCATTATTTTTATTGTTTGGCTTCATGATGTATAATGGAAAATGAATACCATTAATTTGTGAGTACTCTTGAATAGAGATGACTTATTCATCAAGTAATATGGTATTAATTGGATTTTTTTAGATGAAGGATTCTTTGTAAAAAAATATATGTTATTTTATTTACCCTTGTTGAATTCCTATAATGACAATAATTTTTAGAATGGCCATACATCATGGAAATAATTCAGTTAATATGGGGTGATTGGGGTTAATCTTGAGTATATCAAGAAGATATTCCAAATGAAAATTTGGGTGTTGTAGTTAAATTCTCATTTTATAAACTACAAATATTATGTAATGAAATTTTAGTCTATATCAGAATATCAACTCATGACATTATTCATATTTATATAAAGAAAACGAGAATACACTCATTATCTTTGACATTTTTTTATGCATGAAAATTTCCTAGTGAACATTATAAGGTTATCATATATATATAGTGAATATATTTCAGTAAATAAGAGACATTGAAATTTTTAGACACATAATTTATTTTTTAAGGCAATCAGATTCTTAATGGTAGTCATCAATCAACTGATAGGTAACTCCCTTCAATATCTATCTTTTGAATGGTAAACATTTTACTAAAACTTTCACTCTAAAGAATCTATTACAGGAGTGAAAACGTCTAATTACTATATCCCCTTTAATGTTTTTAGGGGGTGAAATTTCAAGGATGTAATTTATTTTATCTTGATCAACATCAATACCATGTTGGGATACTATGAAGCTAGTGAAATTACCCAAAATAAACCCAAAAAATATCACAATGGCTTCATCATAAATATGTGTTGTTGTTGATTGTATAAAATTATATCTAGTTTATAATGATGATTAAAATTTAAATTTTTTTACTACATGATAATCTATTTAACTTTAAATGATCTTCTCTGTGATTGTATTAAAAATATGGTTCATGGAATGTTAATTTGTAGTGCCAACATTCACTATTCCAAAAGTACAAACCTGATTGATGTATATTTCTTGGGGAAAATGAATATTGTCTATTGATCACCATTAATAGATTTTTCAATTGTATATTATTTTAAATATAAAACTATTTAGAATAGTTATTCATAGTTAGTATTTTCACTGATTAGGTGTTCTAAAATTGTAACCATAAATCATTCTTAAGAAAATACTTGATGATATCACTAATGTTGATGAAAAAACTGATATCCCCATAATTTATTATTTATTGTATAAATAAATGTTTATTTTTTCTATTTGACACTAGAAATAATTTTTTTTGTTGATAAAAATATCCAATTAACATCCAACATATAAGAATAAGTTAGATTCAATATTCTAGACACCTTGTTATAACCATAGTTTTCAACTAGAATAACCATGTGGTGGGTTGTTACATTGATATGTGGGCTAGGAATTTCTATTTAATATTTATCAGAATCATCTCTGTGAATCTTCTGAAAATGGTTATACATATCTTGATCATTAAATAACATTACCACATGTATCAATGTGGTTTAAAAAATTTATCTTGTTCCAGGATTTATTTTTTAAACCAAATCAATAGTGGTAGATATGCCCCCCTAAAATTATATTGCTATATTGTTTATATACTATATACTTACTCCTCCTATTCGATGTTATTGGAAGTGTGTGATAAACGGGAATCATTAGATATTGAATAAGTATCAAGGTTCTGAAAATAGAGTATGATGAAAGGGATCACTCAATTATTTTTTCTAATAATATAGTATATCTTGATCCATTCAATGTGTTAGATATCTTATGAGATTTCGGGGAAAATGTGAGGGAATTTATTCTCAAGGATTTATCACCGTTAAAATGATTTGACACTTATTCTATGTCAACAGGTTTGGTAGATGTGACTAAAATCATGGGAGAAATAAAAAAAGACCAGATCCAAACTTTTTACCTCAACCAGATTAATGGTAAATAATTATTCCTTACATATATCATTAAATGGGTTAGTTTGGGAAATTTACAATCCATTCTGAATAGTAACTCGGGATACATCATCATAATGGGTTGTCATTCTCTCTGGTTGAACAATGAATCAATTTTTTTGGACACATAGGATTTCAATGTAGACATATCACCATATAATGTCCTAAACATTCCATTGTCACATTATTTCTAATATTAAATGAATGATGTGGAAACCACCACATGCTGATCAAACCAAGGCTTATCTACATGGGTATTGAATGTGCAATTTTATCAGACATCAAAAATATTGAGTTGGATATGAGATCCTAAAATTGATATCTAAGTAGGATTTATTCAATAGGATTGTTATAACTCTTTTTATAAAACTAATGTGTAAAAGAAGAGGGTGAAAAATCATCATAATTTTAGTTAATACAATAGACAGTCCAAATTAGAAAATGATCAATTCATTATTGAATGATAAATATGTCTCATTGTATTTCAATATCTTCAAATTAACCTGATACATAAATGGGTTTTATGTGTCCCTAAATAAAAATTTCCATTTATTCTCTATCAATGAGATGACCATATATAAATAAATTAAATTAGTATATTTTATATATATTAGTAGTTTTGATGTTCAATTTGACCTCTTAGAAGCATAATATGGCCTCCACACGCACATCATGTCAATCAATTGATGAATTTAGGGAATAAGGGTTTGATTGATTGGGTTTGAACAAGATTTATTTTCAATATGTCTTATTTTATAGCAAATGTTATACACCTCCAAATGCATGGATAAATCTACTCCTTGGGATATTCCATGAGGGATAAATTCGTTGAAGTAGATGGTCGAAAATCTTGAATAGAAGTTGATATATTTCATTTCACTGAGGTTTTTTTCTCAAAATAGATTGTCCAATTGTCTATAAATATCATAATGTTGAAAAATGATAAATGGACTTCCAAAATAAATGGGTTCATCTAAATATTAATTGATTTTGAATGGTCTCCATTCTCCTATTATGATTTCATAAGATAATTGATATATTTTTTGACACATATATGTATTCAGTGGGTATGGGGATAGAAATTTGGCTTGGAAATTACTACATCATCCCATGTTTCTTCATATCCTACAACCTAAACATTTGGCTCCCCATTTAGGTATTGGGGACTTATTGTAATGCCCTGACTCTAGTTACCCAGAGTCGGTGCATTATTACAAAACATTGGCATGATCAAAAAAGATCATGTCTCGAACGACCGATTAGTTTAGTAGCCTTGGAATCGCTAGATACATTAATAAAGATTACATTACATCATAAAATGAAAACTAGAACAACACATTCTCCACACTCATATCCCATTATACTATCCTTGCGGGTCATTCATAAAATATTTCTTCACATCTTGGGAAAAATAAAACATAGAAAGGGGTGAGCTCAAATTCCCAGTAAGGATAACAATATAGTAAAAAAATTCATAAATAAGCATAAAACATTAAGGCAATATATAACTAAAACAAAATCCTTTTAAACATGAACTTCAGCATAATATGGAAAAAGTAAAATGAAATAATGTCATTTAGTTATTCAAATGCATATTATACTAGTCGAATAATAACATGCAATATCAATAACCACTTTCATTATGATGGAATGCATAATGCCGGACTATCATAACCACATAGTCAAGGCCTTGTGCCAAGACTACAAATAAGATTTTGTCAAAGCCTTGTACCAAGACACTAGTTTGTCTCATGAGTCATACCGATGCATCAAGGATCTATAGCGGGCTCTACCCATCACTTAATAAGTCCAATGCATTCCACATTTGAAAATTTTTAAATATAACATAAAAATTCATATTGATACTATCATATGAAATGTCAATACATTATCCATAAATGACGAATGGGATAAAAATAACACATCCATAGTCAAATAGAACTCATTCAATACAATATAAAAGATTGTATTGTAACAGATTAATGTCAATTGATAATAATGAAGAATATTTTCATAGATGAAAATAATCATCAAAACTATTTGAGAGGAATATCCCCTTTTTCTTGAAAACAATTAAAAAGTCGCACTATTTGTCAAGAAGCCATTTAAAAAAGAATTTTGAATCAATGTTTCCTATACCACATTGAAACTTTTAAAAATAATTTTAATTTTAAAACATTAATGTCCATAAAAATAATTCCTTAAAAAAAATTTAAAAGTTTTACATTAATGAGAAAGATTGAGAATAATAAATCTTGAAAACAATTAAAATGATATTTTAGTTAGAGTTCCTTTCCAAAAGAGAGACACATGAATAAAAATAATTGAGGTAATCAAAATTTTATAATATCATGGGAATAAAGTTATTCAAGATATTCTATGTCAATGTAAATTATATACACTATATAAAAGTTATTTGGTGTATAACAACAAAGGAGTCTCAGTGGAAGGTAAATTGAGATGAAATATCTCATGAAGTCCGTATCGATAGGTTAAGGATAAATCAATGACATAATTATGTGTGAAAAATATAAATACACTCAATATTATAGGATATTAAATGTAAAACAATCAAAGGACATTCACACATATTCTGGTATAAACAACACTAATGAATTAGATGTTTAACTCAATAAATAGATATTGAGTTAAAATTACTCTTATCAAGTTCATATCGATGACTTGAAAATTTATAAATGGAGTGATTATGTGTATCAAAAGTATATCCATCGAAAGGGGATTGGAGATTATGACATAATAAAATAAATATTGATTCCACACATAATCTTGGAGTAAAATAATCAATAAAGTATGCGTTAAGCCGAATGAGTGGAAATTTAAATTTTAAATTCCCTTATAGAATTGGTAACTTATGAAACATACACCCATGAAATATGGATCGTAAAATGATAATGTAAATATCCATAAATTAATGTATTTTACACAATGGATACAATCATTGGCATTACACACACCACATTCAATAAATAAGTTGTGAACAATGGAAATCTCACGGAATTAAAAGTGAGATAAGAAAACCCTTACGTTGTACATTTCACTTGGTAGAGGGTACGTTAGCCTCTAGTATAACGGTGAAATAATTTTTATTTAATTATAAAAGAATCATATATATTAATATGATATCATATATTATCATTTAACATTGCTTTGTTTATAATATCTTAGTATTTTCGCCATTTCTGGTGTTAACTTAATCGTTTTCTTTTATATGTTTTTTTACATAAGTCATATTTGTTATGGATAGGTTGTATATAATTCATATCCACAATGATATCAATTCTTTGAAAATAAATTTCAATCATAAAATGATAATTATACTTGTATGGATAGGATGAGGAATGAATCTCATCGCGTTCATGGAGACGGTAGTCCGTACGTACGCACGAGCGAAACAATCATTACTTTGATATTAAAATCACATATAATTGGATGGTATATCATATATATAGAATCATTATCATGTTATACTTTTTATTTACTGAATTAAACATCATTATTATACCCATCCAAATAATAATGTATTGAATAACAATTTCACCACGACGTGGAGATGGTAGGTCGTACGTACGCACGTATGGTGACATGTCATTCAAAGGATGGATATAATACTGAATATGGTTGTACCATATTTATAATAACATTAATGTATATAAAAGATACTAGAGTTATTATTTTACAATGGAAATTACAAAGAAAGAAGTAGTTGAAGAAGAAAGTAACTTCAAAGAGTGTGGTGAAAACATTACCTCTTCTTCGGGTTCTTCCTTTTGATGTGATCAAATGGGATCCTTAGGTTGGCTTTATGATCAAACTAATGCCACTAGTTTTAAGTGAGGGATGTTGATAGAATATTTGGCCAGGGTTTGGCCGAGCCAAAAGGCTTTGATTTTGTAAATTAGTGAGAATGGGTAGTGTCCTATTATAAGAGGTGTGAGGGGCACCATAGGAAAAACTTAAAATATTATTTTATAATAAATTTATATTCAGTTTATAATGGCTAATAAGTGAATTATTTCTAGGATAAGGTGGTTATGGGTAGAAATAATTTCATCCAATTTATTTTAGACAGGTTTGGCCCACTAAATTAACCTTATCATTTATATTTAACTCTTAGTTAAATAGTCTGACATTTACCATGTCACATTTTATTTTTATATTATATGGTTAATAAACATACCATTTATATCCGATCAAACCCCAATTGGTTCATTAATGATACAACTATAATTAAATAAGTCTCTGGTCCAAACCTTAGTTTTTTTAATAATTTAATATCAATTAATAATATAATATTTCTTTTAAAAACTCTTTTATGTCAATTTTAAAACTATTTGGTATTTGATTTTTGTGAAAATAATAATAGAATTCTTACTTATAAAAAACATAATTAAATCAGTAATAAAATTTTATATTAACCTATATAATTATTGAAATTCATAAAAAATCTCAAATTACATTTATTTGGATATTTATAATATCAATTATTTTAATATTTCATTTATTATGTAATTATTGCATCACCATTGTGTCATAAATAAATTAAATTTTATAATGTCTAAAAATTATATATAAAATAACATTATGTAGGAAATCATTTTATATTTCTAATTAATATTTACAATAGAATTTATCTTATGTATATCCCCATATTAAATTTTTTTTTGTAATTAAAGGTTGATTTTAACTCTTTTAACTCTTATTTGAATTAAATAATAATAAATGTCCTAATCTAATCTAAGTGGAACTAAATAATAATATTTTATTCCCAAGGTTTTTTTTGGTCGTCATAAACTTTCCCAATAGAATTATGGCATGTGATAGGGTAATATTAATATCATATTTACCCTTAATTACCCAATTTACTTTCAACTATGGTAAATAAAAGTAATAAGTTACTATTCACCAAAATTATTTTCTTCTCATTGAACCACATTTTTCTCCTTTTTATTAACAATGTCTCTTGGATTTTTAAAATTCCACTAGCAGAAGCAGTAAAATTATGTTTTATGTGAATTTTCAAATTCTCCTAGGAGCTGGGTAAAAGAATGTGAAAAGTTCAATAAAATTTTTATATATCTAAAATTATTCTAAACTAAATCCAATGAATTACTTTGAACATATATAGGTGTTATGTATCCATTTTGACCTTAATTAAAATTAAATAAAATAAATAATTATTTAAATAAAAATTCGGTTTTAAACTATAACTCAGTGTTTTTTCACTATTCATAAAAAATTGAATGTTTTTAGAAAAATACAAAAAATTCACCCTAAGCTAATTTCTATATTCCGAATCCAAAAATGAAGTCATTTTAGAATGATAAAATTTATAAAATTTCAAAAAGATGGTATTACTATTCATAACGACTAGTTTGATTAGTTGTGGTGTGTGTTAGAACTCGGAGTTGTGTACAACACATGCTACTGTATTATTCAAAGAGAAGCGTACCGTGGAAGCATGGGTTGTTACATTCTCCCATCTTTCAAATAATTTTATCCTCGAATTTTTTAAAATTGGGCTTCAAAATATAATGGAATGTCCCACATTGCAAAAAGAGTCAATAAAACTATAACCTTAAAAGAAAGAAAGAGAAGTACAAAGGTCACCCAAGATAACTCATACTAGGATTACATGTAGGAAAACATGGATATGAGAGATAAAATAAGTGTCATGTTCTGATGGAGAGTGATAGAAAACATGATCAGGAGAAAGTTAACAACATGAAAGCCACAAACTTGTTATGGGACAAAATTTCATTAGATTCCCAGTAGGAAAAGTATACATACAATATTTTTTTATGTTACATTACATAATGATGATAAATTCATTTATTATATTGACTAAGAAAATAAATAGATATACTTACTTTTTAGGTATAGATTCATTCTTTAATGAATTTCCACCACTAACTCATTTTTTTAAACGATGATTATTCAAGAAGGCTTGGTCACACTAGAAGAGCAAGAATAAAGATCTATAGAATCACACGATCCACAAAGGATAAAATATATATTTACCTTGTCTTCATAGATTAATAAAATCCAAAATGGTGGCTACAAGATCTGATGATCCACTAAAAAGATATTCCTTTAGAGAAAGAAACACTAATTTTAATTTCAAAATTTAAACCGACAATAACATAAAGTGAAATAAATTCCATTCAAAAAACAATTGTCCATAAAATCCATTAATATAATCGTAACTAATATTGAAACCCAAAACATAGAAGAATTTGGTTATGTAGTCTTCCACATTAAATTGTATCTCCAATTAACATAAACTACTCATAAAGTCACATACTTAAAAGTAATTAGCCTGATCACATATTCTCTATTATAGGTTAATCATTTCTATAAAAAACCAAAATAACTATAAATCCACAATAAAAACAAACATAAAATCCACCATTACTCATCAAATGAAATCCCATAGTATTCTAGTTTCTTTGGGCATATAGTGTTCCCAAAAAAGTTAACATATTCCAAAATAACATTTATCACTTAATAACAAAATCATATTCCTATACAAAGGGTATTCATTTGATAAGACATAAGAACCCAAATCAACTTATTATTGATCAATAAATTAATTTAACTAAAAATAATTAGTCACACTAACCAGGGACTTCACGTAGTCCAATGGTAGGTGATAAATCTCAATCACACTTTGGTTGTGGGTTCGATCCCCATATCTTTTTCCGACATGACGGGTTGTCACACGGTCATCGTGTTGTCCTTTTTCAAAAACTAAATTTTATAACATTACTAAAATGAGATAAATTCCTCAAAATAACCATAACATAATTTTAACCAGAAATGTTATCTCATACCTTTCATTTTCATCACAAAATATAATAAATTGTTAATGACTCAAACCCAATGATCATATAAAAAATGGTGATTTATAACTATATCCATAAGAGAAAAAGATAAGTCTTCCTAAAATATCATTCTCACATTGAAAATTGCGGGGTTAGAAATACAAGATAAAATTATTCCAAAGTAATCCCATCAACAATGAGTACTAATTCTTTTAAACATTTCTGCAACCATTTCATTCCACATAGATTCTTCTTTGACAAAGAAAATATCCTATAGAATAGGGAATTCACTCAGGTAATGGACAAGTCCCCTACATTTATGGTAAATGACTGTAGATGGATACTTGGGACCATTTTAATTTTCTTCAATAGTACTCTTAATTTTTCCTTGACAATTCTTCACTTTATGTCCTTATTTCCCACATGTAAAGGATTTCTTTGTTCCGTTGAGACACTTTCCTGGGTGTTTCCTTCCACACTTCCTGCATGATGGAAATTTAGGAATCTTTTCTCCATGGTCTCCACTGCAGGAGATCTTAACATTAATCACCTTTCTCTTCATTGTTGAGTCCGAGAGTTGGTTAATATATATGTTGTTGATCGTATTTTTGGAAAACTGATTTGGAATGAACATGATATCTTTTAAGCCTATCAACATTCCATTTTTTTGCTAATTTCCACCACTGTTCCCACCTTGTACATCATTCTCAGAGTTACTATGACTTCCTTGGACTCCATCAATTGACTAAAACTAGAAAGCATTGTGTGAGTAACAAAATTGATAAAATAATTTAGAGAATATCATGACACCATATTCTCAATTTGAAACACATTAGGATTAACCAAGGTCATTTATTCACATCTTATATTAAAATACTTCAAATTGGTTTGTATAGAAAATGTAAATTACCCAAAGCATATCTCTCGAGAGTGTATTAACCAAGAGTGCAGCAAGGCCTGTTGTCATGCACCAGTTCCCGTTCGAGTCTAGCTCAAAGTAGTGTTTTCAGGTTTTACCCCAAGGAACATTTGTGCCAGAGCCACCTCTACCTTCTCATATCCAGACATATATTTATTTCTTGGAAAACTCACTAAATCTATACAATAACCAAATTATAGGAAGTTCTTCTATACTAATACTCAAAGTCTATCTTATCGATATGTGTTCTAATCAGATTTTATCTAAATCTAGTTTCTATGGCTTGTACAAAACTTGCTCTGATACCAACTGTAATGCCCCGACCCCAGTTACCCAGAGTCGGTGCATTATTACATAACATTGGGTTGATCACAAAAGATCATGTCTCGAAATACCGATTAGTTTAGTATCATTGGAATCACTAGATAAATTCATAATGTTTACATTAAATCATTAAATGAAAACTACAACAACATACTCTACAAACTCATATCCCCTTATAATATCCCTGCATGTCATTCATAAAATACTTCTTCACATCCTGGGAAAAATAAATCATAGAAAGGGGTGATCTCAAATGCCTAGTAAGGATAACAATATAGCGGAAACTGTCATAAATAAGAATAAACATTTAAAGAAATGTATAACTAAAACAAAGGCATTTTAAACATGAACTTCTGCATAATATGGAAAAAGTAAAATGAAATAACTCCATTTACTTATTTGCATGGATATTCTACTAGTCGAATAATAACATGCAATATCAATAACCACTTTCATAATGACAGAATGCATAATGCCATACTATCATAACATCATAGTCAAGGCCTTTTGCCAAGACTAAAAATAAGATTTTGTCAAGGCATTTTTCTAAGACAATAGTTTGTCTAATGAGACCTACCAATGCATTGAGGAGCTATAACGGGCTCCACCCATCACTTTCTAAGACCAATGCATTCCTCATATGAGAATTTTGAAACATAACATTAACATTCGTATTGAATCTAGCCTACGAAATGTCAATACATTATCCATAAACCATGAAGGGTATAATGATAACACAACCACAATCAAATAGAACACATTCAATACAATATTGAAGATTGTATTGTAACAGATTAATGTCAATCGAGAATAATGAAGGATATTTTCATATATGAAAATAATCATCAAAACTGTTTCAGAGAAATATCCCCTTCTTCTTGAAAACATTTAAAAGTTGCACTATTTGTCAAGAAGCTACTTGAAATAGATTATTGAATCAAAGTGTAATATACCACTTTGAAACTTTTAAAAAGAATTTTAATTTTTAAACATTAATTTCCATAAAAATAAATCCTTAAAACAATTTTAAAACATGGACATTAATGAGAAATATTTAGAATAGTAAATCATTAAAACATTTAAAATGATATTTTAGTTGGAGTTCCTAACCAAAAGAGAGACACTTGAATACAAATAATTGAGGTAATAAAAATTTTATATTGTCATGGGAATAAAGGGATTCATGATATACTTTGTCAAAGTACATTATATACACCATATAAAAGTGATTTTGTGTATGACAACAATAGAGTCTCAAAGGAATGTAAATTCAGATGAGATCTCTCATAAAGGCCGTATCCATAGGTTAAGGATAAATCAACAACATAATTATGTGTGAAAAATATAAATACACTAAATATGATTGGATATTCAGTGTAAAACAATCAAAGGACATTCGCACATATTCTGGTAAAAACAACACCAATGAATTAGATGTTTATCTCAATAAATAGAGATTGAGTTAAAATTACTCTTATCAAGTTCATACCGATGACTTTAGAATTAATAAATGGAGTGATTATGTGTATCAAAAGTATATCCAAAAAATGTGGAGTTGAAATTATGATATAAGAAAATAAATATTGATTCCACATATAATCTTGGAGTAAAATAATCAATGAAGTATGTGTAAGGCCGAATGAGTGGAAATTGAAATATCAAATTCCCTTATCGATTTTGTAACTTACGAAACATACACCCATGAAATAATAATCATACAATGATGATGTAAATATCCATAAATTAATTAATATTACACAATGAATACAATCATGGGCAGTACACGCACCACATGCAATAAATAAGTGGCGAACAATGGAAATCTCAAAGAATTAATAGTGAGATAAGAAACCCCTTACGTTGTAGATTTTTCTTGGTCAAGGGTAGGTTATCCTCATGTATAATGGTGAAATAATTTTTATTTAATTGTACAATAATCATATATGATCTTTTAACATTGCTTTTTTAATAATATCTTAGTATTATCGTCATTTCGGGTGTTAATTTACTCATTTTCTTTTATATGTTTTCTTACATAAGTCATATTTGTTATGGATATTTTTTATGTTATTCATATCCAGAATGATATCAGGGCCGTAAAAATTATTTTTAATCATAAAATGAGAATTATAATTGTATGGATACGATGGGGAATGAATCTCATCGCGTTCGCGGAGACTGTAGTCTGTACGTACGCACGAGCGATATTATCATTCTTTTGATATTAAAATCATATATAATTGGATTTCATATCATATATATAGAATAATTATCATGTTATACTTATTATTTACATGAATTACACATCATTATTATATCCATACAAATAATAATGTATTGAACAAGAATTACACCACGACATGGAGACGGTAGGTTGTACGTACACACGTATGGTGACATGTCATTCAAAGGATGGATAGAATACTGAATATGGTTGCACCATATTTATAATAATATCACAGTATATAAAAGATAATTGAGTTATTATTTTAGAATGGAAATAACAAAGAATGAAGAAGTTGAATAAGAATGGAACTAGAAAGAGGGTGGTGAAAACATTACCTCTTCTTCGGGTTCTTCTTTTTGATTTGATCAAAAGGTCTCCTTAGGTTGGCTTTGATATCAAACTAAGGCCTCTAGGTTGATGTTAGGGAAGTTTAGAGAATATTTTGGTAGGTTTTGTCCGAGAAAAATGGCTTTGAAGGTGTCAATTAGAGAGAAGATGGAGTTCCTTTTTATAAGAGAGGTGAGGGGCGCCTTAGGAAAAACTGAAAATATTATTTTAAAATAAATTTATATTCAGTTTATAATTGCTCCAAAGTGACTTATTTCGTGTCTAAGGTGGGGATGGGTCTAAATAATTTCAGACATTAAATTTTTTATAGGTTTGGGTCACTAAATTTACCTTATCATTTATATTTAACTCTTAGTTAAATAGATTGACATTTACCATGTCACTTTGTATTTTTATATTATATTGTTAATAAACATACCATATACATCCAATATAACCCCAAGTGGTTAATTAATTATAAACCTATCATTATATAAGTCTCTTTTCTGATCATTAGATTTTTAGGAATTTAATATCATTTAATAATATAATATTTGTATTAAAAATTGTTTTATGTCAGTTTTGACACAATTAGGTATTTGATCTTTGTGAAAATCTTAAAAGAATGATTACATCTAAAAAACATAATTAAATAAATAATAATATGTCTTAGGAACATATAAAATTAGTTTAATTCATAAACTGTCTCAAATTTCATTTATTTGGATATTTATAATATTAATTATATTAATATTTCATTAATTAGGTAATTACTTAATCACCATTGTGTCATAAATAAAATAAATTATTTAATTTCTAAAAATTATAAATAAAATACCATTATGTAGGAAATTTTTTAGGTTTTTAATGAATATTTAAAATTGAATTTATCTTATGTATAACCCTATATTAAAAAGGTTTTAGTAATTAATCTTTGATTTAAACTCTTTTAACTCTTCTTTGAATTAAATAATAATAAATGTCCTAATCTAATATAAGTAGACCTAAATGATAATATTTTATTCCTAAGGTGGTTTCTGGTCGAGATACACTTGCCCAATAGAATTATGACATGTGTTAGGGTAATATTAATATCATTTTTAACCTAAATTACCCTATTTACATTTATCTATTGTAAATAAAAGTAACCATTGTAAATAAAAGTAATAAGTTACTATTTAAAAAAAATTATTTTCATCTCATTGCACCACATTTTACTCCTTGATATTAACCATGTCTCTCGAATTTTCCAAATTCTACTCATAAAAGTGGTAAAATTATGTTTTATATTAATTTCCAAATTCTCTTAGGAGGTGGCTAAAAGACAATGAAAATATCAATAAAATTTATATATATATAAAATTATTCTAACTAACTCAAATTAATTACATTGAAATTATATAGGTATTATGTATATATTTTTACCATAATTAAATTTAAATAAAATAAATAATTATTTAAATAGAAATTCGGTTTTAGACAACAACTCACGGTTTTTTCACTATTTATCCAAAATTGAATGTTTTCAGGAAAATACCAAAATTCATCCTAAAATAATTTCGATATTCCGAATCCAAAAATGATGTCCATTTTGAATGATAAAATTTATAAAATTTCAAAAAGTGGGTATTACTATTCATAATGACTTGTTGTGGTGTGTGTTAGAACTCGATGTTGCGTACAACACACGCTATTGTATTATTCAATGAGAAGCGTACAGTGGAAGCTTGGGTTGTTACACTTATGTTTATAATAATAGTCACCAAAAAAGAAGATGAAATTAAATTAATAATATAATCATTACAGAAGTGTACTTCTTCATATGATTAAGATTTTATTTGGTTATTTAGTTCCTGTTATACCATTTAGTGGGATGATGCCCATTCTCTCGCTACGAGAGAAATTAAATCCAAGAAGGTTAGTTATTTATTATAAATCCATATAAGTGCATAATTTTGTTATTTAATCTCACATTATGGTAACATCAAATTTTAGAATATAGGATCACGGGATACTGATGTGTCAAAATGGTTGTTTAATCTATAGAAGAAGAGACCCGAGGAAGAATGTAGCACCCCACCCCAAGTAAGCTTGGAGCCGGTATCTACTGCCATTACATTGAAATTATGATATAGATTCAAATATAAAATTACCAATGAGTTTACTAGTATTAGAAAATAATATACATATATGATTCATGGATTAATAATGAATACAGTTATTAGAACATATTTTATTTTAGGATAGCTTTACTCCAAATTAGAATATCTTTTCTTATCTATCATGGTACACTTCTTCAATTCTTGGGAAAGGGAAACCAAATGAGGGTGAGATAAAATGAGCAGTATGGGTTTGGTACAATGAATAAAATAATTAATCAATGATAATAATCAAAATGTACACGTAAATAACTAAACAAAAATATCATATAATCAATAAACTGAGAGGGAGTGGGTAAATAATATGTATAGTAATCAAATTAACACACATGCCATTTTAATAACTGGATAAGGGAATAATTAATATGTTAAAGTAAATAAATGACAAAAAATTAAATTTAATCAATTAACTAAGAATGAAAAGGCATAATTTTGTAATTTCAAAGAAAAAATATTATCAATACACCAAGGGGATTATATTTACTGGTCTATAACCAGTGTTTTTTATGTCCAAAGAATTTATAATATATCTAATGATTGATTTAATTAATGGAAAACAATACTTATTATCAAATATCATTATTTATTAAAAGATATAGATGTATCAATATTTCTCCAATTAACCAAATAATTATCAAATTTAACACCGTATATAAATAAATAATCATATATGTATGAATGTTGTTTCCATTTTATAATAATATTAGGAGAATGAAAAATATAACTTTTACCAGTTGGTAATTTGAATGATAAAACCTCTTAGAATAAATAATTCAAATTGAAATGTATAATACCATTATTTACAAGATATAAATGGTATTAAATGAAAATTTGGATGTATATAAACAACATCAAAGTGAACTGGTGTATAATAAAAAATAAATTTTAGTTGAATGTAAACTGAGAATAAATACCAAGACAATTATTAACATTTAAATAATAATAACCATAAAAAATAACATAAAAAGAAACATAAAATACCATTATGATTATTTATTTATGATATAAAATTAAATATTTTTATTATATTCACCAAAAAATACAAATAAGTGGTTAAAAATGTGTATTCTTTACAAGAGATAAATGAAGACAAGAATACATTAACATGTTTTTACTTATAGGTGAATATAGTTTTACCCCATACATAATGGTTTTAAGGATATTATCATCATATATTAAAACATTAATTATATTTATAATATCATATATGATCTTTTATAGATAATTATTACCTGATTCTTTACTATCATTCATTATTTTCATCATTTCTTATGATAATAGTCATATTTTATGAGTATGTTATAACTTGTTATTTTTTCGTATTATGTATAACATGATTTAAATATCTATACGATTTAAACCATGATAAAAATATCATATATATTCATTATAGATATATATAATTTATTAATTTTGGAGATTGGAAATGGATTACACCGTTCATGAAATGGTAGGTCATATATATGTATGAATGTTGTTTCCATTTTCTAATAATATTAGGAGAATGAAAATTAAATTATATATACATATTTGAATATTATAGTATCAAATTTATGTCATATATTTCACATATTTTTATTAAAAATATTTTTTAAAAAATTCAATGTATTGTTTGAATGAGTTATGTCTCTTTGTAAAGGTCATAGTCCACACGTCCACAAATGATGTTATCATATTACAAAAGATTATAAATCCTGATATTATGTATTATATAGTTATTAAATATGTGTAATATAATAATAAATATCAAATTTATAATTTAAAATTTTTAAATGAATCATTATTCTAAACCATGAATGGTTGTAGTGATAGAATGTACGACATCAGTTCGTGAGTTGCTAGTCCTCCATACATGCGAGTAGTAATTGCATATACCATGTGAAGGAGGTGTTTGTGAGTACAGGTTTTATAATTGACATAATAATATATCATATAATTAATTTTACTGGTGTTATAATATAATTATTATATAAAAATATTTTATGACATGGCAATGTAAATGAAACAAAAGCGATCATTGAATAAGGTACACTCACATTCAGGTAACTCCTTTTCCATTATAGAAAATAAATTCCATATATTGTATTATTATCAAGATTATTCCTCTAGGATTATGGTATGGATTTGTGGAATTATTTGGGAAGGGTTTGGATGATCTAAATGTCTTGAGAGGTGTGAATAAGTGGAAGGGGTTGAGTTTCTTTTTATAATGAAGGATGAGTGACATTATGGAAATAATTTAAAATAGGGAATTCGACCTATATTTTTTCCTGATTACATGGATCCAATTATGATATAAATTATATATAATGGATTATATGGTCAATAAATTTATACTTAATTAATGTTTTATGTTTTTATAGGAAATTTTGGCTTTTAAGATTATGGTTTATTCCCCATTTATACAATTTTTTCTCTTAATTGTTGTAATTATTTACAATTACATTGACTAGTATTTTTGGTAAATAACTATGTAAGAACTATTTGAAATTATAAATTATGGTTATTAAAAATATGTATTCAATATTTTTAATTGACAATCACATATGTGGCAGAAAATCATTTAAAAATAATCATGTAAATGGGACGACAATGTGGGTTTTTAATGTAAAAATGTTCAAAATATGGAATTGTTTTTATACCAAATTTCAATGTAAAAAAAGGATTCCAATGACATATACTGGATTAGAAAATTAATATTTTATTTAATTTTATATAAAAAATCATTTAAAATTTAACTTCACATTATGTATTTTTTATACGAACATTCTATTTTAATTAAATTCAGTAATATTGTATTAGTCATCAAAAAATAAATCTTCTTAGAAACATTACATGAGTTAAACATAGGATAATTTAAAAATCATTTTTTTTAAAATATATTTTATTTTTTAATATAAAATTTATAAACTTTTCAAAATTTAGTTTAAAAATAGGTGACCTATAATAATAATAGAAAAAATCCTTTCAAAATTATATTTTTTTTTTCTGAAAAATGGATTTGTTCTTGTCCAATTCCAAAAAAATCTAATGTATAAATTTCAAAATTATTATATTGAATAAATAAAATATAAATTTAATTATTACAATTCCTTAATATATTAATTTAATATATACACTATCATATATTTCACATATTTTTATTAAAAATATTTTTTAAAAAATTCAATGTATTGTTTGAATGAGTTATGTCTCTTTGTAAAGGTCATAGTCCACACGTCCACAAATGATGTTATCATATTACAAACGATTATAAATCCTGATATTATGTATTATATAGTTATTAAATATGTGTAATATAATAATAAATATAAAATTTATAATTTAAAATTTTTAAATGAATCATGATTCCAAACCATGAATGGTTGTAGTGATAGAATGTACGACATCAGTTCGTGAGTTGCTAGTCCTCCATACATGCGAGTAGTAATTGCATATACCATGTGAAGGAGGTGTTTGTGAGTACAGGTTTTATAATTGACATAATAATATATCATATAATTAATTATACTGGTGTTATAATATAATTATTATATAAAAATATTTTATGACATGGCAATGTAAATGAAACAAAAGCGATCATTGAATAAGGTACACTCACATTCGGGTAACTCCTTTTCCATTATAGAAAATAAATTCCATATATTTTATTATTTTCAAGATTATTACTCTAGGATTATGGTATGGATTTTTGGAATTATTTGGGAAGGGTTTGGATGATCTAAATGTCTTGAGAGGTGTGAATAAGTGGAAGGGGTTGAGTTTCTTTTTATAATGAAGGATGAGTGACATTATGGAAATAATTTAAAATAGGGAATTCGACCTATATTTTTTCCTGATTACATGGATCCAATTATGATATAAATTATATATAATGGATTATATGGTCAATACATTTATACTTAATTAATGTTTTATGTTTTTATAGGTAATTTTGGCTCTTAAGAATATGGTTTATTCCCCATTTAAACAATTTTTTCTCTTAATCGTTGTAATTATTTACAATTAAATTGACTAGTATTTTTGGTAAATAACTATGTAAGAACTATTTGAAATTATAAATTATGGTTATTAAAAATATGTATTCAATATTTATAATTGAGAATCACATATGTGGCAGAAAATCATTTAAAAATAATCATGTAAATGGGACGACAATGTGGGTTTTTAATGTAGAAATGTTCAAAATATGGAATTGTTTTTATACCAAATTTCAATGTAAAAAAAGGATTCCAATGACATATACTGGATTAGATAATTAATATTTTATTTAATTTTATATAAAAAATCATTTAAAATTTAACTTCACATTATGTATTTTTTATACGAACATTCTATTTTTATTAAATTCAGTAATATTGTATTAGTCATCAAAAAATAAATCTTCTTAGAAACATTACATGAGTTAAACATAGGATAATTTAAAAATAATTTTTTAATAAAATAGATTTTATTTTTTTTTATAAAATTTATAAACTTTTCAAAATTTAGTTTAAAAATAGGTGACCTATAATAATAATAGAAAAAATCCTTTCAAAATTATATTTTTTTTTTCTGAAAAATGGATTTGTTCTTGTCCAATTCCAACAAAATCTAATGTATAAATTTCAAAATTATTATATTGAATAAATAAAATTTAAATTTAATTATTACAATTCCTTAATATATTAATTTAATTTATCATGTTATATTCATTTTGGTGGATAGAATTTTTTAAAAAAAATAGTTACATTATGTTCAATTGGTTCTTTGTTTTCATTTCTGATAAATTAAAAACATAATAAATCCTTATATATTTTTTTAAACAATTTAATTTCATAATTCAGTTGATAATATTCATAACATACAGTTTACTAACCTATTTATATATTACTAAATGAAATAATTATATTAATTATATTTGACAAAACCCAGTCTTGTGTGTAACACAATGAATCAAAGAATGTATTTGTTGGTTCTAAAGATAGTTAACTCAGTATCGCATGAATTATAAGATATAAAACATATTAATTTTTTCTAAAAATAGATAATATACATTATAATCTATGGTTTTTATATACCCTTTGACACATGGTGTGGTGTCTCATATGCTCTATCGAATATAATGTTCGTACATTATAATTTTGGGGAATTGCATTCTCCACAACAATAATTAACTAACAACCTCCCAATTGAAAGATGATATCGACCATAGTGGTTTTGATATTTCATGATTAACTTATTGAAAACTCACATATTAAATGATTTTATAAAACAACATCTTTGTAATAGATATTGTGAAGTACAAGGGCCACATGGAATAAGATATAAATGTGTTTCTACATTATATAAATTTATCAGAAAAAAATGATATGGGGTTAGAAGAAAAGTGTAAATAATTATAGAGAGTTATTTAGGTGATTATTCATCAACAATTCAATGATCAATAGAATATTGAGGGGCTCATATCAATATATCTAAAATGATTTAAAAGGCCATTATTTTAAAAAATATGAACGTATTAAGATAATTTTTTTTTGTTTTATGATCCTTTTCTGAATATTGAGGAATTATTTTATTATCCATGAATATATATAAATATAATAACATCATATATTTCAATTTTATAAGAAAAATTTTATATTTTGGGTTTTATTCAATCAAATTCTTATTGATTCCTTAATCTATGAAATTTATATGATAAAATGAACTCTTTTTTAATCCTCATGAAATAAAAATTAGTTTTTGTAGACCATTTATCCATAAAACATTCTTTTAAATTTGTCTCTAACTCTTTTCCAATTATATTTTGGATAATAAATTACTCTATAAAACACAAAAGTAATACCCATTGGTTCATCATTGATATTCAATTTTCAAATTGTTTAGCCAAAACAAATGGGCCTTAACTAGGTCATCATTTAGGCCATTGGTAGGTGTGAAACCCTTATTTTCCATTGGTCGTGGGTTTAAGCATCATCACCTTACAGTATTTGATGGGTTTTCAACCATCATAATTTTTTCCTTTTTTTAAACATAATAATATAATTTCCAAAAACAAATATGATAGACATCATAGAAATTTATTAAATTAATATCCTTTTAACTAAGGATTTCAATAAATCACCAATACATAAATACAAGATCTATTTATTTACATATATATCCTTCCTTGGTATATATTTTATACCTTAAAGCAGTGAACATACATGGGTAATTCCAATGTTCCCACCAATTAAGGAAAAAGATATAAAGGGATCCTTAGGATGAGTTTTAATTACTTCCATCACACAATTAATTTTTATTAAGAAGATATTTTCAATCTGCTTTTATAACAAACAAATATAACATTTCCCCAATCCATTGATAGACAGTATTGGGTGGCTCATTCCACATATCTTTAATGATGAAAATAAATACCATATTTATTCCTGGTATCCACCACATGAGATCTTAGAAAATAGAATTATACAACTCATTAATGACTCTAGGAGTTTGTTATGTTATATGTTGATAACCATATTTTAGGACAACTAATCCATCATATATATGATATTTCTCACTCTTATATACATCACTTTTGTTTTATAATTCCCACCATTTTTCCTTCCTGGTCAATGTTAACATAACTATTTAAAGTTCTATTCTTTGACTAAAACCAAATAGCATTAGTTGAGAAACAATTATGATATTAGAAAAATAATATAATAATTTTTAACAAGTATAAATCTGGGAGCATTATTTTTTTTATCTAAGGCCCTCTTGTTTAAACAAGGATGTTTAATATCATTATTCAAATTCTTTATTATAGTTTTTAAATAAATTATGAGTTATCCAATGAATATCCAATGGTATTGTCAAACTAGGGGCATAATAATAATAATCATTATTATTTACCAGGTAACACTTGATTCAAGACCCATGAACCATTTCAAAGTCGTTAACCCTAAGTACATATGTTATAAAAAAATTCCCCTTATAGTATCCATACATGAAATTTTTCATGGAAGTACCACATAATCACAACCTTACCAAAATTCTATGATGAAATTTTATACTTGTCCTCAAATTAGATTTTAGTTTTATGTTTTAATAATATATTTTTTTCCAAAATCTAGTTTATAATGATTCTAATAAAAATCCTCTCATATAGTATATAGTTTCAAATCCCAAGTATGACCAGTGATGTTGTCTATTATAATTATATTAGAATGATTAGAAATAATCTTACGCAGAATGACCCCAGAGTTCAGTTGACATTCTAAATCAGATACATAAAAGAGTCTTGTATTACAAATGAATATAATAATTACTATATATTTTTTAAGGATAATTTTTCCCTATTTATTTAATAATTGAATTTAATTTTCCATTCAATTATTTTTTTCTCGAAGAAAGGGAAAAAATAAGGGTGAGGTCAAAATCATAGAATGGATTAAGTACAACATAAAATATAACGAATCAACAAAAATAATCACTATAGAATGGTAATGAAATGAACACTCATTCAAAGTAATCAATAATCTAATAGAGCATGAGTAAAAAATATGGGTAGGTAAATAATTTATCACACATTAAATTTCAATTACATCATATTTCTTAATTAATATGGCATGGTATATAATTAAACATGCATTATATTCTATTAGTAAGCTGAGAATAAAAATGAATCAGTAGACAATTTCAAAGAAAAAAACAGATAATAAATTTAAAATAGCAGAATTATAAAAAATGTAAATTCATAAATTTTGGATTCCACATTTCCCAAGATCAAGATATAATTACCATTCATTTATCAACTAAATAGTTTAAAACATATAGAACAAAATTCCATTAGTATTGGGTAGCCAAATTATTCATTGCATGAGACTACTGATGCGTCAAAGGGGATTTTATTAACCAGTACCTAGAATATATTATGAATGTTAAAAGTATTAAACATATATCAAAAGATTGATTTAATTAATTTACAAAATTATATATAAAAAAATATATCCACTGAGTAAAAGATAGTTATTTATTAATATTTCCCCATTTACAAAATTACATTCAAATTGAACACATTTTGTAATAAATGTGTTTAGTTTAGGTAGTAATAAAATATATTTCATGATAATATTGATATTTAAGTGAAATTTAATTTACAATAACACTGATAATGAGGATTTTATTACTTCAATAGAATGATGATAATCCCAAAATAATATGGGATTGTAATGATAACATTTACAACTTTGTAATTTTCAATTAAAAACCCTATGAAGGATATATTTCAAAGTTAAATATAAAATACCATAAATATTGGTAGAATAATTATCTTAAATGGAAGAGGGCCAGTATATAAACAACATCGGTTTGTATTACATTATAATGAAATATTAGTCATAGTGGAATGTAAATTGAGATGAAATCCTTTAATACTTGGTAACTTTTCAATTATAATGCCAATGATAGTATTGAATTAAAATTAAAATATGATTAGCATGAGCTTAATTTTATTCCTGATATAAAATAATTTAAGTATAGAATATACCCCAAGAAAAATAAATTATTGGTTAATATAGTGTATGCCTCACGGACGAAAAATTTAAACAAGAATCTGTTACCTTAAGTTTCGTTTTAGATGATCGTCATTTTACCTACTATATGATAATGTTAAGAATGTTATAAAACTATAAAATAACCTTAATAAAATTTATAATATCATATATTTTTTTATTATAATATATTATTATACATTTATTATCAATCATTCTTTGATTTTATAGTTTTGGGATTTAATTTTTTGGTTCTCCGATTTTTTTTGACTTGTTATTTTTGTTTTTATTACAAAAATCATTAATTAATCGACCACAAGAATGAATCCATTATTTAAATTTTATATATATCCTATATATAGGTTTTTATAATAACTTTAAAATTTTTGATGTAGTAAATGAATAACATTGTTCACAGAGATTGTATGTCATACGTATGCATGAACAATGTTTCCTTTTTTCTTGTCATATTAAGGGAATGAAAAGTAAAAGATAAATACATGTATTGTAATTATATTATAATATTTATATAATATTTTTAACATATTATTGTTAAAACCATTATTTATACATTTCATGTATAAAATAATCACATTGCCTTCAAGAGGTTGTAGTCCACACACCCACAAATGATATTATCACATTCCCAAAAAATAGAAAACGTCGTGGTATTTTTTATATAATAATTAAATATTTATAAAAAATTGTAAATAAAATATATACACTATATAACATATATATCCATCAATATTACCAACTTTGACTAGTGTTAATGGATTAATAATTAAAATTGTTCGTGGGGCGGTAGCCTACTGTATGCACGAATAATGATTGTGTATCCCACTTGATGGAATTGTATGTGAGATTGGGTTATACAATTAACATAAAAAATATATTTACTTTAAAAATAAAAATTTTATTATATAATAATGATATAATAATAATTTAAGGTGAAGAAAAGTAAGTGAAATATAATAGATCATTGAAGAGAATTACATGTTATTCAGATAACTCATTTTGGTTTATAAAAAAAGACATCCTTGGGTTAATTTCAACATAGAGTGATGATTATAAGATGAAATTAGAGATATTGGCAGATTATTCTAGAATATTTTGGAAGATCGTAATTTCATGAGACCAGTCAATAAGTGGGATAAGTTCGTGCTTTTTTATAGTCAAGGAGTACTAACATTCTAGTAAATTTTTTAATGATTGAATTCAACCAACATAGCTTCTATATAATGTTACCCCAATAATGAACCCAATTATTTAAAAATGTATATATATTCTATGTAAATTCATAAAATTGATTTTTTTTAAAACATGTAGGTCATTATGGTACCTATGTTAACAGTTTAATCCTTTATTAAGCTAGTTTTTCTCTTAATCGTTGCAATTTATTTTAATTGATTTCACTATTATTTTTTATATAAAACAAAATTTTCCTTTTTTAAATTATATATTATGAGGATTCTATATATTTAATATTTTTTCACAAATTAAAATTATATATTTGGTAGATATAATTATAAAAATAATCCCACAAATGTGATGATAAAGTGGATTTTAGAGGAAAACATTTTCAAATGATTAAAATAATTCTACATAAAAAATAAATTTGAAATTTATTAAAGAGACCGAAAATATAACATTAGGTGTTAAATTGATTTAATTTTACATTGAAACCAATTTAAAATAAATATTGGCCATATAAATTGTTGAGATAAAATGTCACTTTTTAAATAAAATCAACTATTGTTCCCTATTCATAGAAAAAATGAAATTTTTAAAAAAATGCCAAGGATTTACTGTAGGATAGATTTTATATTCTGATATAAAAAATTAAATATTTTTTTTATTAAATTATATTAAAATTTTAAACATTTTTTTTTGTATAGGGGTTCTATTAATAGAAAATAAAATATATTTCAAAAAAGAAAATGTAGCATTTTATGCATTAAATTGGATTTATACTTAACAAATGCCTACAAAACCTATTGGATGAATGTATAAAATATTTAATTGAATTAATAACATATGAATTTCGTAAATAAAATTCACTAATATTAATAAATTTAATTAATTAAGACATAATTACTTTGAGTGAAAAAAAATGTTTTTAATAAAAACATTTTCTTCATATTCAATTAGTTTTTATTTTCTTTTATAATAAATTGATTACAAATCATTTCATTTAATATTTGTGTAAAACATAAATTTTCATATTCTATTTAATTCTATGAATAATATAAAATTTTAATTATAGTTTATATATTATTATATTAAATAATATCATTTATAGTATTATGTAAAAATCGATCTTGCGTATAATTAAAGCTATCAAAATTAGAATTGGTTGTGTATAATGATAGCTAACTCAATATAACATTCATTAAAAGTTATTAAATACATTGAATTTATTTAAAAATATAGAATATACTATAATATCATAGTTTGTTATATTCCCTTATACAATTGGTGTTATATTTTCAAACATTCTATCAAATATAATATTCATATATTATAATTTTGTGGTGTTAAAAAATTATTGGTTTCTCATTCCATTATAATAAATGAGTTTGATAAACTATATTCCTATTAATCCAATTAGTTATGTCTTGTTCACTAATAATTATGAATTGTTTTCACTAATTCTCTTCCTTTTTGTATAGGTAGCAACACATGCTCTTTTTTTAATGGCTTGTCTAGTTATACTGATCTAGAATTGACCATCTTATATAGAATGTCCTTAATGTCGAATAAAATGTGGATTGTATGACAAAATATTTGATTAAGGTAAAATAATTCATGTCATCATTGAGACCAACGTGATAAGGCCTACCAGGATACTATATTCTCTAAAAAGTTTCATCATGGCTATTATTATGTAAAAATAGACATGTTCATCTCAGAAGTAATAATAATTATTCTTATGATCCTCATATATGTGATGTTTATTCTACATTCTGAAATAAATAGAAAGATATTTTGGCTATTGATTTAACTCATTAGAGGGTTCTTAATGATAACCAATATTATTGAACATTAGAGTTATTATAATATTATTCTTGAGTGTAATGATTACAATATCCAATTTCCATGTTTTCATCCATTGAGTAACCAATGTTAGTCATCAAATATAATTGTTCCTCTAAATGAAATATTCTAATATTTTCAAAACAATATAAATCTAATGAAACTATCTTAGATATTATAAGGGAATGAGGGGAATTATTAAATCATCATAGAATTTGACTATACAATAAAATGAATCCTCCTAGAGTAACTGAACAATCAATATGAATGTGTAACCCTTAAAAAAGAAATAGACAGGGAAAATATCTCATTACCATGATTATAGAAATGCTAGAGATCAAGGATTAATTTATTTTTCATTTTGGAGATGAATGGGTAATTAAATTTTATGAAAAGGTATTCCCATATAATGATCAATATTTTTGGTAAACTGGTATAAAAAACATAAGTTAGTTCCTCTTGTATATGTTCAAAAGACCTGAGTTTGGATATTAATTTCTCTTAATGAGTTGGTAACAAGGGACCACATTAATAAATAAAATGGATTTAGGGTTATTGTATATCATATGTGTGATTCAATGATTATAATATATGATTACAAAAAAAAAATTGGGGGGAATTTTTTCATCTACCCATTTAAGGTAATATGTAATAGAAGAGATTCCAAAACATTAATAGAATTAATGAGTTATAATGGGATAAATGGTTAGGTATGAACATAATTAGGGGTATCGTGGAATGGGGAGTGACATTGTGGGCCTGCCTACAAATTTGGATGATTGTTGGTCCATGATGGACTATGGTTTTTTATATGGAATATTCTTATATTCTTTCATAATGGAGTAAATTCTGACATCCTCTATCCGTTGGATCAAAATAAATTTGTTTTCTATAGACCATATTGAATGAATAAACTCGAACATCTTTTATTAGAATAATAGGTTATTTTTTTGTTTGGTATATATTAAAAATTAAAGGGTATTCTATATTTATAGAATAGACCATATATGTATATTTCCTTCGATTGATTTTGAATTTGAACTTTTCAACTACTCCATTCCCAGTTAATATTGTGATAATTCTTCATTGATTTTTGTAAGGTCATTTTATTTGGATAATGGGTGTGACATGGCCATATATTTTACCATTTTTAATAAAATCATTCTAAATATGATGTAACCAAACATTTAATGGATATCACACATTTTTATCTTCTCTTTTCATTTTAGTCTGAATTTAATCTATAGTTATTTTAATGTATACTATCTTCCAAATATAAAACTCACCCTTTTATTTCACTATAATAAATTCATGTTATATTGCATATAAAAAACCATTGATGGAAATAATTAAAAATTAATGTTGTAATATAAGAATCAGTTCACCAAAAATATTATAGTATTGTTGGTTTCCCTATAGGAATTAGTTGATAAAAATGTCACAAACTTTAGAATTGGTCACTTTAGCATGCTACCCTAACAAGGATTCATATTTTAATTCATGGATCATCCTTAGGTAATTTTGAGAAGATTAATCTAAATATTGATCCTTGATGAGACATCATTGTGAAATATTACTATGATAACAACAAAGACAACATTCTGATAGTCTATAGACTGATTACATAACATGATATCAAATTTGGGGTATATTTCTGAGAGCAGAGAAAATTGAAATGAAATTATACAATTATTCTTCATCTCATTAATTATAAATTTAAAATAACATCAATTATAAGCTAACATAAGTTTTCAGAATAATTAATTCATGTGCATTGATATTTTTCTTTATTTTTTTACCAATTTTGGGAATCACAAAATTCATAAACAAGTTAAGTTAATACTTTATTAAAATTCTTCTATTTTTTAGATGTGATTCAAATATACATAAAAATTTAGGTGTTTCAAAATAATGTGGTGAATAACTATCCAATTATTTAGAAACATATGATTTATTCGCTCATCTATAAATGATCATTACTTCTATATTGAGTATATTTGAGGTGCCAAAACTAGACCTGAATGTTATATTTGGTAACATTATCCTCATGATAAATGTGTTCTCATAATTGTTTATGGGTTTCATTACTTAATATAACCAGTTTGGTTAATTCATAAATTGTTTGTCATATTTGGTAGGTTTTTCTAGAGTCATCAATATTGTAATTGAATCTTATTAGTCCATGTGTGGTTTGAAGAATTGTGGTTTCCAAAGGTTATCATCCAACTGTGATATAATGTTGAATGTAAATGAAAAGTAATCAGCTGTTTCTAACCTCACCTAATTGTGTTCCTCTTGATATGAGGTCATTTTTATAGTTGATCAGAAAATTTTATGACCTTCAGGTCATATTGAATTTTTTATGTGGGTAGGACATTCAAAATTTATTCAATTTTGGGGGGACTAGATTAATGGTTCCACATCAAGCTACATATAAGAGTATATAAGAATATTCATTGCAAAGAATTCAATACTATATAATATCAAAGTGAGTACCCTTTTATTGATTGATATTATGTTGATGAGGTAGTAATTTTCATTAACTATCATTAAAATGGATTTTATGACTGATATTTGATTGAAAAAAGGATGTATTCATTGTAAATTCAATTGGGATGAAATCGATAGATACTAAAAAAAATATGGAGAACCATTGTTATTGAAGATTCTACTCCATGGATTAGGTATTGAATAACTATATTTGTGGGCCACGATTAATAGCTATTGAAGGGACTCAAAAACACCACTATTAATAAAATCATATATGATTGTATACATTTAGATTTAATATCACAGATGGTTGGAATTATTCTTACATGTTTCTTATATAGAAAATGGAGTTGTTTTCTATGAATAAAGACTATAATATATGGGATCCAATCTAGAAAACTCCCATTTTTTCATCGGAATGTGATGAAAATTTTTATGTGTTTTTCAATGATTTGTAACTTATATGTTGTAGCCATAATAATGAATCAATAATAACCCATTTGAATATGAATGATTTTTCATTAAAATTTAATATATCTTCTGCCGACCCACATATATTAGAGTATTAATTTTTTTATTCTCTTGAGTATTCCTGAATATGAGTTGAAAAACCACCCATGTGGTGGGGATGTAGACGAGTTCTTACCACATACAACCATAATTTTATGAAGTTTTCATAGATTTATTTATTTTGGGATGTTATATATGTTTATCCCTCAATTAATATATGGATATAACAATGGGATTATTCAATTATAAGATCCATGTTATCTCATTACTCAGTTGGAATAATAATTTGTTCACACAAATGTCCTTTAATTCATCAAAAAATATTTTAGCATGACTTAGATATGGAGTGGGATCATGTGCTTTCACAATTTTCATATTGGGATAAGCTGAAAAACATCTCCATGGGAAACCAAAACATTTTTCCTGTCTTTTTGGGTGTGGGTAGTTATGTTATTATTCCTATAGGTTTTCAAAACTGTAAATTTGATAGATTATTATAAAGAAGAGGGGATGTGAGACTGCTCTTAGTTGATGATGTTTTTATACCTTTGAGGGTTTTACTAGTTTATTATGTTTGAGTGACATAATATCAATACTAATAGGATATCATCATTAGTGGGATGAATACCTAATGTCACATAGTGATTTTGGTTAAAATTAATAACATGTTCCCTTTGGGAAGTCTCTTTTATTGTACGGAGGCCAATATACACCCCATTGCCCAAATTATTATTTTAAAGAAGGTATTAACTATGTTTTCTAGGAAGAGGCTCTAGAAGTTGTTCCAAATTGAAATGGGTGTTGCTATCTTCATCCATGACAATCATTGTAAGGTGGATGGATGGTGAGAATTAATGTCCTAGATGGATTCACACATGACCTCCTATGTTGGGATAATGAAATATATAGTTTACTATAAAATTAATGACATTACTGATTGAAAATCATTGATTGGGGGGGGGGGTAATTTTTCCATATTTTTCAATGATGTCCCATATTTTATGGTGATATATTCATCAATTTTCAATATTTATATGACTCTATTTATATTCAAGGTATTTTTGGTTAATGTGCTTGTCGTTAAAAAATCACTATATGAAACTCATAGAAGTAGAATCATAATTAAACAAGGACATGAATGATTGATTACATTAATGTATCGATGTTGGGGTCATTTCTGAAGGAAAAGTGTTCTAATGTGGGGGTGACTTGGTTATATTGTTTAATGACAGAATAATGTCGGGTTCTATATTTTTTACACTTAAAGTGTGTCAGTTATTCATTTGTGGGGAATTTATCACAAACTTATGAACTTTTACAATGAGGTTAATTCAATAAAAAAAATTATTAGTTCCTACATCCTGGATAGGATACATGTCAACTTTTCAATTTTTGGTTAACACATTGAATTTTACCAAAGTCACATATGAACATTCATAAGTAGATTATATGGGAGGTCTGTCTTATCAAACCATGATGGGTGGATTTATTTTATATTTCCGAACTATGATATAGATTTATGTCATATTCATGAATCATTCCAAAATCACAATATGAGATTGGATTAAATTCTTATATTATAAATCATTTGATATAATTTTATCTAGTGAACCATATACACCTATTAAATATACTTAATAAATTGATCTATCCTAGTATATCCAAGGTTCTCTTTAAATGGATAATTTTTTATATCTTACTATATCAATATTGTTTCTTTATAATGTTGTGCTTCTCAAAATCAACTATCATTTATTTAAATCATCGCATGTGGGAACCAAAAAACTAATCATCCTTAAGTGAGAAATTATTGTTTTGATGTTGTGGTTGGAATAGTTTTGGGGTTTCCTATATATCCTCCTAAGAAGAATTAAAACCCATACAATACTTTTCCACATAACATGAAACTCTATACCTTTTAGGTCCACATTACTATGATGTGACATTGTAGATAAATGTTATATTTCATGTAAATTTATGAGAATTTAAACTAGAAATGGCTTGTGTAGGACTTATCCATAAGATGTTAATTATAGTTGAACTTTGTTGGAATGTTTAGCCATTATATTGTGTTTAAATTGTAATTATGTCCTTTTGAATATGTATATTATCCAGAATATGGTTCAATGATAATAAGATGAAAGGACTCAGAAGGAATGTATCTATCTGGGCGGGTTTATGATATCATTTGGAATATGGCCAAAATAATAATAGTATTGGGTTGGAGATATTGGATTTGAACCTCATGGATGTGTCCTACATATCCTCTCCAGACTGGAATAAAATCACATGTATTGTAGTTTTGTTGGGGAATATACCTAAGGATGAGGTCCAATGATGGGATTATCATAATGAAATTGATATTACAGATTTTTCTTCCAAAATCTCGCATATTTCATGCTCATTTAAGAAAAATAAACACTTCTATTTTTGATACTTTTCATAATTGGTCACAAATGGGAAATACATGTAAAATAGATGACATGAGCTAAAATTCATTCATTATACATTGAAGGGTAAGGGAAATGGGAATGGATGATATTAGAAATGTAATGTTCAATAAGAATGGTTATGGGAATAATAATAAATAGGTTACCATACTACGCCTTTTTCCTACCAACAGATGGGATAGAGAGGGGCTATGGTGGGATATCCTAGAAGAATGACTATGTGATTTCAAAATGAGGGATTCTCGTTAACATATTTGTATCTCATTCTAGATAACGTATTGGGGCTTATGAAATTTTTAGTTGGGAAACTGATGGTACAAATACTACAAAATTCACTTCAAGTTATGGGAATCATGGGTGAGGTTAATGTTGTTTCATGAATTGGTAAGGTTCTCCCCGTTTTCACCAATGTTATTGTCTTTATATAAATGGGGATTTAGAATTGGTAAAACCAATAAAAATCCAATTATTTGTTGGCTAATTGGGACACATATATTTCCAATGGAAGTAATTATTGAAAGGGTGGTATGTAAATGTTCCTAATACCCTGATCATATAGTTTTAGTAGACTTGGGGGTAATTATTTTGAACATCCTTGGGTATTATCATTGATATGAGAGAGCCATTTGAATAAATCATAGAGGGGATAAGATGATGAAATAATTGAATGTGAATGGAGTGTGTTGATATAATTTTGATGAATACCATTGGGTTTCACCATATCACATATTGTTCTTATTAGGAGATATGGGGGATATAACAATTGGGGTCCCTATAAGGGGAATTCATTCAAAAAGAAGGAAATATACATTGTGTATGAACATGTGAGATGCCCCTATACAAAATGATATCTTTTACATTCAATTCATTTTTTGATTGTGTTTCATTATATATGGATATGTCTAACACTTCAATGAGTGAGTTACCTATATTTTATGGTGAGACTAATTCTTGAGATTTTAGAAATGAAATTTTCCTTGTCACCATTTCTTTGTCTACTCTCACTATATGTTATCTCTTTGTATAACCTCTAGTCTATGTGTGGGACTGTATTTGGTGTATTATAATTTCTATTGTTGATGAAATAAAAAATGAAATCTTGAATTTTTCATCCACATAGCATTTAAAATGGTACATTGAAGGTGAAAACAACACCTCATCCCAGAAAATGTAGTTTTTATGGTCTAGAAGAACCACCACAACATTAAAATAAAATACGTTTTTGTGGCGATCATACCCAAATAGTTTCTCAAATAATGACTATATTTTATGCCGTTTAATAGAGAAACTAACTCTATCTAATAAAAAACACCAATTTGTTGGGGATCTATAATAATGAATG
This sequence comes from Viscum album, assembly GCA_963277665.1. Lineage (NCBI taxonomy): Eukaryota > Viridiplantae > Streptophyta > Magnoliopsida > Santalales > Viscaceae > Viscum > Viscum album. The sequence continues at coordinate 1,877,822,482 of OY728137.1, read as the reverse complement.
GGTTGAAAATTACATCTTTGTGTGCTATGTGGGAAATGACACATTGTATTCAATTCCAATTTCCATCTCAATTATACAAGTATGTTTTGGATCTCTTTGCTGATATATTAAATATTTTAAAATATCATTCTATTATTCTTTGAAAAAAAAATTCATCAATAATGATAATATGTGTCGAGAAAAAACACTTCAATAAATAGATCTCTGAAAATTTTCTTTGATATCCATTGTGGAATGAAATAATGTGCCATGTCATGACCACGTCTCTTATATATATACTTAAAAATATGCTACTATGGTTCAAATTGTTTAATGTTTTGAGGAACCATGTTTCATTAAGCTCTATCAAATTTAAATTCATGTTGATCAACATTTACATCATGGCCAATATAGTAAATATGTCCATGAATCCTAAAATGTATCCATTCATGGAAGGATGTATAAAGTCACGATGTGACATAAATAACATCTCTAACATCCATAACCACCCATTAGTGCTATTTGACTAACCTGAACTGAAATACAATTATTTCTAACATACAACACATAAAAATCACAATTATACCGAATTAAAATAAATCCATCAAAAAAATTGGTTATAATAGATCACATTATAAATAACCTACATAATATTCACTATATTCCGACCAATATATGAATGAGATGACATAATTATCATTTGTTATATTCCAATAAATATCAATTATTCCTTCTATAATCTTAATGTAAAATGTCTATCTATACTTGAATGGATAGAATTCAAACAATATGATGTCTAATGATCTCCTTCAATAAAGGATTTTTTTCTCATCAATTGAATAAAAATTTCATATAAATATAAATATATATAATTTATGCATTTATCCACTATAAACCAAACATTCAATTAAATATAAAGTGAACATGGTATTATAATAATGAATTCTATATAAATTTTTTCCCATTTACATATATAATTTGGAAATGTTTTCATCAGCCCTACTCGTTGTTGAGGATCTATCAACACTATTTGATATGTAGTACAATGATAAAAAACTATATACACATTCTTATTTATTCCTGAATAAAAGAATTGGTGTATTGTATAATGATACATATTTATATTTTGAAGAAAATATTTCCATATCAAATGGTAGAATATTTCAAAAAATCACTTCATAGATCCAGGGGAACCAACCTCGATCCTATAAATTAATTTACTATTACATCATTATATCCTTTCACAGAAGCCCCACCGTTCATAAAATCATATATACATATGTAATCCACATTTATAAAATTAACAATTTTCTTATGTCTTCTAAAATGGATATCACTTTAAGGATATATATTACCATTCCACTCTTTTCTAACTTCACCTCTTGGAGAAATTCCAATATCAAAACCTTCACATTCAATTTCTCCTTAGTTTACAACCATACATGAGAGGTAAACATGACGCATCTACAAACTCATTAAACATTAATAGTATATACATGAGTGTAAATAAAAATGATTAATGATATTCAACCAACTAGTTCATCATTAAGATGATATCTCACTATATAGAAATGTACATCACACTATTATGATGTGCATATACCAATAATTTCTCACTAAAAATGTAGTGTCTCTAAATATTCAGAGATTAAACAATAGAAGAGAATATTTAATTATATATCTTATATTTTTCTCATGGGGCCTTAAATTATTGATCTAATATTTTATATATTTACACCATTATATAGAATCATTTCTGAAGACCCATATCATTTATATAGATACAACTCATTCGTTACCCTTATACCTAGAATAATTTTCAATTTTATTGATGTTGGACTCCTAATTAACTCATTAAACACATCTATGAATTTTCTATTACATTAAAACATAAATCCTTATGGAAATAATACTGTAATGAGATATGATAGGTTTATGAAATTGTTACATAATTAGAAATATATTTTCATATTAAGAAAAAATATATTTTGAATATGTTCTACTATCATTAGAATGACACTACCACCATAACCTTATCATGGAAATTAGAAATTCCATTTTATGCAACAACATGAATAAAGAAACTCATTTCTTAAATACATAAATATAATTTAATGAATAATTCATAATGATTAGTACTAAACTAATATCTAAAACAATCACAAATTTTTTTTCTGTAAGATTCATCAAATTTTGAATAAATTGTTTTTTTATCCACACTTGCCACCAAAAATGAACCAAATTATTAGGGTAATTATTTATTTATATATTATATAAAGACTATATATGTATTGAAAAATCCAAAATTCATGAACCGGAATTAAAAATGACTTTATCATCATTGGAATAAATATTGGAATATCTTCCTTTTTTAACCATAACAATTCGTAATTAGATGAAGTTCAAAATTGTATTTCTAATGGGATACATTTTCATTGTCAAATATATAATCAAATTGAGTTTTAGGATATTTTTTTCATTACCACCTTGTTAATATTTTGATGTTAAAATAAATAAAAATTATTTTCAAATTTTTAGGAAAAACAAACATGGGTTTAAAATGGTGAAAACCTCATTAAAATGAACTATTATTTTCAAGATCATCCAACTACACATTTAGTAACTAAAACTCTATGGGAACCTTAAAATAAGAAAAATTTTAATAGGATTCATTATTAGTAAAAAAATCAATGAAAAATGATACATCCCAACTTGGTGATAATCTATTTAAAAATTATAGGAAATATTTGGATATTGATTTACCACTATAACTTGTATAGGTATATTAGTTCTATATATGGATTTAATAACAATTCCCAACAACTAATATGATATTAATTAAATAACACACCCCTTTGACCTATACATGTCACATGAAAACCCCACTCTCCCTTGAATGTGTGGATAGTTCAATCGGTCACTACATGTACAACCAATTAACAAATGTAATATATTTTAACACTATACAAAATCATAAAATCATTCACACTTATTTAATCATACTTAATGTAATCATAATAAAATTAAATAATATTTATATATATAATAGTAGTGAAATAGGGCTGACATGTAAATCATTTCATGGTTCCCTCTTTCTATGGAGTTCCTATTTTCATTGAATATGGTACACCAATTAAAGCCCCAAAATATATTCCAATCATATATAGATAAACGAATATGAAACTCCATTTTCAAAAAATGTGGACATAATAATTGATGAAATTAAGAGAGTACCTTGTTCAATAGATGATTTAGTATCATCTTATAGCTCATATGATGTCTAATTAGTGTAAATAAATTCACTTATTGGAATAGAGGTGATCACCACTATTCCAAAATAGGTCTTCCCACTCTATCATGAGTCCTCCTACAAATAGCATTAAGGCCTTATTTTATTACTTTATTATGGGTAATATTCCTTTTATAGGTTGAAGGAGAACCTGTACATGACCCGTATGCCCAAGGCACAAGGCCCGAAATGACTTTCAATACTTGACCTGAAGGCCTAGAGGCATACCATGCCTAATACATAACCCATAGGCCCAACCTACTATAATTTCCCCCTCCCCAGAATCTTAATCATTGATCTCCTAGCTCCCCACCTTTCACTATAGATCGGCCAACATTTCCTCGTACAAAGATGAGTGGTGCCTTGTCCCGATGGAAGTTGCTATACCCTCTCATTTTTTCCAATCTGGTTATCTCTCTTCTAGTAAATGCTATTCATGTTTCTCTGATCCTTTTTTGGGGCCTTCTTTGTGTGAATTGGGGTACACCATGGTATCAATGGACCGAAGGCCATGTGGCCCAAAGGCCTTTAAGGGACCGAAGTCCCTTGAGACCCGTAGGCCCGAACTGGTGTCCCTAAGGCTCATATCAGGTGAATAGTTCTTCCTGCTACAGTACAGAACAATACCTTCTATAACACTAATACATTGCTGCTAGGGTTACCTAGAAATTCGCCTCCACCAGATTTAGAACCTCTGTCTCTCCCAAAATAACCAATTATAAGACATCAACAAATTTCTATCCTTCACGTATTGATCACGTATAAAATTAAGATTTAGAAACTATTACATAGTATGGATAATATCTCCAAAGTAGAAGCATTATAGTAACATCTTCCCCTACGAAACTAAGTAAGATGTTTCAATTTACTTCCCTTCTTGGTTATTCTACATTGTTTTTTATACAAGGAATTATTTTCAAAATATTTCCATGGAAAAATAAAATTTCATTCCACATATTAGTTATAATTTCTTCATAAAAATATATAAACAACATAGATATATGATAGTATGATCAAAATAAGAATATTTGATTATTTATTTAGTATTCATCACATCTACGAACTCTATGAAAAAATACACCGACTTATCAAACTCTAAATAAATTTTTTCAAAATCCTATAAATTTTTAATGAATACTCAATCAAATAATATAAATCCATTAAAAAGACAAAAAATATTTTAGAAATGATTTATTAAACATTTATAGTGTATTATAATTTTTAAAGTTCTTCTATAAGATTTTAAAACCAAGGTCCTCATAAATCACAATTCCACTCCCAAATTCCAATGTAATTAATGACTGATTATAACATTAAAAGGTTTTGGGGTGAATTAGTGGTCTCTCAATTTTTTTATTGAGTCACTCTACTTCAACCCAGTAATATTGTCAAATAATGTTCAAGATACATAGACATGAAATTATTTCACCCTAATAAAAATTCATGTAGATCCATGAATAAAATAAATAGAATTATTATTGTTATGGTTAATCCTTAAATGACATATCCATAACATTGTTGGTTAGAAACCAATGTAAGGTATTAACCACCATAGATTGAATACTTTACAATAATAATTGGTTAATAATTCCAAGATAAATTCTTCTAGCAACTAGTTATACACCCAAGTTACAAAATCTACTTTATTGATTGGTTATCCTTCCATTTTGAAACACTATTAAAATGATGATCAATAAAATCAAACTAATCGATATGGTATATTTTTCTTCTAAACTAACTATAAATTTTTATCCATATACAAAAAATATCAATCAAATAATCATACAATGAATATTATTATAAACATCGCAACCACTAATTCATGTATTCCATCATCGAATCTCACAATATATTTTTTATTGTCTTGTTATTCCTCATCAATGTGATAAAATATGTAAACATATATAAATTGAACATATTTCCTTAAACACCTATAAAATCTAAATTGTGAAATTATTATTTATCATAATCCTAGTAAATAAAAAAAAATTAAAAATTGTCATTTCATCATTATACCAAGATCATATATATTTAAACAAAATATTATATGGATATTATTTGCAATATATTGTTTATAGAATCTCTTTAAATCATAGAAGTTGTCATTTCCTAATTTTGAATGATGTTATTTTTTTTGACAACCAAATCTATTCTCCCATGGCTAGTTCATGATTATGAGAGCATTTTACGATCAAATCTTCTGTAATATTTACTTTAATGTAATGTAATATCCATGATTTTATTCATTATTGAAAAATATAAAATTTAAATTAAACAATATTATCATCTAAAATCATGGGTATATACAATTTAATTTCTCCATGATATTTATTATTTTAAATGAACTCTTTAAAATATCAATGAAATTAACATATTCTAATTTGTCCAAAAACCACACATACATTAAAGTAAGCTTTATTGTCCTATAGACCTCGTGTTCACTACATGGATTATATACTAACAACCTCATCTTCTTCCTTATTTAATTCCAACATTGTACCAACATGATTCATGATCCAAGTGAGATCATGATTCTATTATTCCACGAAGTTCATCTTGGTAAAATATTTTCAAGTTTATAGCTTTTACTCAGAGTATTTATTTTAAATATTCCTATTATTATTTAATTAAGTGGTTATTTTTGATTTTCTCTCCAGTCTATTATTTGGAAAACATTATATACTATTGAGTACTATACATATAGAGAAAGACTATATTTTTTTCCAACACATTCTTACTAACATCATTATTTTAATTGAAGCTATTGAAATATTATATTCTATAGGAAACTATATTTTTGGAAATTTAAGAACATTAAAATGTCTTAAATATATAATAAATATCCTATAAATTGCTTATATAGATCAATTCTCATTCTTATAGATGAAATTTCATATCCATATGTGAATTATTTTCTATATTCATGAAATTTTTTACTTTGATGACTATATCTTTTCAACATATGTTTATTTTTTTTCCATTTTTTAAATTATCTTACACTTATAAAATATAATACATTTTTATAGAATATATTACACATGTGATAATTTACTATTACATATCTACAATCTAAAATTTCATAAATGAGATTTTGAACATTTTAGATGCTATTATAATTGTCTATAATTTATTAAATATAAATTAATTTCATTTGATTGATTCATGATTTGACACTCAAATTCAAAACATCACTCAAATGAACTAAATAAATCAATAAGAATTCTAAGACCTCTATGAAAAACACAAAACACATCAAAATTTTTGAATATAAGTTTATCATCATCCACCTACAATTTTATTTATTTAATTTTATAACAATGCATAAATCATGTAATACTTAAGAAATAATTATATTAAGATTTTTTTTCTATAAAATCAATTCATCAATGTAAAAATTTTAATTCTAGAAAGTTATAGAAAGATAAATTATATTTTTTAGAAATTTAATTTAATGAATTTAATTTTATTTTCCCATAAGTATCATTTAATTAAATAATAATAATTAATTCCCATGTAATTTCATTATACATAATTTTTAATTAGAATTAATTATTTGTATAATCAAAATTATACAACTGGTTTCATTTTAATTTCTCATGATTGTATAAAAAAATTATGCTACTCATAAAAATGATTCATTTTATTAAATGTTTTAAATAACCATTTTTAAAATTAATAAATAAGGTTAACCAATTTTTTATCATAATGAAATGAAATTTTATTTAATGAAAAAGTAACCATTGTTATGGTTGAAACATGTTTATCATAGGTTAAACAAAACTATAGTGGTATGTAAAACACATAAAAGTATCTTAATATTTTTTTCAAATTTATATACACCCCTTAGTACTTAAAAATAAAATTTATGGTAATTTTCTTACACTATTAATAAAATATAACTTTATATTATTAATTTGTTTTATATAATTATATGTTTCTCCCTCCCCTTATATATAAAAGGAAAAAATCTTAACTTCCCTTATTAAAAAACGTTGAGACCTCTGTATAAGGAAAAACTAATCCAAAAGGCCTTCTAGCATCCTTGTTTTACTTATGGATATTTTTCCACATTACATTATCGTAGTGAGACATAAAGTGTAAGCCATATATGGTTACATAATGAATCCTTAATAATATTTATAGACTCTTTCAATGATTATTTATTTTTATAAATCCTATAAATATATTATACTCATTATAAAATATTGATTTATGTATCATAAATTTACATTTATGTCGTTATTATTATGAAAAATCCCATTTTCTTCAACATGCCCATCATATGGAAAATGAAATCATAGCTTTTGTGCTTGTATGGCCTTCCATATCTACATGGAAGTGTAATTAATTATTATTAAACACTTTAATTTTATGATATTTATTATAATAATGAAAAATATATATTATATTTATGAAAAAATTATGATTATTTAAAATAATAAATCTTTTAACTTCATACCCTTGCACTTGTAAAAAATAAGAATAGTGTTTGTGGAAATTTCTACACTACAACTTCCCTGAAGTGATATGATAATTTCTGATGTATTCATTTCATAGAATATATATAAATATATAATTAATATATGTGATATTTATAAAATTATTAAAATTATGTAGATGATGGAACCATGATCACGATGCAATAGCAGCAATGTTGAATTGAATCATAAATAAAAAAATATTTAATTTCCATCCAAAATAATGATGATAATGAATTTTTATTAATGAATGTTTGACAAGAAGTTATAAATAAAATTTCTTTTTAAAATAATTTTTAATATTAGTCAATTATATATTTAAAATAAATATAAATTTATTAAACATGAGGTTAAAGGAATTAAAGAAGAAATTCAGACATGAGGTAAGGGGTTGTTTTACAATCTCATCCTTAATTTTGATTTTTATACATAAAATTACATAAGGTTAATTATATTAGTTTTATGTTAAATGCAATAAATTTTCCTTTCCAATAGTTTATTCAAATAAAAAATTGTTTAATTTTAATTTTCTATTTTTGAAGTACTCGAAATATTAATAGAATTCATTTTTGAAAACCATATTTTGTTTTTATATTTGGTAGGTTATATTTTTATAAAATTTGTATATATTATTTTAAATATTCTTAATAATATTTTTACCATTGTATAATTTTTTATTAAATTAATTTACACTAATTTTTGACTTTTGATAAAGAGTTTTATGGTGAATCTTTTTTCCATATTTCAAAAAAGGAATTTTTTACAGATGTTGTGAATAGAATCATTATTTTAACACTTACTACATGAATAGTTTTTTCATTGATCATGAATATTCCATCCCTATATGAATATATTAAATTTTACAAGGATATTTTGAAATTAAATTGTTTTACTATTATTTTTTATTATTTTATTTAGAATTAGTTATTTTAAAATTGAAACGATATTTTCTTATATAAATATTGTAGTTGTATTTTAACATTATTTTAATCCATGAAAACATCATTTAAGAATAATATACTTTATAAATGATGTTCTATAATGATACTATCCAATATTTTAATATTTATATATTTAAACCATATTTTTATATTACTTTATTATAGAAAATATTATAATTTCATATTTTGGGATTTAAATTCTAATGCTTTAGTTGATCATGTATTGAATTTTTATTAATTTAATTATTGTAATAAATTTATTATACTAAGTATATGATTGGTGGGTACATAATATCAACTCAATAAATCAGTAGTCCTTAAGAAACAAACTATTTTACAAATATGGAATATGAATTACAAATTTATTTATGATTTCAAGGCATTAGGCTATGAAGGTATGATTTTGATGTATGATATTATTCATTCTATCATTATAAAAAGTGTTTTTTTATCTTTGTTATTATTTCATCTATTATGTTATATATTTATTTAGAATTATTTTTATGATAGTTTTTATATTGAAAATTTTATTAGTTCTTATCTTGGTTATATTATTCATTCTATATGTATCATATGATAAATTCCTTTGCTGAGTATCTGAGATCACCCGCTATTAGTATTTTCATTCCCTATGAATCATATATGATATATATGAATAATTAGAATGTTTTTAGGAGAAATATTAATGATCATTCTCCAATTTTTAAGATGTATTTAATGATTTGATATGTAATGTTTTGTTTTTTATCATATTTTAGATTTAATGTGAGAATAATACCGCTATCAAACATTCAACAGATTAAAAAAAATTAATACTTCATGATATGATCCCATATCCTTTTCCCATGTTTTAATATAATAACCAACTCTGGGTTACTTAACATGGTGTGAAAGATTTTGTATGAAATAAACATTAGTAAAATAATGTGATGTTTATTTAAGAAAAAATATATTATGGAATATAATCCAATGAAATAATTTGAGGTTAATTATTTGCATAACATAACATTATATGATTTTTTGTAAAATATATACTCTGTTATTTCCCAAGAAAATAAATCCCAATATAGATACTGGAAAGTGGATATGGTTGTGGGAAATATGAACATAGGTTTATGAAATATGAAATTTTTAGATTTGTTAGTTACTTGGTCATCATATGGATATGATGAGTGGGACTAAGACAAAACAACTAGATAGATAGTCATGGGAGATATTATATGGATGATTCATATAATTTTTAAAAATAATTATTAAATATTTGAAAATAGTTTTATGAAGTAAATATAATATATATGATATTTATCTTTTTATTTTATGATTATATATGAAACAAAATAATTTATGTTATGTGGTACACTAGATTTATAATTAAAAAATCTAATTAAAAATTCTAAATTTAATTGAATAATTATGTATAACAATTTTTTTAGAAATAATTTCATTATATAGAATTTAAACCATATAAATAAATGTAATATTTTATGGGATTTCCATCCATGGAAAGACAATGAAGCTGTAGCTCGAGAAAATTAAATTATAACATTACTTTGGAATTTGACTAATGAAATGACTAATAATGCCTTATTTATGGTGTTTCTTATTTATTCCAAACATGGAGGAAAATGATAAACCTATTTATAAAAATAAAACTCCTATAATTAAAATCAACTTATAATCCTTATTTTGATAATAAATAAATAATTTTGTTGAGGAGAATGTCTACATTTTTGTGAAGTAGAAAATGATTTAAATTTATCATAGTATTTTGAAATCATTAAAGATTCACCAATAAATTATTTTCATTTATCCATATGATTCAGAATTTAGATGAAATAAATATTAAGTTGTGGAATATTTTTAAGTAGTAATTATATGAAAATACATTCAATAATGACAAATGAGCTAACATTGATAGGAAATTGGTTAATTAAATGTTAAATGAAGAATAAAATGTCACTGAATATAATAGTAAATATACATGGTATGTAACTCATTTTATGGATTTATAATTTTATACAATGAGTTATATTTATGTTTTTTATAGTTTTATAAATAATTGAATTCAATGGGAATTAGTCGCAATGATATTTTTCATGTTTGAGGACATAGTAAAATATGAAATCAATAAGAAAAAATAATTCTCCAACTTATGTTATTTCTATTGAAAAATTAAAGTTAGTGGGTGGGTGAGAAATCTATAAAATGACGTTTAGAAATTTGTAAGAAGGAAATGAAGGAATTTACATCTTGTAATAATTTTGTAATGAAACAAAATAAATCATATATGATGGGATTGGAATTTTTTTGAGATTAGAGATAAAGGAAAAATATTATTTGACTAAATGTGAAATAATTAATCTATGAATGTTCAATAAATTAAATTTATGTTTTAATGGAACTATTTAGTTGAATGTATGAAGATCAATTTGAATCATCCTCATAAATGTAAAAGGGAGTATGCCCAATATTATTCCACCACTATAAGTCAATGAAGATAATTGTAAAATGATAGAAGCCCCAAATTTACGTATTTTTTAGTAAGATTTTTTATTTCCACTACAATTGCATATAACATTTATATCATCTATCATTCTAAAAATATTGGTTTTCCTTTTTCATTAGTTGAGTAATGTTGACAAAGAACTAGGAAGATACCTATAATGAAAAGTCAATGATTTATTTAATTTTTCATATAAATTATATTGTTTTCTACTTCTATGGATATTTATAAACTATAGAATAAAGATACATGACATCTAATTATATCATAGCAGTTTTCATGAAAAGGTTACACCATGTGAATGGTTAAAAATAATTTAGATCTTACATCACAAGTAAATATTAATGATTTTTTTTATAAAAAGGAGATGGATTATTCAGTGTATCTCAAATTTTAGAATACATGATGTGAAATAGGGTTCTTCATTGGTATTGGTTGCATCTCTATTTAGTCTATATACATGTGATCGAATAATGTTTTTATCAATCCTTTTCACATTCATTATGTGCCATTAATTTTATAGGTTGTTATCTTGTTTTTTGGTCACTTTTCTCGAAATAAGTATTATTTCTACCATGTATAGTTAGTTGTTTATATATAATGGTTACCAAGATTAATTTCATGTAAGTATTATAAATTCATTTTTTTATTCCTTGACGGGAATTGATAGATTGTTTCAAATGATTTTATTGAAATGAGAAAATTTTTAAAAATGGGTTTCTCTTTAAAAATGAGTTTTCATGATTTGGAAATGGGTTTTAAAACTTATAATAAGATTTTATAGGCTTTAAAAACCTTTCATAATACTATGAAATAGGTTTTGAATATGTCTTTAAATATTACACATTGGGAACATTGGGTGCATTGAGAAAAAGACATGGGTAGCCTTAGTGTGTGTTTCCCAACTAGGAGGTAACATTTTGTGACACCCATAGATAAATATTAATATATATGGTAACCAATGTATTTATGTTTAGGATTTTGAATGTATAGTATAAAGTGTCAAATAGGTTAGAGCCCAATATGTGATGTTCTTTTTGATATATGGATATTTATGGCATGATTTTTTACCTGAATTATTTATCACATGTTTTAATTGGAGGTTATATCACATGCCTTCACATGATAAGTAATTCCATGGATATTTTTATCTATTTATTCAGGTATATAAGTTCATATACTAACAATTATACATTTTATATTTTCGATCAAAATATGAAAGAGATTTTTTTAAACAACAGGTAAAATTATTTATAATTTGATTTATTTTATGGAATTTTTTTTTAAAACCTTTTATTTTAAAATACCAAATTATTTCATTCCTAATATTAAAACTTTATTATAAAATATGATGGTATACTATTTGGATTCAGATAACACTCTAATTATGCCTTTGGATGTTTTATGATATTGTTTTGAAGTGTACATGTAAATGGATGAGTGTTTTGTTTTATTCTGGATTTACTTTTTCCTACTTATTTTTTGGTTTATGTTAGTCTTGAGATGAAAATTAGTCATCTGGGGACATAACATACATTCTTTAGTATCCTTTTGGGGATTTTATTTTATATATTTTTTACTATATAATCTATTTCACCTTTATACTATTGTTGTATGTCTTGTGTATCTTATACTAATGATTTTTTATTAGTCTATTATACCAATATTTTGTGACTTTTTAGTTTGGGTGGAAATTATAATTTCTTAGGTATGGATCATTACAATTTGGTGTTAGAGAGATTCTTATCCATAAGTGTTTATCACTTCATGAGTATATGGTTTTGTGTCTTGGGTAGATTGGAGCTCAACTTTCAGAATTTAGATAGTATGTGTGGAAATGGGGCCTAGCTAGCTCACTTCAATAACTGAAATCATGTTATCATGAAAGGTTTTAAATTTTTATTGGATTTGATATTTGAGTTTTGATTTTATTTTAATAAAATTTATTAGAATTTTCTTGTAATCAACATGTACATTTTAGTTATGGTTTTTTGTAGATATTTTTTTTGATAACATTAAATTCATAACATTTTGAATCTTTTTTATCAATACCCGATGTTTGTCCTATGATTTATGAATTTTTTGTAGACCAATTGATTTTGGTATATTATTAGATAATTTTACTAAGGAGATATGTTTTAGATAAATGATAGGAATCTATGAGACATGTTTTATACGAGATTCATCATGTGGATCATACGTTGGTAGAATCATTCATCCCCACTATTTAATCTCTAGGTTAAGTGTGTCTTCATTACTTAGGACTGTGGAAGCCCAACAACATATCAATTTATATTCTTATAAATATTTTTTATATTATAATCACAAAAACCACCCATTAATAACCTAAAAGAAAAATTATAATATAATAATGACTCAGATAAAAGGTATTCAAATGAATTAAGAAACATAACCCAATGTATTAGTAATGTGACCTTTAGAATATCAATATGACCCATTTTAAATGTAAACTGACAAATATAATAATAACCCAACCTATGAATATAACACCACTATATTTTATATTATGTTATCAGTTTAAAATAATTCAATAGATTATGTTACACGCAATACAGAGTTCGAGTGCACCATGACATACCAAACAAGCTGTAAAAAATACAGTTATGAATAGTATTAACAAAAAATTGATTTCTGCATATAATTTTAACATCCATATTATGTGTTTCTTTGACATAATTTAAAAACCAATTCAATTTTTTAGATAAAAGAATTAATTTTACGAAAATGAAAATTTACCTCCTATTAATAGAGAACCCTTTTTAAATATAACATTGTACAATTTTATATATTAAATATTACAAAATAAACATCTTCTTTATAAGAATGACATAAAAATTTATCTTGGTTAAATTTATGGTGTTTCTGTGACAGCATTCAAATTTTTATGAATAGTGAAAGATACTAAATTTTCAATTGAAAAATAATTTTTTAATCGAAATAATTTATAGTGTTAAAATATAAATTTAAATGGTTTTGATGTATAATTAAATTATAATTTTATTATTTAATACAATATGGGTCATTATTTGTATTTTTACAATTAAATTGGTCATAAAAACATGTCATACTGTAAAAAGGTTTTTATTTTTTAAAAAACCACTTTTTGGTTTTGACAAAGGGACATAATTTTAAATTAATTAATGTAACTTTTATTTTTTGAATTTGTTAAAATATACTTTATTTTTTTATTTTTTATATCAAAATTAGTTTAGGGGTGATTTTGGGTATTTTTCATAAAATACTCATTTTTTTATGAATACTTAAAAGCATTGCATTAATGTTTAAAACAAAATTTTTATTTAAATATTTATTTGTTCTTTTAACTTTATATTAAGTAAAATAAGATAAATAATACATATATTAGTTCAATTTTGTTCATTGGAGTCATTTTATAATAATATTAAATGTATTAAATTTTATTTAATTTTTTCAAAACTTTTACCCACCTTCTAGGAACATTTTCAAATTTGAATATTACATAATTTTTCAGCTTTTGTGAATTGAATTTCAAAATTATGAGAGACAAGGTTCACAATATTATGTAAAATGTGTCTCATAAAGATAAAAATAATTTATCCTGAAAAGTAACCTCGAATTTTTTTACCACGATTAAAAATAAATATAATAATTAAAGAAAAAATTTTATTATAATTATCCTCACACATGTCCTTATTCTATTGGATAAGTGTATTTCGACCAAAGATAATCATAGGAATGAAATATGATCCTTTTGGTCCACTTGGATTAGATTAAGAAATTTATTATTATTTTATTTGAAAAAGTGTTAAAAGTGTTAAATTCACGGTTTAATAACTAAACCATTTTTAATATAGGTATATACATATCATAAATTCAACTATAAATATTTATTAGAAATATAAAAAGACTTCTTACTTAATGGGATTTTATTTATAATTTTTAGTGGTTATTTATTTTTGTTTATGTATGACTCAATGATGTTGTTGTAATTACCTTATTAAGGATTGTTTAAAATAATTGATATTATAAATATCAAAATAAATATAAATTGAGCCTTTGGATGACATACAAAATTTTTCTAGTGGAATATGACATGTCTGGTTTGATTTAATCTATTTTTTTCGATGTAATAAACTTTTAATGACTTTCACAAAAACCAAATACTGAATAGTTTCAAAATTTACATAAATGAGTTTCTAAAACAAATACTATATTATTAAATAATATAGCAATCATAAAAATATATCTTTTTCCAAAGGTCTTATATAAAGATATATATATCATTAATGAACCACTAGATTTTATCTTGTCATTTTATAGTATGTTTATTAACCATGTAGTATAAAAATACAAGAATTCATGGTAGAAGTTAAACTATTTAACTAAGAGATAACTCTATAAGATATAGTTAATATGGTGACCTGAACTTTCCTAAAACCTATTAAATGAGGTGTTTTAGGCCCATAATAACCTTATCTTTTAATTAAATCAATTTTCTTTAATTATACACTGAACATTATTTTATAATAAAATACTATTTTAGGCTTTTCATAAAGTGACCCTCACCTCTTTTATAAAATGGTACTTCCCTTCTCTTAAATTCACACCTCAAAATCCATTTGGCATGGAAAAACCCTATTCAAATCTATTCCCAGTTATCCTCAATTCATTATAAATTCCATACATTTATCATAAATCCATCCCAAAAATCCATTGTGTTCAAATCAAAAAGAAGAACCTGAAGAAGAGGTAATTATTTCACCCCCCACTTTCAAAGTTTTTTTCTTCTTCTACTTCATCTTTAATTTTTGTTTCAAAGACAAAATAATAACTCATGAACATTATAGCTACTAAGATCTTATTATATAAATGTTACAACCATATTCATTATTCTATCAATATTATGAATGACAATGTCATCGTATGTGCGAACGTACGACTTACTGTCTCCACGTCGTGGTGATGGTTGTTATTCAACACTTAATTATTTGGAAGGGTATAATAATGACTATAGTTAATGTAAATAAAAAATAAACATGTTATTTATTCTTTATATTTGATATAACATCCAATTACATACGATTTTACCATAAATAGAATGATATTGTTGCTCGTGTATACGTACGGATTACCGTCTCCACGACGCGCTGAGATTCATCTTTAATGATCACCATTCAAGAATTTATATATATATATATATATATATATATGTTGATTAAGAATGAGATATATAAAATAATATCTATACTTGGATCATATATATTTATGTATAAAAATATATGTCATTCACTTACTTCTATACTATACGATAAGAAAATAGAAACAACATCCATATGTACGTAAAGACTATCCTCTCCCTGAACGGTGTTTCCATTTCATATATCTATCTATTATACATATATATATATTATGAATATATATGATATATAAGTCATGTTTTATATTCTGGATGTATATAAATCATTATTTGTGTGATTCGATCAAAAATAACATGTTAAAATATCTATGATAAAGAAATTAATTATTATCTAAAATATTACTTTTACATTGAAATTATTATTAGATAGGTAGTATAAATACATAAATGAATCATGTATGATATCATAAATAGTAATATGGTTCTTTTTTAATTTTATAACATACTAGGGTCATTATACAAGAGGTTAAATGTACCCTCGATGAAGGAAAAATACAAGGTAATGGTTAATTCCTCAATCTCATTATTATCTGAGACTATTTATGTGTATGTATTTACTAGGACATATTTATCATGCATGTCCATTTTTCATAAAAATGATTTCAGAAGTAATATATTTATGTTTTTTGTGGAAGGGACTCTTTATCAAGATCGTTATTTTAAATGTTTTAATGATTTATTTATCTATATATTTTTAATTAATATCTATGTCTTTAAAATGATTTTAAGGATTTAATTATATAGATATTATTGTTATAAATATTAATTATTTTCAAAATTTTAAAATTTGTATGGGACACTTTGATTGAGAAATATATTTTAAATGAATTCCTTTATTAATGTTTGAATTTAAATTGTTTTCACCAAAAGAGATATTTATCTCCAAAGGTATTACTAATCATCTTCAACAATGTCAACATCCTTTTTTGGATATTATTCATGATTGAGGTTGATATATTATAAGACAATATTCCATATTTTATTGAAAGATTTATGATATGTTTTACTTTGTATGTGCTATTTTATATCATTCATGGTTTATGGTTAAAGTATTTTCATTTTTTATGATAGATTTAATATAAATTATTATCTTATGTTTCACCCTTTTCATATGAAGAATGTATTGGACTTAGTAAGTAATGGGTGGATCCCACTATAACACATAGATAAATCAGTAGGTCTCATGAGAAAAACTAGAATCTTGGCATAAGGCCTTGAAAAAAATTTATTTTTATTCTTGCCACGATGTCTTAACTATGTGGCAATGATGTCCAACCTTTGGCATTCCATCATTATAAAATTAGTTTTTACATGTTATTATTTGAATAGTGGAATATATATATATGCATGTTTATATGGTAATGTTTGATTTATTTTCTCCATATTTTATTCATGTTTATGTTTACAAGGATGTTGATTTTTATTACACTTCATGCCTTAAAAGATTCTAGCTTTCGCTAAATTATTTACCATTACTGAGCATAAGTGCTCACCACTTTCTTATGTTTTATTTTCCAAGAATTACATGAAGTTTATTATGATTTATTTGTATGGTTTAGCTAAGGTAATAGTGGAGTTATCGAAGGATCATTTATGATGTGTTTCATTTTTGAAAGTATAATGAAAAAATCATGTATGTAATCTATTTTCCAATAATTCTAAACTGATAGATCCTTCGGGACATGATCCCTTGTAATCATGCCAATGAATTAAAATAATGCACAGACTTCATGCTTCTAGGGTTGGGGCATTACAATGAATGTACATATAAAATTTTGCAATCCTATATATATGAAATTTTGATTTAATTATATCAAAACATATTTGAACAATAATTTTAAAAAATATATATTAAGTGTTCGTATTTTTATAATTTATTAATAATTAATTTCAATTTCATAATAAATACAATTATTTTATTGGAAATTTATTTTCATAAAAAAATTAATTAATTTTTATTTTTTTCTTATGATTTTGAGATAATGTTAAACAGTGTTATTTAATATATCAAATTGTTATAAATTTCATTATAATTTAAATTAAAAATTAAATTTCTCAGATTTAGAAACATATTTTCATAAAATGGATTTAATTTTCTATTAGTTTACATATCTGAAAAATGTTACTGTAATTTTATTTATTTTTATTGTATAATTGAATTTTGGGTGAATAATAAATAATTATAATTTATCTTTAATGATAAATACATGGTTTTGAAGTCATTTTTTTATGTATGAGTGCGGTAAGAGGCATTAGTTGGAAATAACATCCACTAGATACACTAAATAGTCTCAAGAATCATCCATATTTCTTGTCAAGATCCAAAATAATAAAGCAATGATTAAAATAAAGAGAAAACTAAAATATCCTCCACTATAAATACCAACTCTCACCACCTACTACATCACAGCTTATAAGATTAGATAATTTTAAAAATTATAATCAATACTTGTATCATCCCCTTCACCCATGTCTAGGAGATCTGGGTCTCATCAAAATACCCAAACCTTTTCCCTATGTAGGTTTTCAAGAAGGATAAATTCAAGAGGTAAATTTCTCTTTCCTTTCTATTTAATTTCATTTCATGTTATTTTCATAATCACTAGTATCATCCCATCATAAAAATGTTATGTTAACTCCACTACCTCAAATATACAGTAATTTATGTATTCTATTGGAATAATCAAACATTAAACCCCACTTCTCTCCTTTTTTTCTAAAAATGAATACAACCTTTGTGAGGTGTTAATTTATCGCCTTCACAGATGAAAAATATTTATTCTCCATTATTTAAATAATGTATGGTAATAAAACTAATTAAATTGTTAAAACAAATATAATAAATGTATTTCAACCTATGTAATTTTATGGAAGCATTATATAGACATGATGTAAAAAAAATAAAAAAAAATCATTGGGTGTAAAAACTACCCAAAACCATTAAATCAAATATCATTAACATTTTATGAAATGATCCATCAATACAAAAAATAACCCAATTATTTATATAACCATTTAACATTATAGGTTTTTATTAACAAATTATAACATCAATTTTTTATTCCTATTTCAATTTTACATAAACATTCATATTATTATACAAGTGAAGCCATCATGAGAACTAAGAATACAAGAACTGTCAAACATTGTAATTTAACATTAGAACTCATTAAAAATGTTATAAATGTACATAATTATATTATAATATATTTAATACATTTTTAAAATACAACTAATTATTGAATTAATGGATTTAATTTTCTTTAGTAGGACATTATGATCCATGGGAGAACCATTTTAGACATAAGTTAATGGATTCTACAAGAACCTAAATTTTTTTAGGGATACAATTTCATTATATTTACCCCAATGTAATGCTACATTAATTTTATATAATTATTCTAAATTATTTTTATGTGTTCCAAAATTAGTTATCTAAAAAAGATAAACCATATTTTATGGAAGAATACATTTTTTGGAATATTTCCCTTTTCTATCCTTACCATTAAGAAATCACAATTCAAGGGAACTTCTTAATTTTATACCTGCTTCAAATATCATTTCATACTTTTTTGAATCCAAAATTAATTTTAAAAAAATCACCTATTTAATCCTAAAATATATTTTGGTATATTTTTTGTTTTAGGAAGAAAAATATTGATTTCTCTCTTTAAATTATCATTAATATTTTCCTTCCATCTCACAATAATGTCTTGTTTATAATGTTTATTCAACACTCCTTTTACATGTTTCCAATTAAATTTCATATAAATTATCATTATCCATGATAATTTTTTCCAATTTATTACAATTTTTCTTTTGAATCCATTCCTTCATAGAAACATTTCGGATATGCTCATTTTCGATGAATTTTGACATGATTATGATACCCATCTCATTATAAGGGTAAACTTTATATCTATTATTCATTTGAAACACATATGAATGAACATTTTATGATTATTGAGACTATATATAACTCCAATTCATTGGGTAATGTATAGTCGCATGATACATCATGTTGGGATTGAGAGTGAACAAGATTCAATTTATCATCTTTTTCCGACATTTTTTATTCTCCTAGATATTTTTGTTGACTCATGTTTATATCATGTAATATGTTCATTCCACATTTCTATGATTCAATTATTATATGTTCCCATTTAATAAATTTTATTCTTCCTTATGTTTATTCATGTTCCATGCCTTTTATTATGCCTTCTAACCCATGTGCTATTTTTTATTCCTTTGTTTAATCCACTACAATTCATTTTGGCTCACCCTTTTTATATTGGTATTCCCTTGGTTATACCATTTAGATGTATAATCTCAATGGAATTTGGGAAGTTATTATAGTAATTAAATAAAATTTTATTATTTTGGATTCATGATGTTTAATTATGTACCTTACCTTTTAAGGACACTAGAATTATGATCCATGGCTTTCTATTGTTGGATATTTATTTAATAATATGGGAAAACGTATAAGGTAACTATTGATTGTATGAGAGGTATTTTTTAGTTATATTTGGTATTAATACTACAAAAATATATGGAACTCCTCAGGGCTAATACTATGTGTGAGAAAAAAATCCCTAAATTTTGGTTAGTATAGAACCAGTGTTTTATCAAGAAAATACATAACAATATGGATACTAATATATACATGATTATTTCATAGATCTACCTAGTTGTAACAACTCCAAAAAGGTGTTCCAGTCCCGATTCATGGTATCTCGGTATATGGAAAAAGGGTCTTATTATGCATTGGGTTTGACACTGTGAGGGGATATTCTTTGGAAAATTCATAATCCCATTACGAACCATTATTAAAATATTAAAAAATCCCCATAAGAATATATGTGTGGAAACATATCATTTATAGCCAAGATTGAAACCAATGTAATCACAAGATTATCCTTTTATGTTAAAATTTCCATTGATTTTTTTTATTGGAAATGTATTCAATTCTCATAACTGTACATTATTTTCTAATAGTTAAGGACAAAAAATCAAAGAACCAATGTTAAAAATCAATGTGGTTTGAAATGTGATAACTGCCCTAATGACATTCCAAATATGAGGTGAACATGTGCTCAATCCATTATAATAGTACTAGATAATATTAATCATTTATGAAAATAAATTGGATAGTTTGGAATATAATAATTCTACAATGAAAGAGAAACATTCCATATAATCCTTCTTCTGGAAACGTCCTATCATTTTTAGTGGATCCTATGATTCCCTCCATATAAGAAAATGGTTTGAATCCATTGAAAATATATTATCAGTTCTTATATTTCTCAAAATCTGATAAAGTTGAATCGGATGTTTGTAGTTTTGAGGATGAATACAATCTGTGGTGGACATCGATCAAATCCACAACACCTAAAGAGGAAAATGATTCCACGGAATGGGAGGATTTCAAGAATATTTTTTCATATAAATTTTATTGGATCCCTACTTCTTAAGATGGTAAGGGAATTATCTATACTAATGAAAAGGAATGATGATTATATCCAGAAGTTCTAGGAAATATCACAAGGAATTCATGACATGCCTTTGAATTTTTTAGAAACACTGAAATAATGGTCTATCACTTCTTCAGTATAATAATGAATTCTATACAAAAATCTTTGGTGACTCGAGACTACAATAGTTATGAGGATATTTCTTGTTGTTCCCATATTTTCAAAATGGATATCAAGGACTCTCAGTGGTCTCATGGATCTAGTAAAAAAAAGGAGAAAACAGTGTTTGATATGGGCGGATAGAAAGATAAATCCCACGGTAGAAATAAAAACCAAAACCACACATATCAAAATTGTAGGAAGAAAATTCTTGAAAATTGTTAATGTTAACCAACATATTCTTCAAATGTTAAAGATAAGCGAATATAGATAATAACTGTTAAATGATATAATGAATATTATTAATATAGAAGAAAAATGGATGGGTCAGATCAACACTCAGCATGTACTATAGTTCTTCAATTGCTAGGAATATGTAAATTATGAATACCATAACATTGAAACATGGGTTATTTTAGAAAATCAACACCAAAAACCTCTAAAAATAAATGAAGTAAATATTCTATTACAACCAAAAAGGAGGAGATTGAAAATTATGTGGTGGAAGGTACTCTGTTTATTTATTTTAGAATAGAATACATAATATATGATTTTGGTTCAATATATTCTTCATATCATGAAAATTTAGTAGACCTATTCAATATCCTCATGAAAATATTTAGGATGAGTTATCTATGATAATAGAAAATGGGGAAATTATTTCATTCAATGTTTATAACTCCTATATGAATAATGATTGTGGACTAAACCTCCCACTAGATCCTATCATACTAGATTGGGTACAGTTTCATGAAATTTTCCGCTTGTATTGGCTATATTTATTTAATCACAACATCAAATTTCGGGAAAGGGAGATCACTATTCACATCCCATACCATCTTATAATTTTTTTAAACTATAAAGAGGAGTATGACTCTCTTTCATAATAATCATATTATTTGTGGATATTGTTGGTTTATGGGAAAGAATATATAGTAGAAATGATTGGGAAAAATGAGAGAATCAAGCTCAAAGGCATATCCATTGTGAGGAAATGACACTAATTTCTCCCCTAAATAGTTTCCGGGTCATTTTCATGATTCATAGGATGAATTCACAAGTGAGAATATTCATAGATCTCTACCTATATCAAAGAAACTTTATAGAATGGCTATTTTTTGAGATGGGAGAACTAAATAAGTGGTTATAGGATATTCTAGACAATAGTTTTATATGCTCATTTTCTTCAGTATGGGGTGAAACATTCCTCTTTTTTCCTGAAGAATAATGGATAAATGCATATATGAATTAAATAACATGATTTTGAATAAAATCATGATAAAGAACATATATCCCCTTCGATAGATAGATGAATTTTTTATTAGCTACATGAGGCCAGTTATTTCTCAATAGGGGACCTTCGGTTAAGATATCACTATTTAATGGTAATGAAGGAATATATTTTGAAGAATGCCTTTTGAAAAAATATTGAATCTATGATTTCATAGTGATTCCCTTCATTTTAACTAATAATATAAAAATTTTCATGTATTTCATTAACATATTCATGAAATATTACGTCGAAATGTCTTTTTTTGACAGTATCAATGATATTATGAAATACTCTTAGAGAACGGAGGAATATGAGGATAATATTAATAATTTGATTAATACAATACAAAGGAATTAAAATTATAAATTTTATAGTAAATATGAGTTCATGATGAATGATTTATCATTTATGGGGAATGTAATCACAAAAATTGCATTATTTGTGGACCATTCCATGACAAAGGCATTCCAAGAATGCCTAGTGTTGAATATATATCAGAGATTAGACTTTTCCATGTTATATCTGGGTATTACATATAGTTTTTGATGAACATATATTGGTTTTCAAACCCTTTAACAATGATAAATTATAAGGGAGAAATTTTTTTGGACCTGTTAATGATAAGAATACGTTATATAGTTGAAGAAGAGGCTTATCACTGCACCAGTTCTCACACTACTAATAAGAGGGGAACACATTGTGGTGTAAATTGATCCTTCAATGAATGTATTTGGTTGTGTTCTAATGAAAAATGATAAAATTATATCATATGCTTCAATAATGTTGAATGTTAAATATAAATCCTATGCCACATATGATCTGGAGGAGGCAACTATGATCTTTAGTTATAAAATTTGGTGGCATTATTTCTATGGGGAGAAGTGTGAGAAATACACTAGTAAAAATAGTCTCATATATATATTCCCAAAAAAAGTAGCTTAATACGTGCTATCAAATATGGTAAAATATCATCAAGGATTATAAATGATCAATCCACTACTATCCTGGTATGTAAAATAAGGTAAAAGAATCTATATATAGAATGGATCATGCATCTTTATCAATGATGATAATCCATATGTATCCAATCATCTTATACCGACAACGGATAGACATGGGAATCATTACGAAAGAAAAATCATTAATCCTTTCTCAAATTATTATTAAAAAATCCCTTATGGAATAATTAATGGATCCAAAAAGAAATTATGTTTAAATTCAGAAAATGGAAGAAACTATCAAAAATAGTAAATACTCAGAGTTCATGAAAAATGTGGATATAGTCTTATGATATGGGTTATATCTATTTTTACCATAGAATATAAACTAAATGAATGTTCTTCAGAATGTCACACATATCTCAACCTTCATTTTTTACCCTTGGAAAAAATTGTATTAAGTTCTCTTAATGAACTATTGGTTGGATGAAATGGGTAATGATACTAATATATATATATATATGTATATATTAGTATGTTAGAAATTTTAGTATTAAATGAAATTTTCATCAGGGATGATGAAACTGCCACCCATACCTTTAATAAAGTAGGAGAAAATTACCTTGGACTTTATCATTGGATATACAAGGTAATACATTGAAAAAATTCCATATGGGTTGTTATATATTGTTTTATAATGAAATATACCTTTATTATAATTCAAGAGGTCATCTCACTGGATCAATAATTATGGATATACATAAAAAAATTATTAATGAGTCTTGGAGTTCTACTATTGATTGTATCTGATCAAGATTTAAGAATCACCTCTAAGTAATGAAAATTTCAAAAACATGCTCTAAAGAAAAATATGTACTTCGATATGAACTATCATCCAAAAACTGATGGCGAATCGGAGCAGACTATTCCTACACAGGAAGACATATTGAATGCATGTTCTATGAACATTAAAGGAAGATGAGACCAAATATTTTCTGGTAGTTGAGTTCTCTTGAAATATTATATTCCACTGAAGAATAAAAATAGATCTATATGAATAACTCTATTGAAAATGATGCATAATTCTATCATGATATAACATAGTCAGTGAATTTAATTTTTTAGGACCATAAATATTCTATGAAATGGTAGAAATGATGAATCATTTAGCAACACCTCAGAAGAGCCTTATGTTCACAAAATATAAATACAAATAATCATTGAGGGGACAATGAGTTGAATAGTGGATATGTCACGAACCATCCCAGGTGACCGGATCAGGGTTGACCCGGGCTAGTTCAAGAAAAAATGGTATCAAGGGAGACCCTTGTTATTTGGGATTTCTGGTGGAAGGAGATTAGGACTGTCGGGGCTCAGGAGGTAAGTTATAGGATGGTGCCTGATCACCACCGCTCGCAACAAGACCTGAGTTTCCAGGGTTAGTCCGGGATTTGGGCCTTTTTTCATTGGTTATTTTGGATTGAGGGATGACAATGAGAGCGAGTAGGTTCACATTGCGGCCTCACGTGGGGTGGTTACCCATGTGGGGTCCAAGTCCAAGTTTAAGGTCCTCTTAGTGTTATGTCTTACTTGGGGCATGGCTCACCACCATGTCACCGGGTTAAGCATAGACACTAGTCCCTCATTCCGATGGTTTATAGTTGGTTGTGTTTTATTTTGAACTCACTCTCTCTGTTTGTGTGTTGAAAATGAAAGTGATTTAAAAATGAAGAAAAAATCGTTTCTTCCAAATTTTTTATGAAATTAGTAATGTGAGTTTTTAAAGAGAAAGTGTATTGGTTTGGAAAAATATGGTATGTGATTGGATTTGGTAAGTAAATAATTGTTTGAACCTTGGAACTCCTTATGGAGGGTCACACGTGCGTGGGTATGTATAGAGAGTGCAAAGGGCACTTGTTTGCAGATGATGTGAGCGAGATTGAATGAACTCACATGTGACAGTTCATAAGGTGCCATAGGTGGGTTTTAAAATTTTAAGGAAATAATGGTTTTGGAAAGTGATTTATGCTTGTGTTTTAATTTGATTGGCTTATGGGCCTATTAAAATTGGAATATGTTATTTATTTGATTGAGTTCTGGCTTAATGTTGGATTTGATGATGTTTCTCGTGTTGTCATGAGTATGCCACCTGGAAAGGTATCTATAGTTGCTAATGAGTCATGCCCAATTTTTAGTTATTTTTGCACGTTGCCTATCGATCAATGAAATCAAAGTCCATGAGGGGTAGTTGTGTGGTTGTGGAACTGGAGTGGGTCTTCAGGTTGTTTGGAACTCCCAGGGTTGTTAGGGTGCGTACCATCTTAAGGTTTTTTTGAGGGTTCATTTCTGGACGAGTAAAGGTGGGATGTCTCATTGTCATTAGAGTCTCGAGAGTAGTTGGTGGGAGTCGTCTCATGTAAGGATTCCCCGTCTGGAAAGGATCTTCAATTGTGCGGACTACCAGTTTGTTGGAGCGTTCTCTCGCCTACAACATGTCTTTCCGGTTCAAGAATTCTAAGTCGGCATGTCGCATCCCTCCGAAGTCTTCCAACCGTGCGACTATTCAGGACACCAAGGAGAGTTTTGGAAGAAGAGTCACATGTGAAGGAGTTAGAGACTAGAAGATGAAAATAACTGACTGTGAGGCAGGAGATGCTTCAGCCATCACGGCCCCAGCCACAGGTCTCGGGGTGAAGCTCGGGCACAGTCAGGAGTTGCCGAGGGTGTGTGAAACCTTGCATCGGATTATATTTCCTGCTTTCTGATGGAAAAAATCCAAAGTTTCCTTATTCTGTTATTGTCCCCGTTGTATGATCATCATATATGCGGTGATGGGATGAACTTTTTCTATCGCAGTCTAAGCAGTCTTATCTGTTCTCAGTGTGTTCTCAAATCGTTCGGATTTCCTTGAAGGATGTTGGGCCCACAAATAAACAGGTCGTTCTAATTTTGAGTTGGGTCTCAATTGTGTGCATTAGGGGGATGTTTGGTTTTGTGAAATTAAAAAGCATTGTTTTGGGGTCCTTTCTGAGTTCAGGCTAGAAAATACCTAGTCTCGGATTACGGTGAAGATTTTATTCGATCGGTGTGTGAGGGGTTGAGTTAATTCCTTATCCTTGGGTTGTTGGGTCGTTTCATAGAAAGCATTCTGTTTAAGTCTTTGAGTTTTGTTTGGTCTATGTGGATAAATTAAATGGGTTCAGTTAGGGAGTTCTCGTGCCCCCCACCCCCCCTCAGGGGTGGTGTGTTCGAGTTTTATGGTCTCCGTGTTAGTAAATTTCTGTGGTGGGGAGAACCCTCCCGTGTTCTCCGCTAAAACTTGGACAATGTTTGTACTTGACTTCGTCGGGTGTGACTTGTGTTGGAAATGGTCACCCTGAGCCTCTCAGTTTCTTCTGGTTTTTCTTGGGCACAGACTCGAGTTATTCTAACTGTTGGCATGGTGACTTTCTGGGGGTAGAAAGTGTTTATGGTGGGGAGAATTGTAACTCCTATTTTTTAGTCCTTTTCTTTATTTTATTTCACTTGGCATCGGGTGATTTTTTGTAAGTGTGGGTGAGTCCCGGTTTAGAATTTTAATTTTTGTTTGAGTTAATGTTTTGGGATAGAGTGGCAACACCGTACGTTTAAGACGCGTTGTCCGCTTGGGTACCCTACGGTGCGCAAATACCGCACGGTCATCCAGTTTTAAAATTATGTGTCTAGATATATGTATATGTATGTTTGTACGTTTATATATGTGTATATATATGTGTATCTACATTTTAATAGGTTTATGTTTTAACTTTTTGTGTATATATATATAATGTATGTGTATATATGTTTACAGGTCTATATATATACACATATGTTTATAAATAAATATGTTTTAACGTTATATGATTATGTGTATACATGTTTATATATTTGTTCATATATGTTTATATTTTTATATATGTTATATATATGTTTATATATATATATATGTATATATGTATTCATGATTATATATGTTATATATATTTATATATGTATATATGTTTATAATAACTGTTATTATTATTATTATTTTTATTTGATTGGAATTAGTATTATTATTATTGTTTGTTATTTGGGTATAATTATTATTATTATTAAAGTTGCTTAAATTATTATTATTATTATTATTATTAAGAAAAAATAGGGAAACCCTAAGAATAACCCCCCCCCCCCTCTCCCCCTTTCTTCCCCACGCGAGCCCCCCACCCCCCTCCTTCTGTCCACCTCGCAACCCCCCCCCCCCTGCTGGACATTCCTCTCCCCCCTACCGTGACGCCTCCGGATGGCCCCCTATTTCCTCCGGCTGCCACCACATCTGGCGATCCACCTCCCCTCTTTACCATCGGAGCCGCCCCGTGCACCACCTGTCCACTTGCCACGCCAGCCAGCCGTCTCAACCCTCGCTTCCCCTTCACCATGCCCAACCGCTGTTCCCCGGCCTCCTCCTGGTATTTCGGCATTCTATCGCGCCTCGTCACCCCTACCGCCATGCCGGATCTCTCTTCCCATACTCCTCCACTAGCATCTATCCCTTTCGCCGACATCCCTCTTACTAGCCGCAGCCATCTCCGCAGACCGCTTCCTCGAACCTCCCTTGCACACCCTTTTTCGAGCGACCTGACCCTCTTTACAACACCTCCACTTTTCTCGGGTGAGATCTCGTTTCCCCTCGCCGATTTTTTGGGTAAGGATATATTAATACATTGTTATTTTTTTATTATACCAATTTATATGTGAATTGAGTTGCAGACCCTTGAGTTCTTTATCTGGTCTAGAGTCAACTTTACTTGAATTATTAGTTTAGAAATGTCTCGCTATGCCGCTGTTGTTTCGGGTAAGTGTTTTTACCAGTTGATTGGTTTTGCACTACTTGATTTAGTGTCTTATGTTCTTTTGAGCCCCTAGTTTTCTTTTGGTTGTGCGTTGGTATTCTTAGCACAAACATTGGGTGTCGACTATTTTGTTAAGGTGTAGCGAAGTTGTTTTTCTAGTGTGGGAACTTTTGTGGGAGTGCGTGTATGTGAACTGGTGGCTATGTGTGTTTGAAAGAGTTGTCTCAACCCAATTATTTGAGGTTGGTGCTTCTAAACACTTCCCATTTTGATTCAAAACTTGAGGAATTGAATGTTTTCAATTAATCCTTTTATATTTTTTGCATCTCTATCGTATTTATGAAAAGCATATGGCTTAGTTATATTGCTGTTTTAAATTTCTGAAAGTGGCTTCTGATATTGGTTTATATGAAATGCATAGGTTCTTGGTATTGTTAAATTGAGTGCTTTGTAATGTGTTTGGTTGAAGCTGATAGTGATTGTGTTTTGGAAATTTAAGATTTGGTTTGGTGTGTTTGTTTGAAAAAATGATGAACCAATAGATTGTTTTAGAGAAGACTTGGAAATGGTGGCTGGTTTGAAAGATGCAATTTGTTTTTATATAGTGTTGTGAAAGCATTTGAGTTTGGTTTCAATGATAAAGTGTTTTATGAAATATGGTTTTTAAGTCGATTCTTCTAAAATCTAAATGTGCCTTTGGATGTTGGCACACCATTGGAGCACTAGGTGCTCCAATGGATGTGCCTCCAAATGAAGATGACACATTAAAGCTATGTTTTCATAAAACTAGGTTTCAGAAAAAATAATGTGTTGTTTCAAAGGGAATTGAAAGAAACTGGGCCAGTTGGCTTTTGGCGTGAGTTAGACGGTCGTTTTTCTTAAAGGCCCTTTTGGCTCTTCTAACTCAATTGTAATATTTCTGTTGACTCTTTGAAAACAATGTGTTTGCACTGACTTTTGGAAAAAATGTGTGTGCCCTATTAGCAACTTAACTCATTTACGAAATTTTCTGAAACTACACATGCTGTGAAGGCCCGGTTGGCACCTTGTTGAATGTGAAAGAATTTCATATATACAAATTTGTTGGGAATCTCTACAGGGGGACTTCCCTTTGAGGATTTTTGTGTAGTGGTGTCCGTGTAAGGGGTTGTAAAGTGTGGTGAGATGAGTCACGCGTGCGAGGGGCTCCCACTTACACAATATTATTAAAACCAATGTGGGTTCCTATGCGTATTTTAGAGAATCGAGTGATGGTTGCTGGATAACCTCAATTAGAAGGGTTAGTCCCCCCTTGGTAGGTAGACCTTGTGGGGCATGCCACTGGTTGGCTGTTAGGGAGACCAATTGGTTATTGACTGTGCACTACCATGCCGGCAGGTAGTATGAACCCGAGTACATCCAGGGGTTTTCTAGGGATGTTTAGGATCACCCATGGTTATTGGTTATATATTCTTGTTTACATTTACTTGCACATGGTTTCTAACATTTACTTATTACCTGTTCGTCTTTTGCACAAATGTGATAAACATGGTTTTGAAATTTCAGTTTTCAAGAAATGTATTGTTTTGGGGAAAATGGGTTGTAGAGTGTGTTGGTTTTTGAGATGGTAAAATGAAATCCTTTTTCATTTAAAATATGAAAACCCTATTTTCTATCTTTGTATGTGCCAACTAGTGATTTGGGATTGTTTCTGGAATGTGGTTTTGGTTGGATTCTGTGGTTTACTTTGGCATTCCTACTGAGAATTTTTAATGCTCACGATTATTTTTATCATTTCTGTCGCATGTTTCCCTCGTTCATGTTTTCTTGGCTGAGTTTCTCATTTTCGGAGCAATGTTGGCCTTGGTTGGGAGGTGATTGAAGGGTCACATGGAGGTACATCTGTTGTTTGGTTTTATTTCATTCCACTTCTAATTTTTAGTTCTTTTGTTCTATTTATTATTATTTACTTATTTATCTTTTTGGGCCGAATTGTTCCCAATGATTTATCTTTGATTCTCGACACAAAGAATGAAGAATGTGATGCCCATAGTATGTAAAATAAAAAAAAATTCATGAAATTTCATAAAGAATGAAGAATGTGACACCCAAAGTTTTTATCAACAGAATATCTATTCTCATTATTATATCGTTTATTATAATAACATTAAATCACATTAAGAACACAATAAGATCATGATAAATGATGAAATAATGAAATAAGGGGTATTACTCAAAATTAAGGCACATAAACCAATAAAATAATAACAAGACATTTGGAACAGTAATATGGACCTTATAAATGGAAAACAAACTAATATAATAGTAACCTCACATATGAATGTATATATAATATTTGGGTATCCTATAAATGAAATTATGATATAATTATTTCATCTTATATGTAAATAATTGATTTGAAAATTATTAATTAAGTGCTTGTATTTTGCTAAGTAGTAAATATTTGGTTAAAATTTTATAATTAATCTAGAGATTTTATAGAAAATTTAATTTCCAAATTTTTTTAAATAAATATATATTTAATTGTCTTATGATGTTGAGATAATTTTATGAGGCATTATTTAATTTCTCAAAGGGTTAGAAAACTAGTTATAATTTTAAAATATGTATTTTATATGTAAATGATTATTTAAAAAAAATTAAATTACAAAAATTTATAAAATTAATTTTCATAAAATATATTTCATTTTGTAATTCAATAGGTGAAAAAATGGTTTCTGTTATTTTTTTCATGTTTTTCTTTAATATTTGAATTTTTTGTGAATTATAAGCTACGAAAATTTAAAAAAAATGCAAAATATAAGAATTTTATAGTATTTTTTATGTAGTTTGATGCAAGAACCATTAGTACAAAATAAAATGAAATAGTTACAATTTTTTGTGACAAGAATCAATATTGTTGCTTTTATATATCAAATATAATATACTATTGATTAAATTAATGATAAAACACCCCTCTTCTCCACTATAAATACAACCTCTCACCACCTCTTCACATCACACCTTCTGTGATTTTATGCTTTTCCAAATTATACCCATAATTTTTTGAATCCCCTCCTACACATAGTGAATATTTTGGACTCCTAAAAAGTCCAAAACATTTTCCATAATTAGGTTTTCAATTAAGAGACATTCAATAGTTACATTCAAAATTTCTTTTTCTATTTATTTCTTTTCAAGTTCTTTATTTTATTCTCTCCTAACCTACCCTCATCAAAATTGTATATTCACTCCATTTCCTCAATTGTACTATAAGTTTATTATACTAATGGAATAATCCATAATTAATCCCTTCACCTCTCTCTTTTATTAAAAAAATAAAATCATTATTTGTAAGGTGTTAATTTATCACCTTCTAGGACCATCAATTTTCATTTTTCATGATTGGATTCCATGGTAGTCATAAAATAATTATTATAACTAAAAAATTTATAATATATATATTATATCCAATTTAATGTTCTGGTGTCATTATACACACATTTTGTTATATAATAAATCAATATAAGTTTGTTGTGAGAAAAAACTGCCCAAAATAATCAGAACAATTAACAGTACAAAATTATCTGAGGATTCATCCACACCGAAGGTAACCAAGTGATTTATATAACCATTTACCCTAATATATGATTATTAATAACTTATAATTTAAATTCAATATTTCTATTTCCATTGGCCACAATCTTTCATATTATTATTCAAGGTATCTATTTAAGAAAACCTAGTAAATGAGCAGTCCTGAATGTTAAATTGGACACTATAACTAATAAAAATGCCATAAACGATGATACTGAAATTATAATAATTAAATTACATGTATATGAAATTAATAATTAATTAAATGATTTAATTTTATTATCCAGGACATTAAGATAAGTGTAGAATCATTTCAAACATAAGGTAAAAGATTCTAACGGAACCTTCATTTTTTCCATAGTGTTACAATTTCTCTCTCTTTAACACAATTTAATAATACATTAGTTTTATATAATTATTTTAATTTTGATTAAACGTTCCATATTCTTGAATTAATATCATATAATGCCTCTTTTATGGGGTAATATGTGTTTTAGAAAGGATCATTTTCTATACATTTTGATATGAATGTACAATTCAATGGAACATACAAATTTTATAACCACCTTAAAGTGCACACCATAATCTATTTTAATCCACCATTATTTTATAAAATCACTCATTTTATCATTAATAAAAATATTGATTCATTTCTCTATTTTTAAAAGAGATGTTCATTTTCCCCTCTAAATTATCAGTAATATTTTCTTCAAATGTCACTAAATTTTTTCATTTATAATGATTTTAAACATTATGTTTACATGATTACAATTAAATTGAACTTAAATTATCATGATCCATTACTATTTTCCATTATTAATGTCCATGTATTTTTTTCGTACATTCAAGAATTTTTTTTTTGATATAGAAATTTTTTCTTGTGAAATGATTATTATACACATTTCAGTCCAAGGGAAACCCTTTTGTTTATTATTCATGTGGAACACATATTCAAGATCATGTTATGATAAGTGTACCCTAATAAGGTTAAAATTAATTTGTTAGAATTTATTCACATGAGATTCCATGTTGGGATAAAGAGTGAACCTGATTCAATTACGGGATACTCTCCACCATGTTATATAGTCATGACACTCAGTCTTAACTTATATTAATGTCCTTTTATATGTTTTTGTCACATTCATATGATTCCATGTTATACATGTTATTCATGATTATGTTTTTTAATGTTTGATACCTTTTATTCTAACAGCTATCCAATGTTCTATATTTTATTCCTATGCATACTCCCAGACTGGGATTTTTAGCACATCCCTTTTTTCATTTATTCCCCAAGATATATTGTGATGATATAATATCTCAAATGATTTTAGTATATCATTATAGAGATTAAATAATATATGTTTTTATTTTTGTTAAATTATGTTTAATTTTGTATCTATTCTGGAAAATACAATTTACATTTTGATCATCAGCTTGTAATTATTGGTTAATAATGTAATAACATGTGAAAAACGATAGAGTTATTATAATAATATTTTTTTGATTATGTCTTGGAATTTACTAATAAATATACTCTAAAGACCCGGACATTATGTTGAATTTTTTTTATTAAATTCTTGGGATTTTTACGAGTCAGTGAAAATTTACGGTGCTTGATTCCAAGGCCCGGTGTGCCCGGAATCAATTTATGATGTTTTTGTCGAGTACCTTAAGTAACCATGCGAGCGAGATTTTATAACTTTTGGCCTGGTGCATGGAATTGAAATATGAGGGCACCTTTGAACTCATAGTAGTCGTATTCTGTTAAGAGATATTTTACCTCAACGACAGTCGATCAAGAATGAAAGTTAGTTTTTGGGTATATAAAGAAAAAGTTAAATAAAAATAAGTATTTTCTTTTTTTATTTTTGTGGTGGATAAAACCTCCAAGGGGAGGATAGAGGTGGGGGCCACAATACCATAACCTCCCATGATAGGTTATGGTGGTGGGGCCCACCCGCACATAACCTCCCCTAGGAGGATATCTTTGGTGGGGACCACGTGAGGGTTGTAACCCCTTGTAACCGCCAATTAAGTGGAGAAACCGTCGAGTTTCCCCCACTAATTAAATGTTCCAACCCCCAAAATTAGTTAATTGAACTCTTTCACTTAATTAATGGACACCCTTTTGAATTCTTTTTAATATTTTGGCCATCAAAATAAGTAATGGGTTGGCTTAACCCATTATTTTTTTGTTTGCAATTCTTTTGGTGTATCTTGAGAGAGGGGTTGGATGAACTTGGAAGAACTTGGAGAACACATAGAGAAATAACTTCCAATGAAGAATGGTGGACATCTTCCTAGATCTTCAACCATGCCAAAAGAGAAGGGGTCGACCATGAGGAATACCGTCTTCGAAATTGTCACCACCAAATGCTTATCCGTCAATGATAGTTACCCACTTTATTTTGATACATTGATGAATCCAACCCCACCATTATTTTTCAATGATCTTTGTTACAAGGTAGGCGTTGTTTTGTGATTTGAGTTGATTTTTTTCACCGTTAAATGTCAATCAATCTGGGGTAATTATTTTTCCGATTGATATCTTCATAATGTGGAGGGCTCGAGCCGCACGAGCACGGCCCGACCCTCCCCATTCATTTCTCCCCGCTTGTTAGTGACTATGGTGCAGAGTAGACGTAGCCAGTGTCGGGCCGACCATGAAGTAAACCGGCGGCACAAGGCTGTCGGGTCACCGAGAGGGGGGGCGGTACCGCCGCTCCGTGCAGAGGAGTTGGGGGCAATGGCCAATACGGGCAGCGGCAGAGGTGACGTGACGCCATCGCGCAACGCGGAGGAGTAGTGGGCCATGACTAGTATGGGCTGCCGCGGAGGGGGAAAGGAGCCAGCGCGCGGTGAAGAGGAGCAGGGGGTCGCGACTAGGTCGGGCCGCCGGAGAGGTGGTGTGGAGTCGTTGCACCACGTGAAGGAGTAGGGAGACATGGCCAGGGAGGGCCTTGACGGATGAGATGGAGCATCTGGTCGCTTAGCCATTCGGGAGGAGCGGGACCCAGCGGGACCTGTGTGATCAGCACCGGCACCACTTGACACCAGTTTGGGTCCCCACATGAACGAAAAAGATGTTCCGGAGCCAGGGGCCCACTGTTTCCAACTTGGACACAGCTGAGGCGGACCCCCCGCGGGCTGCCGGGCTGGACCCAGCGCGGACCACTGAGCTGGACCATGCGGGGGCCGCCGGGCCGGACCCTGCGCGGGCCGCCGGGCCGGAACCAGTGTGGCCCGCTGGGCCAAACCCCGCGCGGGCCGTCGGGCTGTCCTCGGGCCAGGTCGCCCTCAGGCGGGGCCTCCTCCCACGGGCCGGATCAGACACGTTGACTGGGTCGGGAAGACCCGTCGGGATAGGCAGACCCCTCCGGCTGGGCAGACCCCTTTGGCCAGGCCACCCCCCTCGGGTTAGGTCGGTCCGACTAGGTCGTACCGGACCCAGACCCGCTTTGGCCTGTTTCACTTTTTCGCCCATATCTTGGGCTATGAAAGTCCGATCGATGAACCGTCTATGAAGATGGAAATATTAGAGTGAGAGTGTTCATTTGGAATACCCCACATGAGGTTTGGACATAGTTGGGATATGGCCGGGTTGGTTTGAACCTAAAAACCAATCGGGCCCCTGGAAAGGAAATGAAAACAACTCACAGACCGGGCATCCGATTGACGCGCCGTCTGCTGCGTTGATACCCCTATGATGAGGTGGACCATTGAGATACTTCTACATAGGATTTTGTGATAGTTTTATAATCTACCAGTAGCTCGTGGAGTGGATCCTCTCGGAGACGAGTGAGCGGAGTACGAAGACCTATTTGGTGGCTGAGACCTGACAACTATTGACCTTTCGACTTAGAGTGTTTCGACCAGTCAAGTGGGGAGCGCCTCTTCGTGACGCGGCATACCCACAGTCGGGTGTACCTCTATGTGATGAATCAGTCCCACGGTACTCGACATGATGATTACCTCAGCATGGTACAATGGGGAGTGTCTCTCTGTGAGCACGACAGACCCAGAGTGGGGAGTGCCTCTGTGTGAGTGCAGTAGATCCACAGTACTCAACAGGAAGAGTACCACAGTACTCCAGGATAGTGGGAAGCACATATGTGTGATCCGGCAGGCCCACCGTACTTAATAGAGGATGATTACACCGTCATCCGAGGTTCAAACAGAGTGACTGGGGTTGTTACTCGATACTACCACCTAGAATAAATTCCTGGTTTGAGCTAAGTCAATGACATTAGTGTTTTCCTCATGATTGAGATGGGTTACTAGATAACTTAGGTATATGTATGTGCCTATTCCAATGTAATGGTTATTCGTTGATTTCATACCTTGTGGTTTATCATTGTTGGATTTTGTGAGACCTTGATGGTATCGGGGTCCCTACATAGTATCGTTATACTCACCCCTACACAGGATATGCCTGAACCTCATTATGTTGGTTGCAGATAATGAACAGTGTTGATTGAGATAGAGAGTAGTAGGACTGGATGGTACCCTGAGGTGGACCACTCAACGTGATGGTACATGGAGCAGACGGACGGATGTGGAGTGCTGAGGAGGCCATCTATACCTATCATTCATGTAGAAAACCCAAGGGATGACCTAGTGGGTGATTTTCTTTTCAAATTTCAGTTGTACCTGTACTTTTCTGTTACCTTGTACTTTACTGTTAGGCTTGTATTTCTGACCCCCTTTTACTTCCAGCACTCTCTTTAGTATACAGTTTTCTTAGTGTTTTACTTACAGTTGTGTGTGTTTCGATTTATAAATGGAAAGCCTTTGCAGATAAAATATTTACGGCTTTGGTGCTAGTTTCCAGTCCCTGGCCTATGGGAGGCGGGCCTAGGGTAGTCACAATATGGGCCCCGGGTGACAAGTCATGACAAATCGGTATTAGCAGAGTCGGTTCTACTATAGAACATAAGACTCTAATCATTCCTTTCTATGAAGCAATAATGTTAAAGGTACTAATTGCGGTTTTCAGTTCAGGGAGTCCAGTGTTGGTGCGGGCGGCCGACGTGTCCATACACCAGGACCCTGAATTCTGATTTCCGACTTAGATCACTAAAACACTGATTGTGTGTGTGTATTTAAGAGTTTTCTTAAGTCAGATCAACTAGGTCCTCTCACTAGGTATAATCTTTTGACTGTGTGGCAACAATTTATTTCAGGATGCCTCCCCGTAGAGCCTCGAGAGACGCATGCTCTGACAACCAACTGAGCGACAAGGCCTTGGTGCAGGGCCCATTACCAGTAGTACCACATCCTATAGGGCCACCAATTCCACCAGCCCCAGTAGTAGATGATGCATGCCACTTGAGCGCATTTCAGGAGTTCCAGTGCCAGATGCCACACATGTTCCATAGAGAGACAGACCCACAGGAGGATGAGGATTGGCTGGAAGCTGTGGTGAGAGTCTTCAGGCTGTTAAGGACACCAGCAGACCGTATGATGATCCTTGTTGCGAGTCTTCTTCTGGAAGCAGCAGGTAGATAGTGGAGCCTAATGCTCTAAGTCCACGATGAGGTGACACTACTCTGGAAAGACATAGAGACCCTATTCCGGGTAGAGTTTGTACCATCCAACCATCGTATGGTGCAGATACAGGAGCTACATCATATGTAGCAGGGTAGCATGATAGTTGCACATTACTCAGTGAGGTTCACTAACCTCTCACAATACTCCAAAGATATGGTATTGGACCCATTCTTTAAAGCCCGGACCTTCGAGTAGGGTATCAAGCGAGAGATCAGGGTTAAGATATTCTCATTCAACATCCCGACGAAGGCAGAGGTGTTAGAGATAGCCCTCCTAGTAGATATTTTCCTTGCCAAGCAATCAGCCGCATCAAGACCCACTACTAGTTGATACACATCGGAGTCTTCTACAGCGGGCAATAGACAGATGAAGAATAGGTCCAAGAGCACCAGACCCATGGGTGGACGATCGAATTACTCAGGATCAGTTGTTCGGGGCACCCGGGGCAGTGACATACCTGCTAGGAGTAGGCAGTGTTACTCATGTGGCGGGCAGGGTCACAT
The DNA here is from genome assembly GCA_963277665.1 of Viscum album. Classification (NCBI taxonomy): domain Eukaryota; kingdom Viridiplantae; phylum Streptophyta; class Magnoliopsida; order Santalales; family Viscaceae; genus Viscum; species Viscum album. The sequence continues at coordinate 1,877,783,769 of OY728137.1, read as the reverse complement.
GGCTCGTGACTATGTAACCCACCGTTCAGATGTTCTACCGACAGTTAAGGGACCTCCCAGGTATGGGAAGAGGTTCGATCGAGGCGGTCTGTAGGGAGCTAGTGGACATGGCAGAGGATCTGGTCGAGTAGCTGATGGTGGATGACGTTTTGAGGTGCTACCACCACCACCACCAGGAGGACCACCTTGACTACAGGGAGAAGGCAGACATAGGAGAGATCAACTTCAGGTAGCTGAGATGTACGACCATGGTCCTCCGGAGATGATTCATGTTACTATCTATGTCTACTCCAGCTTAGCTGTAGTTCTTATAGACACAAGTGCCTGTCATTTTTTGATTTACACTGCCCTCGTTTGGAGCTCAGAGATTCTGATGGAGCTGTTGGCTCGATCCATATGGCTAGAGACTTATATGGGCGCAGACTCGGTGATTACGCACTGGTGCCGGCAGTGTGAGCTTACTCTATGAGGCAAGGTCCTCTGCTGGGATCTCCTCATTGCGGTGTCATGGCCTTATGACGGCATCTTGGGTATGGAATTTTTATCTACAGTCTATGTTCAGATTGACTATATTAGGGAAAAAGTGTGGTGTGTTCGCCTGGATGGGACCAGGTTCGCATTCACCGGTCAGAAGGAAACCTTTGCAGGTTTGGACGGACTTACACAAAGGAGGGCGCAACCAATCACTCACCAGTTGGCTGGCCTTACCCTCTTATTAGTCGATGTGGAGAGTCAAACTTATCCTGTAGTGGTGGACCAATACGCGGATGTTTTCCTGGATGATGTTCTAGGACTACCTCCTTGTAGAGAGGTGGACTTCTACATTGACATGTACCCTGGTACGGAACCAATAACTACTCCAGTATATCAGATGGCTCCCTCTGAGATTCGCGAGCTTCTGGTACAGCTAGAGGACTTTCTGGGGAAGGGATTCATCTGGCCCAGTGTTTCTCCCTAGGCATCCCTGATTCTGTTCGCCAAGAAGTAGGATGGGTGCTTGAGGCATTGTGTTGATTAGCATCGCCTGAACCAGCTGACCATAAAAAAAGTAACCACTATAGAATATTGATGACCTCTTTGATAATTTTAATGGAGCATGGTGGTTCTCAATGGCAGACCTCGGATCAGGATATCACCAGCTTAGAGTTCAAGACGAGGATTTAAAGAAAATGAACTTCAGGTGTCGGTATGTCCACTTTGAGTTCATGGTTATTCCCTTCGGCATGACCAATGCTCCAGCAGTGTTCATGTGTCTCATGAACATGATTTTCCAGCCTTACCTCGATCACTTTTTCATAGTCTTCATCGAAAACATACTTATCTACTCGAATACTTAGGAGGAGCATCACTACAATTTGTTGGTAGTACTAGACACACTCTGAGAGCACCATATTTATTGTAAAATATTGAAGGGCCAGTTTTGGATTCGATAGGTTCACTTTTTGGGACATGTCATCTCAGAGGCTGGAGTTGTATTGGATCCAGCGAAGGTCGATGAGGTACTTGATTGGCAGCCACCGAGGAGTGTGAGAGAGGCCAATAGAGTTCAAGGATGGAGACCACATATTTCTACTAGTCTGACCTCGATGAGGTCTATGGAGATTTGGCCAAGGCAGAAAGTTATCTCCACGATTCATCGGACATTTCCCGGTCCTCAATAGAGTAGGTGAGGTGTCTTACCAGTTATCTCTTCCACCTCAGATGGACCGGGTGAGAGAAATATTCCATGTATCTTAGCTGAGAAGATATGTGCATGACACATCCCACATCATCGACCATGGAGACCTAGACATCAATGACGAGGTGAATTTCACGGAGGTTCTAGTGAAGATTGAGGATCGACAGAAGCGGGTCCTACGTGGACGGTCGATACCTCTGGTGTGCGTTCGCTGGTAGCACGTGAACCTCCAGGAGAGCACATGGGAGCGGGAGGCTTAGATGCGTGCTCAGTACCACAATTTGTTCCATTAATTTGAGTGGTAGCTTACGGGGACGTAAATCCCTGAGGTGGGGAGAATGTAAAGGACCGAGAAATGTGTGGAAATTTTTTTCTAAATTATTGGGATTTTTACGAGTCTGTAAAAATTTACAGCACTTGATACTGAGACTCAGCGTGCCCAGAATCAATTTATGAATTTTTTTTCTGGTATGTTCAGTAAATGAGCGAGTGGGATTTTATTACTTTTGGATCGGTTCTCAGAATTGAAATCTGAGGGCATCGTTGAACTCGAAACGCCAGTATTCTCTTATGAAGACTTTTACCTCGACGACAGTTGGTCAAGAATGAAAGTTATTTTTTGGGTTTTTAAGGAAAAAGGTAAATATAAATAAATATTTGTTTATTTTTATTTTTGTGGTGCTTAAAACCTACAAGGGTAGGTTAGAGGCCGGGGCTACCACACCATAACCTCCCATGAGAGGTTATGGTGGTGTGGTCCACCCGCACATAACCTCCCATGGAAGGATTTCTTTGGTGGGGACCACCCGGGGGTTGTAACCCCTTGGAACCCCCAATTAAGTGGAGAAACCCTTCAGTTTTCCCCTCTAATTAGATGTGACAACCCTAAAAATTAATTAATTGAACTCTTTCACTTATTTAAATGAAACTCTTTTGATTTCTTTTGAATATTTTGGACAAAAAAAATAAATAATCGGTTGGATTAACTAATTATTTTTTGGTTGGAAATTATTTTGGTTGAGGTTAAGAGAGGGGTTGGATGAACTTGGAAGAACATGGAGAACCCTTGGAGAAATATCTTCCAATGAAGAACGACATGCATCTTCCTCGATCTTCAATTGTGCCAAAAGGGAAGGGGTCGACCATGAGGAATGCCGTCATAGACTTAGTCACCTCTGAACGCTTATTCACCATCAATGGTTACCCTCTTCCATTTTCTACGTTGATGAATCGGCACCCACCATTATTCATCAAAGATCATCATTATGAGGATGGGGTTTTTTTTGCGATTTGAGTTGATTTTTTTCTCCGTTCAGCATCGTTCAATCTTGGGTAATTATTTTTCCCATTGATATCATCATAATGTCGAGGGCTCGAGCTGTACAAACACAGCCTGACCCTCCCCCCTTTGATTCACCTCATTTGTTGACGACCATGGTGTAGAGTAGTGGTGGCCGGTGTCAGGCATGCCACGAAGGAAACCGGCAGCGCAAGGCCGCTGGTTCACCGGGAGGGGGTGCAGCGCCATCGCGTAGTCTGTAATAGAAGGGGGCCGCGACCAGGCCGGTCCGCATCTGAGGGGGCGTGACGCCGTCGCGCCATGCAGAGGAGCAGGGGGTTATGGCCAGGTCGATCCGCGGAGGAGGTCGCGCAGCGTCGTCGGTCCGTGCGGAGGAGTAGGGGGCCACATCCAAGGTGGGCCGCGGCGGAAGAGCTGGAGTGGCTAGCATCTTGGAAAGCCTTCCGGAGAGGGACCCAGCGGGTCCCGCGTGATCTGGACAGGCGCCAGCTGGCTTCGGGTCCCCCCCGAATGGCTAAGCCGTTCGGGTGCCAATGGGCTTGTGGCTTCCCCTGGACGTGGCTGAGGCGGACCCCCCGTTGGCCGTCGGGCCGCCAGGCCGGACCCAACGCGGGCCGCTAGGACAGACCCAGCACAGGCCGTTAGGCCGGACCCAGCGTGGCCCGTCCGGCCTGACCCAGCTTGGGCTGCCGGGCTGCCCCCTGTCTAGGCCACACCCTCGAGCCGGGCCGCCCCCCCCCCCCCCCCCCCGGGACGGGTCGGTTCGACTGGGTCGGACCGGACCCAGACCCACTTTGGCCTATTTCACCTTTTAGCCCATATCTGGGGCTACGGGAGGCCGATCGACGAACTGTCTATGGAGACAAAACGTTTAGAGTGAGATGGTTCTGTTAGAATACACCACGTGAGGTTTGTATATAGCTAAGATATGTTTGGGTTGGTTTGAACCTAAAAACCAACCGGGACCCTGGAATGGAAAAGCCATTAACTCACAGAGCGAACATCTGATTGACGCGTCATCTGTTGAATTGAGACACCAATAACGAGGCAGACCTTTGAGATATTTCTACTTGGGAAATCGTGACAGATAGAGAATCAACTATTATCCCATGGAGAAGATCCTACCAGAGATTAGCGAGCGGAGTACAGAGACATATTAGATGGATCAGACCTGACGATTACTGACCTTTAATCTCATAGTGTTTCTACTAGTCTAGTGGGGAGTGCCTCTGTGTGACGCGGTACACCCACATTGGGGAGAACCTTTGTGTGACGCAGTAGAGCCAGGGTACTCAACTGGAGGAGTACCTAAGCAGGCTACGAGGGGGAGAACCTCTGGGTGAGTGTGGTAGACCCACATTGGGGAGCGCCTTTGTGGGAGCGCAGCAGATCCACGGTATGATAGTGGGAAATGCCTCTGTGTGACGCGGCAGGCCCACTATACTCGATAGAGGAGGATTAAACCATCATCCGAGGTTCCGCCAGTGTGACTAGGGTTGTTACTCCATACTGCCCCCTAGAACAAAATACTTGTTTCAACTGAGTTAATGATGTTAGTGTTTTTGTCATGATTGAGATGGGTTACTAGATAACTTTGGTACATGTATGGTCATATACATAAGTGATGGTTATTCATTGATTTCATACCTTGTGGATTATCTTTGTTGGATTTTGTGATACCTTGAGGGTCTTGGGGTCCCTACTGAGTATCTTTATACTCACCCATACATGGGCTATGCTCGCACCTCATAGTGATGGTTGTAGACAACAGACAACGCTGATAGAGGCAGAGAGTATTAGGACTGGACGGTACCCAGAAGAGGACCACTCTGCGTGACGGTACATTGATTGGACGGATGAACGTGGAGTGTTGAGGAGGCCATCTATACCTACCGTTCAGGTAGGAACCCCAGAGGTCGATCTAGTGGCTACTTTGATTTTCTTCTCTCAGTTGTACTGGTACTTTTCCGTTTCATTGTACTTTACTGTTGGGCTTCTATTTTAGGCACCCTTTTACTTCTAGCACTTTCTTTTGTATAAATTTTATTTGGTGTTTTTCTTCCAGTTGTGTACTCTGTTGTGTGTGTTTCAGTTTATAATGTCAATGCCTTACTAGTTTAAGTATTTACGCCTTTGGTGTAGTTGCCATCCCCTAGACTATGGATGGCGGGTTTGGGGTAGTCACGATATGGGCACCAGGGGACGGGTCGTGACTTATACACCCATCAATCTTGGTGAACGTGGAACCTAAAAATATAAGGATTAACTTGAATGGATAGAGGGTATGCTTAATGTCATGTTGACTCTTGAAGTTTCTATGTTTTGATTTTCCATGTATATTGTAAACAGACCAGGACAAAGATTGTGGGACACTATTTTGAACGTCAGGATTCATGAGGAACATACTTTGTCTTCTTTATGTAAAATAATTAACAAAAAGTTTTATCATATGAAATTTCATGAAATAACGACATGGGATATTCAAAGCCTCTAGAAGTGGGAGAGTGCCAATCTATAGTTTTATACATATTTTGTTTAGCTAGTGCATCTGGAAATGATATTTTCACTAATGACTACAATAAAGATCGGGAGTTTGACATATGATTGAGGATTGATATTTTTTTAATGTTGATACACACCCTCCATTCAATATTTATGGAGGTATTTGAAAATTTAGATTTAGTTGGGCTAGAAATATATGGAAAGATGGGTTTGGGTGGATCATTAGTTGGTTTAGTGGTTATCTAGGGTGTAACATCTAGAGAAAAAGGAAGTGTAAGAGTGGTCAGTTTTACATAGGTCCAATTTCAAGGGAGGGAAAAAGGAATTAGTAATCTGTCCACTACTACTGTGTAATTAGATTTCTTATCAAGAATAACTATTTTGTGTCTCCTAAGACATTTAATCGTTATGGTTGATATTTCTAGTTAATCGGTTTTGTTAAAAGTTATCCCATGGAAATAAGTAATGAACAAATCTAAGACATGGTTCCACAGATTTTGATGATACATCGATGGTTGGAGGGGTTAATCCTCAATCTGGGGGATATGTTCATGTGGGTAAGACTGGAAGAATTTATACATTATAGTTTTTCATGTGAAATTTGATGTAGGACCAGAAACTATTAGACGAATGATAATTATATCATCTTATATGGTTCTTTGTTTGATTGATGCATGTGATACCCATTAATTTATTTTAATAAAATTTATTATTCATTTATTTATTGTCATCAAAACACATTCCATTCTTATTGGATCTGTCCACACCTTTTGGAAATTGGTCTAAACAGTGTTTATATGTCTCACATGTTAGGTGATGATAGCTTTATTTTAGGAGGATTACTACCTTCATGGTATTAATCATCACATATTTTATATTATTATTGGATTGGATTATATGATCAGTGTTATGGATCATATATGATGTCACAATTGTTTATTTTAATTGATATCCATCAATGGGATCAGTCATTTTTTCCAAAATCTGTGGGACTCAATTCCTAGAATGGTATCGCCGATGTTGTTTTTTCAAGGTATGACCATGTCATTTTATTTATATTCTTTTTAAAGAATTGGAACCTTTATTTCCTGGTTGACTTCCGATAAATTTGTGTGAGGAATTGTATGTATTTGAAGCGGATTTTTTTTGGTTTCCAACTGAGAGATATGTTGACTTTTCTATTTAAATGATCCCTAATATAATGTATGTATCTATACTGTCTTATGGTATAGTGCTTGCTGAGTTGGTGGTGTATAATATATAGTTTAAGGACATATAATTTAATGGATTTAATTTTCTTATAATTTCACTGTCTGATATGTTTTTTCTATTTCCCTTGAAGAAAAAATTAGCCTTGGACTTTTTGATTAATATAATATTTTGAGTGAGTTGGTAATTAATAAACAAAATTTTTTGAAAGGTATTTATGGTCTAATTGATAAAATTTTAGGGGATTATTGGTTTTACAAGATTAATTTTATGGTAGGGTATCACGATTAAAATATTAACAAGAGGGATAAATAGAAGACATATTTTTATATTTGATATGGGACTTCATAGTTTCTAATTATGCCAATTGGTCTCAATAATTTTTCTTTAGTGACTATCAAATAGATGCAAAATATATTTCATCAGTTCATTTAATCTTATGATAGTGTGTTTGTGGATTATATTTTTGTGTACACCCAGTCAATTGAGGAGAATATGGGCTTCATTGATATCATTCTTAGAAACATTAATGATCATATACTGTTTTGTAAGAATTCGATTATTTGAGTTTTTGATTTTTGGGGTAATGTTTCTAGAGAATATAATATCTGAGAGTGGTGTCTTAGTAGATATTGATATGGTACATGATGTTATGTCCTGGGGTATCCCAGAAATGTGTATGAGATCTAGAAATTCTCGGTTTTTGATGGTTATTATTTCCAGTTTGCGCAGGCGTTATCCATGATCTCATATTCATTGAAAGCATTAACCCGTAACTGTTTAAAATTTTAAATTAAAGAAAACTATAAACGGTAATTTGAGGATATGGTGATGAGGTTGACATTATAATTAGTTCTTATTCTTACTAAACCAAGGTCTGGTAATGATCATTTCTAATATGCTTCTCGTACTGATTTAGGATGCGTCTTAATGCATTAGAATGATCTTGTGCATTATGGATCTCATCAGTTTCAGCCTCCATAAAAGAACTACCCTATCTATGATTTGAGTCATTAAGTGGAATAAATCCACTCAATATTTGGAAGAACTATATTTTTAGAGAGTTGTTTATAGTATTATATGATCATAATGGCCAAAAATATATGATTACTCAATGTGATCTAATTCTTCAATAGACACCCTTGGTGGACTGTCTTCAAACATTTGATTTTTATATTTTTTATGAGCTTGAAAATGGAAATGTGGTTTATGATTCATTGAGAATAAATTACTAACACAACCTATAATAGAAGATGTTGAGGAATGGTATCTTATGAGTTTGTTTGATGATATTGTATTGGAAGTGGTATAGGATGGTGGATCAGTATTCTTGGATTCGATGAAATCTATATAATATTTTGATGAGAGAGTTCCACTAAGAATTGTGGAAAAAATTACTACTAATGCTTTAGAAAAATACACTACACTTGTGGGAACTTTAATGAGTGGTATTGGTATCATAGTGTATCATTATGCTTCTATATTAGTTTTTTGTTCTGTTTTCCTTAAGACACATGTTATTGGAAAATCTAAAATAGTATTTTTGGTTCGTTCAATCTTGGGATACCATGTTATTTCACAAATTTTAGCGTCGGTATTTGCAGAAGAGGATAAGATGGTTGATATCATAATTTGTTTCATGATTGATTAGTTGTTAGAAAAAATTATAGAGTACATGAGACCTACAGTGTTGTTGAAGCCATTCCAATTTTTAATTAAAATTTAGACTACATTTTCCAAGATTTCATCAGTTTTTTCCCTGGATTTCTATTGAGAAGAATTCTATTTGGAAAATATTAAGTTGTCTCAAATAATCAGTTCATTTTCCACCAATCTACGATGTAAAAAAGTAGAAAATAATGAGTATTTGTATACGTGAGAGAATATGAGACCTCAAGATGTTACCTATGTATTTGTTTCTTAAAGGGATATGATTTTCACATCCATGTTTTGTAAAGGTTTACTGAAGGTGATGGGTTCTAAAACTATATCACAAAGATATTATCATCCACATATGGATAGATAAATATGGATGGAAATCCAGGTTCATGATGTTATTCTTCACGGATTACTATCTTTATTTGGGAGGATCTCGGGAAAGTAATTTTCTTTTGTTATAGTTTTACTATTATAATTATTATGATGATTCAATAAGTATTGTTCTCTTTGAGGATATTTATAGGTTTCAATGTAGATGTCCCATATCATTGAAGATATGTGAGACTTCTCCCTATTAACGCACCATCTTTTTAAGATATGGTAGTTTTTATTTGGTTTCTCTTCAAAATTTTGATCACGATATTAATGAATTATAATCATATGCAGACCATTGATTTTGGATGCTGGAGTTTTTTTGTTGGAGATCAGGTCATTATCATTGTTTAAACTCTCCTGGGACGTCTCTAATTATATACGTATGGAAATTTGGCACCAGGGCTTATAGAACCCATTTAGATAATTGGATGACTTGGGGTGGTATTTTTATTTCAATTTATATCTGGTTCAATAGTTATCCATGATGTTTTTCATGTTTTCCAGTTGAGAAGGAAAATACCATATCATTACCATGTGATTAGATGGTATGATGTGGATCTTGATACTTATATCACATTGTTTGATAATCTAGTTTAGATTTTGAATTTCTAGGATAGGGTACAATAGTGAAAAATGATCCACCTTGCATAATTACTTAGATAGCGTGGAAAGTTATACATGATATGTAGGATCAAGAGTCATTGATGTGGCTATAGTGACCTTCTTATTTTTTTGATCTATAGTGTTGAGGTATTTATTGGGGAAGAAAGCATTTATGGTGCTGGGATTATAATTACCCATTCTCTTTCCATTAGGTATGTTTTAACTATTTTTGGGTTTTTCTTTTTCATTGGTTGAGTAATTTAGAGATTGAATTTGGAGGATACATTTACTGGTGAGGTCAAATATTTGAAGGAATTTTTATTATAAAACATTCAAATTTATATCCATTTAGGGATTTACTTATCGTATAATGGGGTTACATGACATGTAATCATTTCTAGAAAGATTCCATGAAATGGATATATTGTGTGAAAGGTTACTCACTGTTTTTATCTTACACATTTTATAAATAATAAATGTATTTTTTTATAAAAATTCCATGGGTTTTCAGAATATCCATGTTTTGTGGAATAAAAAATTTATAAGTGTGTTACAAACAATTTAATAGTCATAAATTCGTGTTTTAGTATGCTTCATGTGTGGTTTCTCTCTTCATTTGTTTCATCCCTCATCCCTCTTGACTCACAACTCTCCAAAGGTACACTTGGGTGATTTTATCCCCTCCAGATCTCTTTATTCAGTGATTTATTAATGATATTGTTGGATTTCATCCCTTATGTGTGTAGTAAATAATTTTTTTTCTTTTTTGGATAATTTTTTTCTACATATTTTTTATTTAATATTTTTTTATTGATCCTTTGAATTCTCATGGTGTGCCTTCTCTTTTGGAGCTCGTTCTCTTGGTTTTCCACCACCATCGATGAAAGAATCATTTTTTATACATTTTTTAGTTATGTGTTTCTATTAAATGGATTAATTTTAGGAATTTCTTTTCATTAATGAAATATTATATTGGGTTGCTCATTTATTGGATTTGATAATTTATTTCAATTTTTTTTAAAAGGAAAATGTTGTTATAAAAATAGTTTTTTCATTGAAAATTGATTTTGATGATTTGTAAATGTATTTTAAGACCATTATGTTATTTGGGATAGATTTGAATTTTTTTTATGAAATATTGGTCATAGTTTTTATAAAGAGTGCTTAGCATATAGTGTTCCATCAGATAGCGAACAATCTGGGAGATTATTCATTATTTATTGTTATTTAACGTAAGTTTATTTTTACCATGGATTTTAGTTCACGTTTTATTTATATATGATGTTTTATTATATATTTTTTCTTGATAAGTTCATTCATAGATATGTGTACCTATTGAATCATGTATATTATTTCCAATTTTATCACTTATAAATTTCATAATTATAGTTTAAAGATATGAAATTATTTAATAAAAAAATGGAAAAATATATACAAAAGGATTTATTTAATAAACATTCATTATAAAAAAAATTCATTAAATGTTATAATATTTTCATTCTTGATGATATACATTGAATAGAATCACTATACGTATCCTTCAAGTATTTTTATTCTGATTAACTTGTGAATTTTTTATTTTTTAGATTTTTATTGCACAATTCATGTAATGGGATGACCATATTGTACTATGTTGACATCTCTTATTGCCACGTCATTCAATTCTATTTGTTCTGGATTTGACTGTTGGTCATGTGGGGAATTTAAATAACATTGAGTTTACCCTATCTCACCTTGGGTTGTATGTATTTTTTAGTAACACATTTGTTTATGCTTTTTATTCTTGTTTCATTTCTTTTATTTCTTATTTTCAATACTTTTTCTATTATCTAATTTTACGAATATCATATGATTGGATAGTTTGGGAGACATGCCTAGTTTACCTAGTGTTTTTGTTAAATTAACTCTCTTTTATGTCTTCTATTTTTTCCAGGAAACATAGATATTTTCTAATAATAATAACCTGAGAGATATTAATTAATACTCCAAGTGAAATCATATTGAAATAATGATTTTTCGTCCAGTTCCCATTAAGACACATATACATTCCATATTTGAAAACATTTTTAATATACTAATAGTTGATTTTTATATTGTCTATGTTATGGATTAAATATCAAATTATAATGAATAACTTCACTTATAAGATTTTAAGTTTACTAGTTAGGATTGAGATATGGAATCCCACTTCATCATAGGGTATACAACATCATCTAACTCATTTATGAATTTACCTCAAGTAGCTCTCTAAAATGAGATTCATGGAGAATAATAATAGATACCACTAGTGAATGAATATGTATCATTAAAATGACAATACAAATAATATTCAAGAATACATTGATGTGTTTCCTGAAGAACTACTATGAAATCCATCGCAGAATGAAGATTATTTTTCCATTGATCACATCCCTAATGAAGAACCAATATCTATGACTCTGTAAATATTGCCACATTTATAATTTAAGGAAATAGTGAAAAAACAAAAAAGGCAATGTTATAAAGGGTTTTTAGACCCCAAAGTTTCTCTATGGTGAGACACTATTCTTTTTTTAATAATAAATATGGGTATATGTCATTGAAAATAGATTATATATAAATTAAATATGTTGGTATAAATTATATATGCCATATACCACACATTTATAAATTATTTTATGAAAAAATTGGGGATAAATATCTTCCAATGATTGATCTTCATTCTTGTTATCATAAACAACATGTAAATGAAAATATATTCCTATGATATAAATTCTTATGAGCTTTAGACATTATGAATTAATAGTACTCCCCTTCTGTATTGTCTAATTATCAAAATATATTTATGTATATAGTGAATATTGTATTTATGGAATGTCTTCATAATTTCATTGTTGTATTTTTTAACGATATCATTATATACTCTATAGCATCAATGAGAAAAAATCATTGTCATTTATTCTGAAGGAACAAAAAATGAGATAAATTAAAAAATTTACAAATGAAAATTCTAGTTTCCAGATGTTTCTTTTCATTCCCAAATTATCTCTATTGATGGGAAATAAAATCATCCCTCAATGAAAATGTTAGCGATGGAATGGGATTTTCCTTGGAATGTAAAAATGGTATATAGTTTCCTTAGATTAAAATGTTACAATCAATTATCTAAAAATAATTCTAATAATTATTCTTCCTTTTGACAATATTCAAAAATAAAGGTGTTATATTTATTTGGTAAAAATTCTTTGATCACTAAATTTAATAATTAAATATGATATTATAAATTGAATAAATATTCAATTTACCAATATGAAATTATATATTTTTCATATTTAGTGATTCATTTATGAAAATTCATGGATTACTATTAATATATAAATAAATAGGTTCTTCTTATGCATCGAGGTGGTAAAACACTCGTGAAGAAAATACAAAACCCGTGATCATTTGTTGGTAGCCATAATATTTTATCTTCTGATATAAAGGAACTTCCATTATGGTGAATGAGTTGATATATATTAAGATAAAAATATTTGAAATACATAATTTTACATAAATATATCAACAAGATGAAAATTTGATGGACAGAAATACTAAAAGATTATAATTTCATGATACACTAGCACATTAGGATTGAAAATAAAATGGATGATGTTCTAAGTAGGAATGATCAAGTAATATGATTGTTTTCAAATATATTATGTTTATAGTGAACCATTATATCCATTAATATATATTAAATCATATTATATTTTTATACATTAAAATACATTTCAATCCATGTTGTAATCATTTATGTCTTGCACCATTGGAAACCTGGAATCCTAAATATAGTGTTCAACAGTTTCTCCAGATAGGTTCTCCATAACAATCACCCTTATATGTAATATCATAATTAGTATCATCCATCATTACAAGGTGAAAGTAAATATAAGGAAGGGTGACATCAAATTCTATATAAATGTATGTTAAAGTGATAACAATGTTCACATAAACCTAACATAAAAAATTGAATGATAATATCATAATGTCATTTGACAAACATATTTTACATATCAGGTATAAAAATTTTGATTCATTGAATAATGATTGGTAGTTCATAAAATGTAAATCATAAAGTAATACTTAACATGATCCATGATATTATAATATTTTTCATAAGACATGGAATTGTGTCATACATAGGTATAAAAAATAATATTCATCATAGTGAAGACACAATTCAATGGAAATAATATGGGAATACATTCACTCACCACACCATTATAGTAATCAATATTACCTAAAATGACTATCATAGTAGGGAAGGCAACTTGAGAAACATATTTCAATCTCTATTTCAATCATATTTATCTCATGTGTTATAAATTATTTCCCAATGCGTTGAAGTGATATACAATTCCATGCCCACCCATACATGGTTTTAACATATCCACGATACATAGTTATAAAAAATGGAAACCCTTGAATATAACATGAAAAACTTCACATAATGAAAATAATGCATATATGAGTCACAAGATGATAACATATTCATTATATCATTAGGTTATAAACCATGAAAAGAAAAGTTGTGTCATAAAAATTTCATCCATTAATCAATGCATGCACCCTAAAAATAAATGGGTTTTATAAAAATCTCATCAACATAGTAATTAACCATTAATATTAATGTTAAAAATTATTTTAATGGATTGTATACATAACGAATCATAATTCACATCATATGATATTATATATTAACAAAATATATTTTAATAATCACTAAAATATTTATTAAGAAAAATAATTTTTATATTCTAACAATATCTTTTAAAATGATATATATTTACAAAATTTAATAGAAAATTTAAATTTCAGAATAAAATAAAAAAAATGAAATGTAATCTTTAAATCATTGTGTGTTTGTGATGACATGAAATTATTTTCATGTTTTATAAATTAAATAATCATTTATTTCACTTGTTTATTAAAAATGCAAAGAGTTCAATTATTAGAAAACAAAACAAAAATTATTTAGAACAAATAAATATGTTAATTTTATTTATAATATAATTAAATGTATTTAGGATTATATTAACACAATATTTTAATATATTTTAAAGAAACATGGATGTTGATAAAAATGGATTTTCTACTAAATATCAAAACCAATGTCTGGTTTCCACAAACTTTTTCATTTCTCATGTAGAATAATTAAAGAGAGAAAAATATAAAAAAATGACTTCATTATGAGTAAACATTGTATTGTAAAATTAAACTTATTTATTAGATATATATTATATTATTTCCTCATCATAAATTCAACCATAAATATTCCCGATTATTAAAATTATATAACATAAATCCTTTACGACTTTGGAATCACATGAATTGTAATCTACATAAAGGAAATAAACATATATGAATATTTAAATCCCAATAAAATTCATAATTTTAATTAAAATATATAATCATGGGTGGTTATATACTACACAAAAGAAACTAGTGGTGAATATGAAATATGGACCACGTAATTAAATGTGAGACAATAGTCCATTACCTCCTGTAAAACATTCTTTAAACATGTTAGAACCACCTTTATAAGAAATATATACTTATTATAAAATTATTATGGAACCATTAGAACACACACACACACACACACACACATATATATATATCATTCCTTATCCATTTTATTTCTATCTTTTTATCACCCAATCAAAAATAATTCATTATTATAATAAATATTTCATGTGATAACTACATTTTTAAATAATTTTATATTAGTTTTGTATATTTTAATTTTATCATGGATAAAAAATATCAATATTTTTAATCATGAATTAAATTTTATATATATATATTTATTTAATAAATATTAATTTTATTCAATTGATTTAATGATAGCGAAATGAAAGGACTCATTCTTTGAGACGATATGTCTTATGTATCTGTGAGCATTGTTTTTATTTTTTAATAAATAAAATGATGGGAATGTAAATAATAAGTCACTAATATATAGTAATTATTAAAAATATATATCATTTATATTAAATAAATTCATCTTTATTACCAACAAAATAAAATAAAAATGAAAAAGGGAATAACATCACGTTGGGGATATTGTATTCCACATTTAATAACAAGTGACATTATTTTTATTAGAAAATATGGGAGGTTTGAAAGTAGATATTATCATTATAGAAGTATAAATATGTCATATTTATCATATATACCATAATTACATAAAAATACCAACCCACAATATATTGTGATGAGAAAATTATTGTGCCTCTATGCCGAGATCGTAAGTCATGCATATGCACAAGGGATAATTTTATAACCCATTTGATAAATGGAGAGTAAAAAAAGATGGTTTGATAATAATAATAGAATATCATTATTTCTAGTATAAATAATAGAAATTTCTAGAAAAATTTAACATATTTAGATGAGTATTGATAATAATTAAAAATAATGTGTTCAGTTAAGGTGATTTCATCTTCTTAAAAAACATTTAAATCTTCTATTGAGGACCATAGGGATAGATTTTTTTAATTCCCTAACATATATAATGTTAATAATGATGTAGATAAGGTATTTATGTTTTTTTTTGGTTGATATATAAGGATAAATGTTATCTGACATGTAAAAAGGATAAGTTCACTTTTATAATTGGGATGAGTGGCCCATTTTGAGTTTCATTAATGTTTAAAAAATTAAAATATCATTTCTTATAACATGTTCTTCCAAAAGGATAGTAAATTTTGTATAATGTTGGGTGGGGTTTCAATACCAACTTCTAAGGAATGGTTTCTAGCTTTATGTTGTATTTTAAAACATATCTTTAAGTTTAACCCCATAGTTATCCAATTTTAACTCATCCTTTGTAAAGACATTTACCTGATTAAAATATTATAATTTAATGTATATTGTGAAAATTCATCATAAATGAGAAAATGATTAAAAAATTAACTTTTATTATCCAACTTTATCTCTTTCAATTTTTTATTATATTTAATAATTTAAAAAAAAATTAAAAGAATTATTAATTTTAATGTTGTCACTATTAA
Source organism: Viscum album (assembly GCA_963277665.1). Taxonomy (NCBI): domain Eukaryota; kingdom Viridiplantae; phylum Streptophyta; class Magnoliopsida; order Santalales; family Viscaceae; genus Viscum; species Viscum album. Next base: position 1,877,767,406 of record OY728137.1, on the reverse strand, counting down.
TTTAATTTGAAAAAATGATATAAAAAACCAGATATTAAATTATATAATAATATTATTACACATTACAATTAATTTTTTAATCAACAAATTATTGCACACTATAACTCACTATATTTTTATTAATTTTACTGTTTAAAAAAAAATTAATTTATTTTTCAATTAATTAAATTATAAGGAATCAGCATTGTATATGAATTTTAGGTAATTATATAATTTATAAAAAATATAAAAAAAATTCAATGAAATCATATCAATCAAAAATTATCCATTTATGTTAATTCATATCATTCCCTTGCATGCATGTGGACATGTAAAATATATTAAAAACAATTCAAGTTACAATTTGATTCTTTTTTACATTAAAAATTATATAGATCATTTTCATGGAAAATTTTATAGTAAAAAAAGTAAATTTCAATTATAAGGTAATATTTTTATAATTAAAATTAACCAATAAAAATGAGGATAAATATTTAAGGACTTATCACCTATTTTTAAAATCAATTAACTTGATTTACCATTTATTGAGGTGATAAATCGTACCATAGTTACTATTCATGTTGACTATAAAATGAAAGTTAATATTTAAAATATTTTAATATCATGATTCCATATATGGAATTCTTTTTATCAAATTAAATAACTATATATTCTAGATAATAATTTTAAAATTAAAATTAAACGCATGATGAAAATTTATTTTCAAAAAAAATCAATATAAAATACGATGTATTCTAAAAAATTTCTTAGAATAATATTTAATTTTTACTAAAAAAATATTCAATATTCTTTTTTATATTTTATTGAAATCATTAATCAATAATCATGAATATTATTTAATAAGATAAAATAACATTGTGTGTCTCAAAAATAGTTTCTTATTAAAATGGCACATGACGAAATTTTTTTATTGAAATAAAATATAATATTTATTCCAATAAACCTAATTGGATTATTTAATATATAAGAGAAATAATTTTTTAAAAAATATTTTTAAATAAAATGGATTTTTTATTTCTGGATCAAAAAAATATTTTTCTTAATAGTATAAGTATCTTTCAATGTTCCCTTCAAAATCAATAGTTTTTAAAATATATTTTAAATTCATCATAATATATTTTTCGTGGGATTATTTAAAAATTAATCTAATTATATGAAATAAATTTTATAAAATTATAAAAAAATTAACACAATATTTTTCCCATATAAGGAATTAAAATCAGTGCTGAATGAAATATAGTTTTTATGTATATTATAAAATTTCTAAAATTTTAATACTTAGTTTTTAATAATAATTAAATATATTTATATTTGGGATGGTCTATTTTTATGGATAATAATGTTTCTTACCTAATAAATACCTTCTAATTTAACAAATATCTTATAACAATCATATTTAAATTCTAATATTTTATTATTTTCTTATGTTTAGGGTTTTGTGTAAAATGTCTTATTTGAAATAGTTTATATCTTCTAAAATCAAAGGATGTCACATTCCCTACCCGATATACTAAATTTCTCCACAAAATTTTGGAATTGGTCCCCAAATTCTTAATATTTGATAATCTTATTACTGAGACCCTTGTATGAAAAAGGTTTTATTAAACATCCCATGAAAATATAGAAGAAAAATATGAAGGTTTTATAGAATAACACAAGACTAGGTTCCAAAATGGAATATAATTTTGGAGAATATAAATCATTTACATGTAATAGTAAAATATGTCACGCGCCGACCCAGACACCCTAGTACATTGATTCTGGGATCGATATAGACATGGCCTGAAGGGAAATCCCAATACCCACGGGAATTCAACAAGCACCCAAAATCATTCAAAATTAAATTGGGAATGATTTAACTACAAACATTGAGGAATTAGTTATACAAATCAGTGTGTATACAAATGAAACTACATATGAAGAATTTTATCAGCTGTCAAACAAGTACAAAACTCAATGTTATACAACAATATACCAAAAAAACATGATAAAACCACATATACTATAGAAAATTAAAATAAAAACCATATAAAAACTCATGATCCTTCAGACATACTAATCTAATCCCAAGGATCAACTGCTATCACTACCACAAAGTTATTCTTTACCGTTTGTTGAATATGGGGTAAGATAATCTATAAACACCCAAAAGGCATTGGATAGGTGTGGGATATAATCCTATTAGATCCTCACCAAGGATTCTATAATAATATAAAAATATTTATCTGACCAAATAATAATTTCTATTTTAAATAAACATGTATGTCATTTCAAAATAATATTTTCATCATATCATTCTATACATTTATAATGATCAAAAATAAATAATACAAATTTCACAACCATAATTTTATATAAAATAGTTTATATAAATTCATAAATAATATAAAATATAGAACAATAATCATGGGAATATATATTTCATATAAAAATAAGTGACAAACATGGTGATCTATCAAATGGTATGATAGTTACAGTATATAGGACCTGACACACTATAGTTTTTATCGTGGAATTATGTGTAAACACATCCATTAGAAACATGTCAAATAGAAATTTTCATCATCCCATCAGGGGTGTAACTAATGCATATATGTTGGTAGTGTTGTAAATTGTACAGTGTTGTTCCAAGTAACTCACTAGATATATATGGTTTCATGTTTTTTAATACTATACTTGATAAGAAATTTACTTTAATACTTATTAGAATAAAATTCACACCCATCTCTAATTTCATGTATTCCAATTTTCCATACATACCACAAAATCTTTTTTTAATAAAAACATGCCGTTCATGATAAATCCAATGTGTTTTTATCACAATAATTTTAATTCATTTTTATCAAATACCAACTTCAATCCAATTCTAGAAATCAATTTTTCAATTCAATTTCGCAATTTGAATTCCATAATTTTATTTCCAAAATTTAATTCCACAAATTCCATCAATTCAACTAAATACACCCCAATTTAAAAAAATTCAGGGTTATCCCAAATTCCTTCCAAATACTAAATGTAATCCTATAATTTGATAGAATTGGTTTTTTAGTAAACTAATAGAAACAAATTTCATTTATATCAAGTATTTAAATTAAAATAAAATATTAATAATATAAATCATGAAATTTAGGGATAATCAAATAGGAAAATAAAAAATGGTACCTTCTACCTTAGGATCAAAAGGTATAAGAAAAAAATCCCTTTATAGAAAACTCTCACAAGGAACTCAATCAAAAAAGATATTATGATTAACTCAAGATTCAATATCTAAAATAGAAAATATTATATCCTTAAAAAACAATAGATCTACATAACCATAGGTAGGAAAGGAGTGAGCATGGGAGAAAAAGATTGGAAAGATGAACCTTTTAGGTAAGTTATGAAACTCCATTTTCCTTGTTTCAATTTTCATTCATAGTGGTTTAGAGGGTCCATAGTCACCACATTTATGCTTCATTAGAAGAACAAACAACAATACGTAGAAATAGATATTTGATGAACATAAAAAAACCTATATATTCTAGACAATAATTTTAAAATTAGGATTAAACCCATGATGAAAATTTATTTTCAAAAAAAAATTCAATATAAAATACTGTGTATTCCAATAAAATTCGTAGAACAATATTAAATTTATACTAAAAAATTATTCAATATTTTTTTATATTTTATTAAAATCATTCATCAATAGTCATGAATATTATTTATTAAGATAAAATAACACTGTGCGTCTAAAAAATAGTTTTTTATTCAAATGGGACATGCCAAAAAAAATTAATGAATTAAAACATAGTATTTATTCCAATAAACCTAACTGGATTATTTAATATATAAGAGAAATAATTTTTCAAAAAATATTTTTAAATAAAATGGATTTTTTATTCTTGGATCAAATAAATATTTTTCTTAATTGTATAATTATCTTTCAATGATCCCTTAAAAAACAATTGTTTTTAAAAAATATTATACATTCATCATAATATATTTTTTGTAGGATTATTTAAAAATTAATCTAATTATAAGAAATAAATTTTATAAAATTATAAAAAAAATTAACATAATAGTTTGTCCATATAAGGAATAGAAATAACTATTGAAATAAATCTAATTTTTATGTATATTATAACATTTCTAAAATTTTAAGACTTAATTTTTAATAATAGTTAAATATATTTATATTGGGGATGATCTTTTTTTATAGGTAATAATGTTTCTTACCTAATACATACTTTCTAATTTAACATATATGTTATAACAATCATATTTAAATTATAATATTTTATTATTTGTTTAGGTTTTGTGTTTTGTGTCAATTTTATTATTTAAAACAATGTACATCTTCTAAAATCAAAGGGTGTCACATTCACTACCCGACATACTAAATTTTCCTAAAAAAATTGGAATTATTCACGAAATTCTTAATTTTTGAAAATCTTATTACTGAGACCCATGTAAGAAAAAGGATTAATTAAACATCCCATGAAAATATAGAAGAAAAATATGAAGGTTTTATAGAATAACATAAAACTAGGTTCCCAAATAGAATATAATTTGTGAGAATATAAATCATTTACATGTAATAGTAAAAAATGTCACGCACCGACCTAGACACCCTAGTACATTGATTCTGGGATCGATATAGGCATGGCCTGAAGGGAATTCCCAATACCCACAGGTATTCAACAAGCACCCAAAATCATTCAAAATTATTTTGGGAATGATTTAGGTACAATAATTGAGGATTTAGTTATACAAATAATTGTGTATACAAATGAAACTCCATATGAAGAATTTTATCTACTGTCAAACAAGTAAAAAACTCATTGTTGTACAACAATATACCAAAAAAACATGATAAACCCACATATACTATAGAAATTTACAATAAAAACTATATAAAAACTAATGATCCATCAGACATAATAACCTAATCCCAAGGATCAACAGCTATCACTACCATGAAGTTGTTCCTTACCCTTTTTCAAATATGTGGTAAGATAATCAACAAACACACAAAAGGCATTGGGGAGGTGTGGGATAAAATCCTATTAGATCCTCAACAAGGATTCCATAATAATATAACAATATTTATGTGACCAAATAATGATTTTTTTTAAATAAACATGTATGTCATTTCAAAATAATATTTACATCATATCATTATATACATTTATAATGATAAAAAATAAATAAAACAAATTTGATAACCATAATTTTATATAAAATAGTTTATATAAATTTATATATAATATAAAAGATATAACAATAATAATGGGAATATATATTTTGAATAAAAATAAGTGAGAAATATGGGGATATACCAAATGGTTTGATAGTTAGAGTATATGGGAACTGACACACTAAAATAGTTATCGTGGAATTATGTGTAAACACATCCATTTGGAAAATGTCAAATAGAAATTTTCACCATCCCATCAGGGGTGTTACTAATGCATATATGTTGGTAGTGTTGTAAATTGTATAGTGTTTGTCCATGCAACTCACTAGATACATATGCTTGCATGTTTCCTAATACTATCCTTGATAAAAAATTTATTCTAATACTTCTTAGAAAAAAATTCATCCCCTTATCCAATTTCATGTATTTCAATTTTCCATACATACCCCAAAATCTGTTTTTAATAAAAATATGCCGTTCATGATAAAACTAATGTGTTTTTATCACAATAATTTTAATCCATTTTTATCAAATACCAACTTGAATCCAATTCTACAAATGAATTTTTCAATTCAATTTCACAATATGAATTCCATAATTTAATTACCAAACTTTAATTCCACAAATTCCATCAATTCAACTAAATACACCCTAATTCAATGAAAATCAGGGTTATCCCAAATTCCTGTCAAATACTAAATTTAATCCTATAATTCGATAGAATTTCTTTTTTAGTCAACCAATAGAAAACAATTTAATTTATATCCTGTAATTAAATTTTAAATAAAATATTAATAATATAAATCATGAAATTTAGGGATAATTAAATAGGAAAATAAAAAATGGTACCTTCTACCTTAGGATCAAGGGGTCTAAAAACACAAATCCAAATATTGAAAACTCTTACGAGGAACACAATAAATAAAGATGTGATAATTAACCCAAGGATCAATATGTAAAATAGAAAATATTATATCCTTAAAAAACATGTAGATCTACATAACCATAGGTAGGAAATGAGTGAGAATGGGAGAAAAATATTGGAAAGATGAACCTTGTAGGTAAGTGATTCAATGTCATTTTTCTTGTTTCAATTTTCTTCTATAGTGGTTTAGAGGGTCCATAATCATCACATTGTTGCTTCATTAGAAAAACAAACAACAATACGTAGAAATTGATATTTCATGAACATAAAATATGGTGATTGGGAATTTAAAAATACTTTTATGACTAATTATTTATAATAGTCATGGTTATTTAGGTACGACTACAGAGTTATAAAAATCATGTTCCCTAACTATGTGACCCATTCTAAAGGGGTTCCCAATTGCACCTTGGTGGGTGTGAAGTTTGTCATACTATGCACCATCCATGAAAATCACGACTATATAAGTTTTCACAGTATCCCCTGAAAGGGCACTTGAGTTGGGAAAACCATACTGCAATAGTGCTAGCCCAGAAACATTCAAAAAAATTCTATATTTTCACCCAAAAAAACCCAAAAAATTCCAACCAATGCATGATTAAAATAAGGGGTTTAGTAAAACCTAAAAACTGAAACTGGATGTTACAACCTCCCCACCATAGAAAAATTATGTACTTAGAAATCCTACTTATAAACATAAATTAAAAAAATATGGGGCCACCACTCTATTATCAGTGTATCCATCTCCCACATTTCATGTGGATCAGAAAAATGATTCCATATCACATGAAAACGGTAGCATCCACCTGCATAGTACCATGGTTTCATAATCAACTATCCTAATAGGTAGTTCAGTAACATATTAATCTGGTTCAACCTAAATATCTCCCCATATCAAAAAATGAGGTTTATTTTGTAGATACTATCACAGGGGAGACACATGAAACATGTTCTAAATCTACATCAATTTTGGTGGAAGTGATAAAAGGTTAAGCACTTTTCCCACCTTTTCAAAATCCTCAAAAGGTCCCAAAATATAATGAGCAAGAACCCCTTTCCTCCCAAGCCCTCAATGACCCAATGAGAGTGAACTTTTTAGGAAAACATCATCGGCAACATGAAATTCCAAATGTTTGGTATGATGATTATTAGAAAACTTATAATGTATATGTGTCATCAACATTATCTAATGAATCAACTGAATAGTTAATTTCATCTCTTGAACTAATCATGGAATATCTATGTAACATTTATTTATCATTGACCAACATAATATATATCCATAAGGATGACCATATAAGAATTCAAAACAATCCATTTTGATAACATACTAGTAACTATTGTTAAATGAAAACTCAACCATCCCTAGAAAGTCCTCTAATGCCCAACCAATGTGGATAACTTATGATTAGAGCATGTCATTAGGAAACTACATAGATCATTCTATATAGGCATTATACTGTGGATAATAAGTCATACTCAAACATATATGAGATTTTATTGCATCCAGATGGTCTCTCTAAAAGAAATAAGTAAATTGGGGATACCTATTAGAGACAATAGTAGATAGATATTAATGGAAAATAAAAATATTTATCACATAGATATTACCCAACTCTTCAACATTGGTGGTATCAATAATGAGTACTATGTGATCCAATTTAATCATCTTATCGATCACAACCCATATCAAATTATTCTTTCTAGGGGTAATAATCAACCTAATCAAAAATTTCATAATGATCTCAGAATATTTATATGTTTTTACTAGAAGTTTCAAATGAAAATTCGATGTTTTTTTGTTCTTGGCCTTGACCGGCTAGAATATTTGAAAATGAGTTAATATTTCACAAATGCCCCATCTCATACTTGGCCACTAGAATCTACACCACATGTCAGATAACATCTTCCTTGTTCGTAGGTGCACAAATGATTAATATATATGTAATTAACCCATCATAGAAATCCTTACCTCTAACAATACAATAAAATATTTTTGAAATCATAGAATTACCTATGTGGAGAAGGACAAATCAGTAATGGTCTACCCACTATAAATAGATTTTATAGTATTATAGAATGCATAATCAGGAATTTGTTCTTCGATAATCTTATTTAGAAGAGAATATATCTAAAAATAATGTCCCAAGAAACCATATCCACTGATTTAGAGACTCCAATCGGTATGTAAAAAATGTATTCATCAAGTTCCACTCTTCCAACGATTCCTTCAATGTTTGGGTTGAACTATTCATGATTAAAGCATATACGTCGACATTCTATTTCCTCGAGGTATAGGTGATGCATAAAACAAAATATTATAGGTATTTCACCTAGCACCATTAGTAGAGATTCAAATATTTTTGAGGCAACATATAACTCACGATTTAGTGGTCATAAAATATGGTAAACCATTATCCATAAAAATAATAAAACCAACTCTTATGTGCATGAGTCATGGCTAAAAAGTATGGTCATGGGTCATATAATTCATCTTGTGTGGCCTAAGATAATGAATTCCACATGAAATTATATGATTTACTTACATAATAACAAAACCCAAACATAAACTTGATGCATCACAAAAAAACAAAATACCCCATCCCAGCCTTGGGGAGAGTCAACACGGCTGAAGAAGTCAATGTTTTTTTCTACTTGAGAAAATATATATATCATTCCTCATCCCAATCAATATTTACACAATTTCTCATTTGAAAAGTCATCATTGAATCCAACTTTTATAATTCTATAATGAACTAGTGATATACACAGCTAGACTCAAGAATCTATAAATATCAAAAACATTTAACAGTTGTTCGCATTCCATAACAAATTTTAGATTTTATATATCAAATGAAAGAACTTATTCTATCACATAATGTCCCGAGAACATCACTTCTAGAATCTAGAAAGCACATTTTGGATTCATCAAATAAATTATGTGATTTCTCTATAATTCCATAACTTCTCTTATATTTTTCAAATTTTCATACATTGACTTAGATTAAATGAGTATGTCATCCACAAACACTATAATGAATGTATTAAAAATATTGTTTAAAACCATATTCATTGTATCCATATTATTTTTTAGAGAACGGGTTAAACAAAAAGGAATGAAATGGTACTCTCAATGGATATACTTGCACAAAATGTATGTTTTACAAATATTGGATTATTTTATTCTCAATTGGTTATGGAATGCCAATTTCCAGTATTTGAGAACCAAATATCCCCTTTCAACTTATAAAAAAGTTCAACAATATGGGGTAATATGTAGTTTTTTTATACAGTTACTCTATTGAGTTTTTGGTAATCAAAACAATTTTAATTTCAACCATCATATTTCGTAGAAAATAGAATGGGAACCCCCTATGGTTACACACTCAAGCATATAAATTCATTCTCTATAGTTTTATCTAATTGAATTTTTATCAATTTCATTTTATTGGGAGCCACATGTAAGAAATAATTGACATTGGTTGAGTAACATGTACTTAATTGATAGAAAAATATTCATCATATCTATTGATACCATAAAAAGTTAGAAGGAAAACATTAGGTAATATAAAATAATTGGAGGGAGATTACCAATCCATGATTCTTACTTCATATAAATGGAAAATGAAGATATTACTTTCTCCAAATTCAGATATACATTTCCAACCATACTAATATTAGAGATAAATTCTTATTTAAAGATATGAAATAAACTATATCTTGTTGTCAATGAGACCCATAATATATAAAATTAAATTAGAGGATTATTAGAAATAAAAAAATTCTATCTTGAATATTATTCAAAGGGTTTTTATGTCATGAACCAAAAAACACCATTAATGATTAACATATACTTTTGATTACACATAAGAGAGACAATAAAGACCATAATCTCCAATAGTTATGTGGTTTGTAGTAATATCAATCTCATAAGAAAAATGATCCATATAGATATTTCGATGATTAAAAATATTATTTGAAATGAATAAATTAAATGCACCAGTATTAAATAAAGCAGTCACTAATGATGATCCTATAGTGATGGTACCTCTCAGAGTATTTAGACTCATATATTCTTCTATTAGAGACTCTTCCACAGGATGAAGAAGCTTATTTCCAGATTCTTATAGTTGGATCCCCATTTAACCTGCAGCATTTAATTAGACAAGAGTTTTGGTAGGTACTAATTATCATGTTCCACTACACTGAGTGGAATAGAAATTGAATAACTTCTATAGATTACCCAAACATCCAAAAAATCATGGTATCTTGGTTGCCTCAGTGATAAACCACTTTGAGTGACATGGATTGACACACTGGTTTCCAATGAAAGGTTATCTTCCATGAATTATAGTAGGTTTATAAAAACCATACTATCAACAACCAACATGATAACCATCATTATTACTCTTTCTATTAGAGGAATTCACACACCCACTAGGTGGAAAATAATTTCCTATTAACAATAACATTCCTACTAGGACAATTTTCACTATTAATGCTCAATCCATCACATCACCATTATATGTAAGTTTTTTCAATTAAATATAAGAATGAATATAAGATCAATTTCCAATCACAAACCGTTTAGTATTCATATTTCCAATTGATAAAATATTTGTTGAAACCTATGTAAGCTCAATAAAATGGTTTTTATATGTTGTAATTATTATGTCAGCTTTCTCATGTTTGATAAAATAAATAGCCATGTCAAACAAACTTGAATCTAGATATAATTTTTCAGTGAAAATATATTCTAAATATTTCCACTCTATGTCCTTACCATTCTTCATTGTCACCATTATGTGTTGTAACCAAGGTGATTCATTTTTAAAAAAGGAGAATGGTTTGTGTTTGTGTTCAATATTATCATAAATAATCACTGATATTGCAAGGAAAGGGATCACACAGTTCATGTTATAATCAGTTATGAAGGTGATTTCATTTCATAGTGTTTTCCAAATTTGTTTTTCCCAACATTTGGGGAATGTAAATCATTGAGAAAGGGGGGTTTTCTTAAAGGTCTAATGAAAATATGAAAGGGCATGATTTTTGTGCAGATGGGATTTAATAAGTGTGTTTCATGAAGACATGATGATTATGATAGTGTTTTCTTCTATTACTATATTTTTTTGCGAGTTGTTCTTTGTGGCGCTGTGAAGGGTTTTGACGGAGAGCTCTATAGTAATGATGAGAATTGAAAAGGAGAACTTTCTATGGAGATTTTTGAAGAGGGAGATGCTCCACAATGATGTTGTTGGTTGATCCAGAATTCATGACTGATGATGTGGAGCTCCGCATTTGATCGTTCTTGTAAATATGATCCCACACCTCTTTTTTTCATATGAATTTTGAGAGGGAAAATCTTGTATCACATTGAAGTTGTAAAGAATGGTGTGATCCACAATGTTGGTTGTTCTATGTGATCGTCAGCTTCATGAAGAAACTTTTAATGTCTTTAATGATTTAAATTCTCTTATGTCATCTGTGATTCATAAAGAAGGGGTGTTTTTTGTTGTCTTAGTGAGATTAATGAAGTAGGTTGCTATGTGAGGTAGTGAGCATAATGAAGGGTTGTGATCTGCGAAGAAACGAGTTACGTGAAGCATTATACTCTATGAAGGTGTGAGATTTGTGAGGTGGAGTTCTCTGTGAAGGGGAATTGCGGAGGGTGGTATTGTGAATCATTGTTCAGTAGTCATGGAATTCAGTGAGCATCTACTTTGGTCTTTGATCATGAAGTGTTCCATGATGGATAGAGACAAGTGCTATAATGTCTATATATTGAAGTTACATTCATGCAGATAAATTTAGTTAGAAATATCTCACAACTATGAGATTGGGTGAGGTTACAGAAGTGTTCTGAGGTAAGCACTGATATTTCCCTGAATATTTTTAAGGGAATTGTGCATACCATAGAGTGATTATTACCAAAAAAATTTACTCCAAAATTGGTGAAGATTAGTGGATTTAGTTATTACTAACACACTGTCGATATATGCTCCATTGATGTAGCCCTTTGTGGTGAGACAAGTAAAGGTTTTGTGTCATATAATTTCCATCATTTGATAGAATGAATTAACATGTTCCTAACAATGTGGAAAAAATATCATCATATTTAAAAAGAAATATCTTACACCCTCATTAAACCCTCCCCTCTCATGCTTTTCCAGGGTCTTTCATTATGTCCCACTATATTATACTCTTTCCATCAAGAACTGAGGTGTCACACTTCACCGTTATTTCATCATGTGTCTCCAATAACTTAGAAAAATGTTACATCTGGAATAACCATTTCTCATCCACTATAGGATAATTAGATCATTTTAATGTTGATCTATTTTTTTGACGAAACTATTGAGAATTATCCTAGATAACATCCCATTGAGGATCGATAGATATAGCATGAATTAGAATTGGTGGTGTTACATGTCTCACATCCTAGATAGTACACACAATCACCTATACTAGCCATAGTTCTCTGAGAGGATTCACTCACTATGGTTAATACATAGCTTCCTCTTTGATCTGGTTCATCCACCTTCTCAGATGTATGGTTATACAGAACATCAAAAGAATACAATGAGGACATCAGAGAGTATACTTAAATCAACACTCCAACAAGAGAATGAAATAAATTAATCTCAATATATATAAGAATATTTTTATTTCAATGTATCCAAATACAATGAAATAAAAAAATTAGAACTAATCCTCAATACGTAATTCCATAACCACCCTTGGTGAAATATTGTTTTTTAAAGTTATAGATGGCCAGGAACTCAGTCGTAACTACCTCCTAATTCCGGAAAAAATTACACTAAATCATTCTAACATCAATACAAGAATCCCAACCTAGATCTCTAATACCACATTGGCATGAGTCACCCCAGATGCCCTGATACTCTAATGCCCACACATGAACATACACGTTATAATAAGAATTCTTGATCCCCAAGAGCTGGTTATAAGAACCAGGAATCATACAAAATGAAAGTGGGAATAATTTATCCACATACATCATGTATGAAGATAAAAAATTATGTATGAAAACACAAAAATATTCAAAGGTAGGACTATAAAAGAAGTAAAAAAGTTAAAAAATAGAAAAATTACTACCATAATGATCAAGAAAAATAGTATATAAATCCCAGTACAAAAACAATGTTCCATAAAATAGGATAATGACCCATGTCTTAGAAGAAAAATGTTTTAATCCCATAGATCAATAACTAATACCACCTCGATGTGTTGTCTTACAACGGATTGAAAATGTTAAAAGAGAATTTGAAAACACCTAATGGAATAGGTGGGGTTTAAGATAAATCCATATTGGGTCTCACAAAGGATTCCATAATAATATAAAAACCTATATTTAACCAAATTATGATTTCAATTTTTAATAAATAGGTATGGAATTTTAAAATAATTTTTACAAAAATTCACAATTTATATTCATAATGTTGTAAAATACAGTAAACAATTATCATAAAAAATTATATGAATAATTTTATATTAATTCATATGGAAGGTAAAAAAATTACAACATTCATAGGAGATATATTTAAAAAAACAATTTAGAAACATGGTCATATTCTATGTTGTGTGATATTTACAGGATATGGGACTCAAGACACTCAAATAGTATTTACAACATTATGTGTACACATGTCCCTTTGGAAATGGTCTAATATTAATTTTCACTATCCAATTGGGTATATTACAAAGGTATTGGTATTTTTACTGTAGTAAATCGTAGTGTTGTCCTAGAAAACTCACTAACTTCGTACTCTTGTCTGAGATCATTGATGATGTATATATGCCTAATGAAAATTTGGATCGAACTCACCATCACATGTTACAATATTTAGTCACAATAATCCTAAATATTAATAGTCTAGATATCATATTATAAAACAATGAACACAATAATTAAAAAATTCCACTTTTCTCTACTATAAATACCACCTCTCACCACCTCTTTTCCTCACACCACTAAAACAATGGTGTTTTGAAAAATTATACCCAAGCCTCTTTTCAGTTATCTTTCTCATGTACAACATCCTTTTTCTAAAAAATATAAAATCCATTTTATTCATGGTTTCTCTTTTGTAAAATAATTAAACGAGAAAAAACCTCTCTCTTTTCCATTAATTTTCTTTTTAATATAATTTTTTCATTCCTAGTATTCACCTCCCCCTATATAAGTGACATGATATATCCAATATATTTTATATACTATAATGTTATTATGATAATGTAACAACTGGTGATCATTTATTTTCTTTCTCATACTTTTTCTGAAAATGAAAACACCTTTGGAGATAAGTTTATCTATCTCATTCAAGGACGAAATGTATTAAATTTCCATTACTTCCTAAAATTACTGTCATAATACAATATTTATTATTATAAAATATTATAATATATTTAATAAAAGTTATTTAATTTTATATAACCATTATATATACATAATATGAATTACTAAAACAGAACTAGTTCATGATGATTTAAAATATTCATAAATAATATAAATTGTTTTAATTAACATTTTATCTAAAGAATCATCCTCATATCTGGATGAGAATGATAAATAAGAACTTTTAATATTATATAATATAATTAATAACATATAATTTTAATTTTATAAAACTATTTTTCTTTTAATTGATTTATTATACATGTATACAAGTAAAGTGATGATGAAAAACAAGGAGACAAACACCCCAAAATAAGGAAATTGAATCTCATAACCAACTATAAAATAAATAAATGAATTTAATAAAATTATGTTAAATGAAATAAATATATATAAGTGTATGAGTTACATATATAATATATTAAATTTTATTATCCAATAAATCAAATGTAAGTGCAAAACGGTTTCAGATATATGGTATGGGATTTTGCAAGAACCCTAATTTTTTTTCCTTCTGGTTAAACTATATCAATAATTACCCCAATTTATTTATTAATTTTTCTTATGTAGTCCTCATATATTATTTTTTATGCCCCATACACATTTGACTACTAAATTATCTTTTATTTGTGGGGAAATACAATTTATTGTGGTTTACATCTCAATTCCTTCCAAACTGCAGAGTTGATTAGAGGGATCTTCTTAATTTATTAAAAAAATCAAAATACAATACATAATCTATTTTAGTATCCCATTATTTTTCTAAAATAAATAATTTTTTAATGTAAATATATCATCAACAATTTTTATTATTATGTTAATGATTATTCATTTTCCACATTAAATTCCCTTTAAAATTTTACATAAACCACAGTAAAATATTTTATATCTAATGCTCCATAAACTAGATTTTTATATGTTAATTAGGTTGGATATAAATTATCTAGAGATATTACCATTTTACCTTATTAATTTCTATTTATTACTTAAATCTATTCTTTCATAAACACAATAAGGATATTCCATTTCTCTATGCCTTTGGACCTAATTATGAAACCCAATAATATCCATGGGCAGCCCTAATGATTATATTTTTGTCTAAATGTGTGATTCCTCATGCAGAACACATATTCATAACGATGTTAGGATGGGTGTACCCAATTAGTTCTCTAATGAATTCTTTAATAATTAGTATCATGAGACAAGATGTGTAATTGTGTTTATGGTTAGCATAGACTCATGCTACTCCATGTGCAATGGTCACGCTAGTTAGCCAACACTAAAACTAATCTATGTGAAATAGTATTTAAGGTTATACATGAATCAAATATTAATAAATTTTTATGTGTTTATACATATATATGAATCCATTATTAGTATATTTCATGTTCTATGTGTTATGATTCCTTATTTTTATTCGTGTTCCATAAATTTTTATTTCATTATGTTATTAATTTATCACATGTGTGATGTTTTCTTCCAATATATATTCCCTTACAGGTATTTCTATATCATTCATTTATTTCATGTATCCCCCAGGTTATCCTATGTATATTTAAGGGATAAAAAAATATAGGTTCCCAAAATTCATATTAAATATATTATGTTTTTTATTTTAGATCAATGTTTTCAATTTTATATACCTAATCTCCCAAAGAAACTGGTATTTATAATCATGGGTTTGTATTTTAAGGTTAATTATTCTTAAAATAAAGTAATAATATGTTTAAAAGGTTTGGTCCAATATAATTTTTATTAAAGAATAATCTTTACTTTTTCAGAGATTTAAACTAGAGAACTTTTGTAATACCCCTATGGATAATTCTATCACCATGGATTACCCATATTAAACATAGGGAATTTCCTATTAGGATGAAATATTCATTTACATGTGTATCCCACTATGTTAAATGATTTCTTTTTATATACATTTTATATAATTATTCAATCACCCCTAATTGTAATTTCATTTTATTGTTTAATGTATATAAATATAATAACTAATCACCAAATTGATGTGATAGTAAATATGACTATTTCCCTAATAAAATTAAAATTTGTTTGTAATGGGTTATCAATAAATCATGATAGTAATGGATCAACATGATCGTGTTATGAAAAATATCATTAATCATGTGGAACACCCTACTTCTCCTAAAAATGATCATGTTGTTACCAAATCATTTATGCGATTAAGGCCTACCATATTAATTGGATCTTCGGATGAAAACTTCATAGAAAAATGGATTTAAACCATTAAGAAGATATAATCTATCCTCTAGTACTCAATAAAAGGAAATGTTTTCTTGGAAAACTACTGTTTTGAGGGTAAATCCTATCAATGGTCGACATTGATCGAGAACTTGAAGTCCGATGAGGAAATTTATTTATTGGATTGGGAGAAATTCAATAAAATATTTTTGATAAATATTTCTCCAAAACCCATTATCTCGTGAAAAATGAGTGTTCATTTATCTAATGGAAAAGGAAGGAAAATATATTAGGGAATGTGAAAAAAAGTTCACAAGCCTTTCATGATAAACCTCTATCTTTGTCATGAACACCAGAATCAATATGTATCAATTCATGAGTATACTAAGGTTGAGTCATTTAAAGTAGTTGGTTTTTTAAGACTTTTATTGCTCGGAAATGATTTCTAGTTCTACCCTTAAGGTTGAAATGGAAATTAGAGACTCTCAGTGGTCTCATGTTCCTCTATATGAAAAGTTGAAAATGGAGTATAGTATGCAACAATCAATAGAAAATTCCAATGATGGAATGAAAACTGAACATCCCATATATCAAAATTGGGCAAAGAGGGAACATGGGAGCCATGTAAAGGGTACCAGGAGATGCTTTAAATGTGGTCGAATAGACAATGTAAACAATAACTATTGACAACATTTGAAGAATAAAACTAATTCGGTATACGAAAAGAAGGTTTTGATCAACACTCGGCCTATAGTACCTTTTTTTAAAAAAAATGAACATGATAATTAAATAATCATTTCACTAAGCTAGGTATTGTTGGAGGAAATAAAAACATCCACATACAAGTATATATGGATGGGAATATGATATAACTACTTTTGAGGAGGAGCACGAAAATTATTTGGTTATAAGAATATTACTTATTAATTAAATACTAGATAAAAAACCTTTTTATTATGGTTTAATTCATTCATTAATATCTTTCATGTTTAGAATAACTATTCATGATCCACCTTAAAATATAGTGGACTATTTATCTATGTGAACAAATATGGGGAAAGTATGGAATATAATGTATATAACTCAACCCCAGTTAATTTATGTGGACTAAGCCTCCCAAAAAATATTTTTATTACATAATTTGGAGGAGTTTGAGGCTATATTGGGCACATATTGGCTATCCTGATACAAATTCAACATCAACTGATAGGAAAAGGATATCACTCTTCACATCCAAATGTATTATCCTATTTTTTACAATTATTAGGATTATGATGAATCTGCATCAAAATAATTTCTTGAAATGTGGATATTATTTCATTATGAGAAATTATATCTATCTAAAATTATATATACAAGGAAAATGATCATGCTGGGAGACATTAACTATCATGAACCATTTTATGTCAAACCTAAACTATTCACATGAGCAGACCCATTCAATGCCCGAAGGGAATTCTCGATCCTCATGGGCAGGAAACAATGGTAACACATCAAGATAAAATGATTGGGGATAATTTTTTCCATGAATAAAAGATAAAAAATAAATGAAAATAAAATAGAACAATAAAAATAAGTGCTCGTCGAGGAAATAAATAAACATTTACATTTACCATAATGTGACCACATGGGTCCCCGCCAAACACTGAAAAAATCAATCTCTATGGGCGATGTGAAGCTAGGAGAACCTGAAATTGAAAAGATATAGTAGGCATGAGCACCAAAAAGATCAATAGGAATTCAAAAATAAACCATACCTGATGATCCACCTCTAAAATAAAATCATTTCTTCTAATGAGAAAATATTATATATAAAAATAAGTTTCACACACTTTTTCAAAATATGTATCAATATTCTAAATTTATTATAAAAAAAATTTCATTTATTTTTTCTGAAATAAATTTATAAAATACATATGTCATTATAATGAATTCAGTTAAATTCCAACAAGTAAAAAACATGTCTTTTAATATAAAAACAAATATAAAAGTTTCATGAGATCATTGAAAAAAATAGTCACAAAAGAAATTAAGAACATACAAGTATAAAACCACAGAAATTTCCTAAAAACCCTTGGAGAAATCCAGGGATGTACACAATTCGGAACCACCAATTGCCATATGGTGAAACTATTAATTCTGTAACCAGTTAGCCACCCTCAACTAACCCATATTGTGGCACATCCCACCTAGCCTCTAAGAAAATATAGATGGTACTAACCCATATAATCATGGCTGATTTCCAATTTTCACTCAACCCTCCATTGGCCTCCCATGTAACCCATGTTAATAATATACGTTGTATGTAAGAGGACCTCGCATGCATGAATACCATTCTCTATTCTCACCACACATGCCTACACTAAACATTGAAACAAATATATGATGAAACATGTATTTAAATTCATCCAATATTTGTCCCACTATTCAAATATATATATATATATCACATCATTAAGGATCAAACTGGGACATCACATCACATTCACATTCAACCCTTTTATTAAAATACACTAGTTTTCCCAAAGGCCTTTATCATTAAACACCCAATTTATTTTATGAAAATATTTCAAATCACATTTACAAAACAATCTGAAATTACACTTTCACAAGAACATTCCAAAGAGGCCATTAGACCAGATAATCCAATTCTATTTTGAAAATTTTTCTCAAAAACAAAAATGAAAATTCAACAAATAACCCATGATTCCAAATGGGATTTTGTAACATTTAGAAATCAACCATCCATTGTAACATACTAAACAAGATGAGTTTTAAGAAACATACTATGAACCATTTTCAAGATACCGAACATAACAAAATTCCATTTAATTATAAAATAACCATTAATTCAATATTTGATATTCACTTGAGGATACACCCATGAGTTCAATTTTTTCACATGTTGATGATCCAACATCTAATAAAAAATTCTAATCATCCAAGAAAGTCAAAAAAAACCCATCAAGATACCATACAAACCATGTATTACATTACACATATAACCAAACCATTTTTTTCAAAAAATACACTTCACAACTTGGAATCTTTTATTCAATTATTCTAACACACTTTTGATACATCATATTTAAAAGAAACATGTACATAGCATGTAACAAGTTATATAAATAAATGGGAATCCAAATCCAAGAGGCATAATCAATTATACCAAACACCATAGATATGAATATATACATATGTGTATACCCCATAAATATAAAACCATGTTTTTAAACATTTAGGAAATCATAGAATTCAAAATTAAATGAATGGGCATAGGTAACCTACCTCAACATGAGAGTAGACCAAGATGGAAGACTTTAGGCCTCGACAAAAAAAGGTGGTAACCACTCTGAACCGATCATCACATGCACAGACATATACCCTTATATATATATCCAATAGTCCGTGGAATTTATTCCCTATTACCTTTGGGAATATGCAAGAATGGTGTATATATATATATACCTATAAATGATCCTGAACACCACCAAAGACGGTTAAAACTTCATATAATCATGGTTAGTGACTTAATACACCATAAAATAACATATTAAGGATGTGAATCAAAGTAGTGGGTTGTAAATTTTACCCCAATCAGTAGTGGTGTGCCAAACCAAACCCATCACCTTTTCCTTCAGTGGAGGATGCTAGAACATGAACAAACATGACCTGATGTTCCTTCCGCATGACCTTACATTCGATGAAACGCAAAAAATTGGTTAACAATAATCCTACGATTCGACCAATCCAAACAAGATGATAAGAAGAGGGGTAATCATATGGAATCAAGAAAAGAGATGGATGAGATCACTTACATTGAGGATATGACAAAAAAAATTAGAAGAATCTGGTTGCTTCACCAAATAAAGGGAGGTATGAAGAAGGGGGTGACCCATGTTCTTGGGAGGAAGGCGAGGCACACATGGAAAAATGCACATGGTGGAAGGAAACATATATAAAGGAAAGAAAAGAAGAATGAAGAAAACAAAACAAAATAAAATTAAAAATAATGATAATGAAAATAAAACAAATAAAATATTAAATGATAATAATATTAATAATAAAAATAATTATTATTATTACATCAACAACAATAATAATAATCATTATAATCATTATAATTATTAAAAAATATTATATAAATTAATTTTATTTATATACAATATTTTTATTTAATTTTTGTTAATTTTTTCATCATTGGTTTTTTTCATGGTTTTTCCACAGTTTACCAGACCATGTGTAGACACAGCCTTGGATAGTCCCCCTTAGTTGGTAACGGAGATGCCGATTCTTGGTTGAGAAAAATATGTTCCATCAATTTGATATGGAAATATAGAGTGAAAAGACCTCATAAATAGATGTCGCATTGATATTCTTAAATGTGTGGAACCCATGCACATGACCACATTCAATTGAAAATTCAAAAAACTTCCCAGATTGGAATGAAAAAAGGGCAGCAATAATTATGTTAATTAAAATAATTATTTTTTTGATGGGTGGTTATAATTCTCCCAAAAAAATTATACCCACAGAATTTCACCCAGTCGAGCGACACACACAACCAAAATAATTGGGATATCAAATCGAGTAGAAAAAATTCATGGGACATGACATTTCACTCTATATGTCACACCTGACTAATCAAGAAGAAAACACAACAAAATAATGGGGGTGATCATGAGGGGGTTCTCCCAACTATAAGAACTAGATTTTATCGACCAACATTGAAGAAAACCATGATGAGATCCATGGTGGATTTCCCCACCATTTATGAACTGAAAAACATATAAAAACCTTGAATTTTTCATCACAAGAAACCTCTAGAAACTACTAACACAAAACTAAGTAGAAACCCCTAACAAATATCTTCCCTTGAACTCTCACAGAGACCAAAAACCTTCATAAGGGGATCTGAAAGAAAACCCACAATTAGGGAAACGAACAAAAACATGATTTATCACCACCCAAAGATGCAAGATTCTCCAAAATGAGAGAAACTGTAAAATAAAAAATCATTGAAGAGACCAATTTTTAATGGTTCACAACCATAAGGCGGGATTATGACAATGGTGGTTAACATGGACATAAGGACACCAAATCATTCATAGACAAAATGACACATTAAAAAAATACCATAATGAGGAAACTATGCCTCTATGACTTCTATGAAAAAACAGATCCTTAAAAGATAAAGACATTACACCAAATACATAAACTATTCTATTCCATCACCGGTAAAAAAACTCAAACCAATGGTTTCTACACTCTCTATGATTACAAACTATGGGAACAGTAGAACTCTGAGATTTATGGCTGGAGATCTGGTGTCATGATGAATCTAATTTCCCACAGTCATGAGATAACATCCTCTAGGAAATAATTTATCCTTAAATAAAACCACTTGCAGAACACCCCCATGTGAACCAAATGACCACATCCTCAAAAATAACATTGGTTATTTTTACAAGATGGTATTAGAAAGACCAAACTACCCACACTATAAAGACAAAAGCAGATAGTCTGATGAACTGGTGATATGACCCAGAAATGAGAATTTTTTAAAACAAAATCCCCTTGCATAATCCTCTCGCCAGATAGTAAAAAATCACAAGAAACAAGATATTTTATTTCAAAATAAGAGTACTATAGAAACCAATTCATTTAAAAATGATTCATCCACCAACTTCTCAAACTGATCTTCCAATTCTACCTCCGACAAAAATAAAACCAAATCCTTAATTTGGTCAATAAAAGCCTTCATCATACACTAACCATTTTAAATTCTCATAATACCATCCAGTTTCCTCACCATTTCCCTCTCCGGGACAAATCACTATATATAATTTATATTAAACACTCTCCATTACACCCCTAATTTCTATGATATCAGAATAACCACCCTCCACCGGTCCAAATTCAAGCCTCTAAACAAACTCAAAACAACATGAACTCTCACTTCTTTAAGAGTTCATAAAAACTAGTCTCACTCCTCAATCCACTCTATTACGTATAAAAAATCATTCACCAATGAAAATAGCCAACATCATTAACATACTTGATCCCACCACTTTTCTAGAAGTCTTAGTTAGTCTAGACAATTAAAAACATAAAAATTATCTAGGACTTTTATAGGAAACATAATAAAAAAAGAAATTATACAAAACAACATCCACAACACATCAAATATCATCGAGAAATGGAAAACACCAACCGTACAACAATCTCATATACCAAAACACCACTAACCAAATCATATCATAATTAAATCTCAACCGAAATAAAACAACAACAAAGTCACAAAACATGCCAAAAATTCTTTTTTTTTAGAAAAATCCATTTTAAAAATTCAACAACATTAAAATTCAAAACACTTTTGAAATGAAAAATCATTATCTATTTTGAAAATCATTCTAGCACATCCTTTTTAAAAATCTTGACACTATAAAAAAAATTTCCCTTTAACCCCAAATCTCTTTAAAAATGAAGATACTTTTTTTAGAAACCATTTTATATTTGGAAAAAAACAACGGGAAACCAGATCAATCTTATATTATCTAGAACTCACCTGTGGTGTCATATGAACCATCACATATGTGTTCATCCCCACATTCAATTATATCATTCACACATACATGCCAAAATGAACTGTATCTACACAAATGCCTATATGTGAACATCTGTATAGATAATCAAGGGTCACACATACTCATTCACCATCTAAACCAATAATTTCCAACATTACTCTCATTAAACATTTTATAAAAAATTTCAAATTTGAAAATAGTTTCCCTTCCATTCTCAAAACAAACCAATATTTAAATTTTCGAATTTCATCCTTTATAAATAATTCCTCATTTCACACACCATGATAACACCTTAATGAAAATTTAAATTCACTTTATCTAAACTGAAATATAAAACAACACTCTCACTGAAGAACCTAGATGGGGAACTAGTGGTCATGCCTAACCCGACCACAAGGTTTAGAAGACCATTATACAAGAAAGAAACAACCACTAGGAGTGTCTAAAATGGTTTACTCAGGCTGCACATGGGTCAGTAATCCATTTATATTCACAGTGAAAAATTGTATCACTTCCTTGGTTATCCCCCATCAACACAATCCAAATCCACACACTCAAATGATGGACTACCCTTAGTTACTCGAGTATCAAACAAAGAAAGATACTATGATACTCTTTATGTACCTACATCCTATGTCTTGATTATCCTAGTATACAACTACTGAAAACCACTAATATCAATGTACTACTCAGATAAAAAAAATTCATGAATGATCTTGGTTGAACCCTGATATGGTTACTTGAGCTGATGCACAATAAGGCATAATGAGATCACTGATCCCCACAGGTTGCAAACTATTGTCGGGAATCAAGAACAAACCACTATGAATGATTTCTCCCATGAATAAAAGATTAAAAAATTAATGAAAACCATACTGAACAATAAAAATAATTGTTCGCATATAAAATAAATAAACAGATACATGTACCACCATGTGATATCTTGAGTCACCACCAAACACTAAACAAATCTCACACTATGATAGATGTGATAAAAGGTGAAAAAAACCGAAAAGTTAAAGTAGTCTTGAGAACCAAGATTGTTAGTAGGAATAAAAAAAATAAACCATTCCTAATTGGAAACGTATAAAATGAAATACTTTTCTTGCTTGAAAATAAGATAAATATATATATACCATTCCACTCTTTTTTCCAAATAATTAGCATGATTTTAACTTTAATAATACCCTTTCTAAATTTCATTTTTTTAAATAAATTACATAAATATATATTTCATTGCAATGTAATCTTTTAAAATCTTGCCAGTACCAAAATATGCCTTTTAATATAAAAGAATAAGTAATAGATTCATGAGATGAAATAACCAAAATAGTCTCAAAATAACATCATATATATAAGTATGAAACCATTTGGATTTACTAAACATCCCTATAGAGATCCATGGATGTACTCAATTTGGAACCACCTACCAACATATGGTAAATCTCATAAGTCTATAAAAAAATTATAACCCTCAACTGACCAATCTTGTGGCATATACTACCAGGCCTCTCAATAAATCTAGGGGGTATAAACCCATCTTATTGGGGTTCATTTTCAATTATCACCCAATACTCTAAAATAATCCAGAAAACCCATGGTAATAATATACTATTCAATTAGGATGGCCGCACACATGTGACGCACCTTACCTTCCATCACTGCACTTGCTTACACAAAACATTGACACTACTATACGATAACTCATGAATGGAAATTACGTCTATAATTGTTCCCAATTGAAACACAAACACAAAAACACACACACATACACAAACACATATCTATATCACATCATTAAGTTTCCAATCGGGCCGTCACATCATATGAGCATTGTACCCTTTGTTTAGAATACAATATTTTTCCCAAAGTCCATAAACATTACACACCCAAATGCATTTATCAAAAAATTTCTAAAAATCTTTCCAAAAAAATTGAATAAACAAATTCAGTATCCCTTTACAAATGTTCATATTCACCTTCAAATCTAATACAATTTTTAATATTTTTCACAAAAATAGAAAATAAAATTCACCCAACAATCCAAGATGCCAAACTGTATTTTGTAACATTTAGAAATCATCCATCCTTTCTAATGTAAAAAACAAACTAATATTTAAGTAACATACATAGAACTATTTTAATGTCACCCAACACACCATCATTCCATTTAAATACCAAGTAAGCACTACTTTAAAGGGTTGTCTTCATTTGAAGGCACAACCTTGTGTACAAATTGTGACCTGTGGATTGGAAAACATCTAATGGAACATTCTAAACATCAAAAAATCACCCAAACCCCTTAAAGTTGAAAAAAACCCATGTATAAGATTAGAATAATTGGTATTTTAATGAAACTTGTAAATAGGTTTTAACATATTATATAAATAAATGGGATACCTATTACAAGAGGCATATTAAATTCTACAAAAACCCATAGATATGTATATATTCATACATGTATAAAACATAAATATAAAAACACATTTTAAATGTAATAATAATTCAATGAATTCAAAATTAAAAGTATGTAGAAAGGTAGAATACCTTAGAAAGGTATCATACTAGGTTGAGAAACTTTAAAACTTGAGAAAAAATATGAGGAGATCCCTTAGAACTGATCTACACTCACACTCACACATACACCATTATATATATATATCCTATAGTTTATGTCGTGTATTCTCCATTCCAGGATGGAATACTCCTGGGGGAGATAAATATAAATATAAATATAAATATATATAGATACTTATCTATATACGTGTTTTCGCCCCAGTAAGGATGATTAAAACTCCCTATAATAACATTTAGGGACTCAGTACACATTAAGAATAAAAAATTAAGGATGTGTGACAAGTTAGTGGGTTTAAAATATTACCCCAATCAATAGTGGCAATCCAAAAAGAACACATCCACTTCAACTTCGATTGTGGTTTCTGGTAATCTTATAAAAATGACCCAATGGTCTTTCTTCATGACCTAACATCGGAAGAATCAAAGAATTTTTTTAACCCAAACCCAATTGTTCGGACTATCCAAACAAGATGACCATGAGTGGGGAAACCAGCCAAAATAGAGAGAATAGTGGGAGAATATCACATACATTAAAGAGTCAACATCATAACCAAATGAATCAAGTTGTTTTGTTAGATTAATAGAGTGAATAAGTAGGGGGACATGTGTGGCGATGGGAAGGCGGGGAGGAATGCCTTGCGTGAAACATATGGATGAAGGGAAAAGCAGGGATGGAATGAAATAATTGAAAGAAGAAAAATAATGAATATAAAAATAAAAATAAATAGATAGAAAATATTTTTAAAAACCTAACATGATATTAATAATAATAATTTTACTATTAAAAATATAAATAATAATAATATTCATTAATATTATTATTAAAACTCATCTGATAATATTATTTTAATTCTTTATTTTATTTCCACTTTTTTTATATTTTCTTTTCAAACATACGAAACCCACATGGTTTTAAAATAGTTTACCAAAAAATGTGTTGGAAACATTCTAGTCTTGTCACCATCACATGGATACATGCAGGTAGATGCACAGTTGATAAAAACGTTCTCCAATGATGCCAAAAAAATATTCTTGCAACTGACCCTCACATATAGTTGTCATATGTTTATTGTAAACTGTTAAAGAGACACATCTTTTGTGTATTTGTTTAAAAAAAATACACTATCCCAAAAAACACGATTTTAGTAATAAATAATGTAAAAACTATATTAAAATTTTTTAGGTTGAGGTGTGACCTTCCAATTTTGATAGACTACACTAATATTTTCCTTGAAGAGTTTCATGGTGTTCCATCAAACCAAAATGATGATTTCTCAGTTGAATTTTTTTGCTGATATTGAACTATATAAAATAGACCTTATTGATTGCCCATAGTTGAGTTGGAATAACTAAAGAAGAATTTCCAGATGAATATGGACTACTATTTTATATGATTGAGTGCTTCACTATGGGGTGCACCAGTACTCTTCATCTAGAGAAGGATAGATTGGTGAACCCATGTATTGATTATCATGAGCTCAAAAAGTAATTATAAAGAACATGTATGCCCTTCTATAGATATATGACCTTTTCGATCAACTTTTTGGGGACCAATATTCCTCTATGGTGGACCTTCGTTCAGTATATCACCATTAAAGGTGAGGAGAAAAATTATTCCAAAGACATCCTTTCGAACATGTTAGGGATAGTATGATTTCAAATTGATTATCTTCATACTCAATAATTCTTTTGTTGTATTCATGGTTGTAATTAAATCATTATTTAGATATTACCTCAACAAATTTGTGGTAATCTATGTTAATGATATTCTAATATACTACAATATAAATAAGGAACATGAAGAGTAATTTAGTATTATGCTAAAACATTGTGAAGGGAGGAAATATGTTAAAATTATAGTAAATTTCATTAATGGGTGAAATAAGTATCCTTATTTTTGTATGGTATCACTAGAAAAGGAATATCTATGGCCCCTTTCTAATTAAATCTAATCTAGTGGAAATGTCCCATATCAGTAATGATGATCCGTGGGGGGGGTGTTCAGTGTCTAGCAGTATACAAAGGGGGCGGAGGGGGGAGTCCCCGATTGTTCAGTCTGCTCCTTGAGGGATGGAAATCCATGATTGAAATGGTTATACATTCCAATCATTTGTCGGGGTAGTGGATTCAGCGGCGTCATAGACTATTTTTTCAGCACCGTTGGTCGATTTCGCATCCTAGCGGTGCACAAGTAAAACACGTCGGTTTGCAGCCAGTCAAGTTCACCCGAGATAAGCAAGTTCATCATTTTAATGGACTTATTATTGATTATTGTAAAAGTCATAAGATATTTTTGATCGTACTGGAAGAAGAATTACCCCTGTTTTCAAATCCAGTGATTGAATGATCTTTGAGTTATGAAGACCGGGTGTCCTTCCCCTCGGCACTAGTCTCAGAAGGGCTCACAGAATAGATGGACAAAGGACATAGGAAATTCCTGGTACTTTGCCATTGAATCCAAGACTGGGCTGACATAATCCTATACTGGGTGAAAGGCAATGGGTTGGAGAATACTGTCAAGACTATTGAGTAAATATGTTCAGGGATTGAAAATTGAGGGTCTGTGGTTCATGGTATGTAGCGCGGGGTTTTGATGCGAGCTCTAAAGCTTCTAGAGAAGAAGGGGACGCTTTCACTATTAAAGGGGGATTTAGCTGATGATGAGGGAATAGTGATCTCTCTATAGTTCTGGCATTCAGAGGTATGAGTTTTACTTTCCAGTCTAAAGACCTCTTTTAAAATATTTTACAACTTAGTAAATTTCACATAAATAAAAATTATATGGTGTGAAAGTAACAAAATAAAATAGTAAGTAAATTGATTGCTCTCAATGTTCCTTCCTTTTTTGTGTTTTTGGAATTCTTCATTCATGGTCAAATGTTTTTGACATGGATGTTGTGTAAAATCAAATAAATCTTTGAATAATCTTTTGAGAAGGTGACATTTGACATGAATTATCATGATGATCCGTAGATTCCATGGTCTTTCTAGGTATTACCAATGATTTTTGAATAACTTAACACAATTTGAAAACCTAATAACCATGTTAACTTGGAAGGGATTAAATTTTATCTATACTAATGAATATGAAGACTACTTTAAAGGGTTCAAAATTATGTTTATCACTACATTGGTACTCACATGTCAAAAAACTGGAGAACTCTTTTTAGTGTAAAGAGTTGCTTAAATAAAGTTAATATGATGTGTTCTGATGAAAAAATTATAAAGTGATATCCTTTGCCTCATAAAATTTTAAAATTCATGAAAAATCTTCCCCACACATGATCTGAATCTAATGGTCATGAAATTTGTTTTGAAAATCTAGTTTTATTACCTATATCGGTAGTATGGTGAGATATATACTAAACATGAGAGGCTGAAATTTATATTCACAATAAATAAATTTAATATGAACTAATGAATAGTACTATATCTTATCTTTTATTATGACTTCTTAATCCACTAAAATCCTGATAAAGAAAATAAGGTGGGATATTTTATAAGTAGAAAGGGTCCAACATCTTTATCAACAATGTCAATTAATAAACATCCAATCTTTAAATATGTACAAATGTTAATCATGGGATTATTTAAGGAATGAAAATCATAAATCCATTACCAAAATATTTAACAACCATTCCTTTTTTGGAAAAAAATTGATTCTCAAGGAAATGATTGGGGAATTTGAAATAATGTAAAAGCTATTAAAAATAATAAATCCTCAGAATAGAAAATGAATGAAGAATAGGTTGTGAGATTTGGGTCAGATTTATTTTTATAATCCAATATAGAGATAAAGATAGTGAATTTGAATGATGAACGTAGCTCAACCATCCTATTCACTAGGGGAGCACAAAGACATTTGTAGATCTATAAGAGATCTATTGTTGGGATAATATGAATAAAAGTATCACTGAGTATACATCAAAGTGAATGGCATGTTAGAAAGTTAAGGATGAAAGGAAACAGTCTGAGGGGATGATGTATACACTACCTATTGCAAAATGAAAGTGGTAAAACATCACAGATGACTTTTTTATCGAACATCTAAAGACATATAGAAGAAATAATACTAAATGGATCATTATGGAATGTCTTAAAAATACTGATCAGTTTATTTCAATTTGAGAGGACTTCTCGCCCAATCAATTTTTACAAATATACAACAAATATGCACAGAGCATGAATGAAGTACCACTATTTATTATATCTTATTGAGATATGATATTTATCTCCATGTTCTGTAAAAGTATCCAACATGCTTTAAATTTTTGTTTTGACCATTAGTAGGGAATATCATTCTCAATCAAATGGATAATATATCTTGAAATTTAATACACTAGATGAAGTCTTGATATTGTTTTATATAAAATTCATTGGATGATGGTACTAGTATCTACCTTAGGTTGAGTTCTCCTACCAATATTGTTTAAACTCAATTATCCAAATGGATCCATATGAATCCCTTTATATGAAAAGATGTAGAACATCATCGTGTTGGGATAACATTATAGAATATAAGATTCTCGGATTCGAAATGGTTGACTAAATGGAAGAAAAGGTGAACACCATCTAGTAGCACATCAAGGCTACCCAAATTAGATTGAAGAGCTATGATGAAATTTTTCAATGGGACCTTTCTTTTGAAGATGGAGACATGGTATTTATCTTTAAATCTCTAGGGTAGAAGATCATGAGATTATGGAAGAAAAGAATGATATGTCCTAAGTACAACAACACCTTCATGGTCATTGATTGTGTTAGAGATGATTACAATAAACTAGAACTTCCACTTGATAAAAATCAGATATACGATGTATTCCATGTACTCCTCTTAGGGATATACATATCAGATCCCATACATGTACTAATGTAAAAGGGGATACAATTTGAAATTTTCTCAACCTTATGTGGAGAATCCAATGACAATATTGGAATGTGGAAATAATGTTTTATGTTACAAGACTAATAACATAGACAAATTACTATTGGGGAACCATATATATGAAGAGGAAACATGGTAACCAATGAAATTAATAGAGAAGAAGTACCGATACCTATTTTCCCATTATTTAGTAAAATTAAATATCAAGGGTGAATTTTCATAAGTGGGAATAATGTAATGACCCAAATTTATATCAATGATATTTTCCATCATATAATAATTTTTTTTTATAATAAATCACATAAAATAAAATAGATAACCCAATACAAATATTATAAATAACCAGTGAATAAAATTGTATGTATTTATAGAAATTAAGAAACCCAAACTAGTGGAATGCTACAGTGACCGTAAGTATAGTAATATGCACCGTTGGAATATTATTCTAGTAAATAGAATAGTAACCTCACATAGTAATGTATGAAAAAACTTTAGTTATACTATAAATTAAAATATGATATATTTATATAATGGAATATGTCTATAAATGTAATTATTGTGAAAAAATAAGTATTGATGTTTTAAAGAAAAAATATATGTTTATTTAAAATTTTATAATTAATAAAATGATGTAAAATAATATTTATTTCCAAAAAATGGATTCGTGAATTAATATTTTTTTCTTATTTTTATTAGGATATTTTATGATAACTTAAATAATTTTTAAATGATTTATAAAATAAATTATAATTTTGAATTTTGAATTTTTCGAATAAATAATGATTTCAATTTAGAGTTAAATTTATCATAAAAAATTTATTTAATAATAGAGAGTCTATTTATAGATTATACAAGTCAAAAAATGGAAATGCTAAATTTTTGGGATATTTCTAAAAAAATTGTGTTTTGGTGAATAGTGAAATACTGTAATTTGGGGTGTAAGATAAATACATGAATTATTATGTCCTAGATGAGGTATGTATGATGTAGGCACCATGTTTCTGATCTAACGTGAACAATTAATTATATTTAGTTACATTAATATATTCTAATATTAGTATTGATTCAAACTAATAAAATAATGAATAAAATAATAAAAAACTACCCTCTTCTCTACTATAAATAACACTCCTCACAAACCATTTTCCCCACACCTCTATATCAATGAGGTTTTTCAAAATTATAAAAAATAAATTTCATAATTATCTCCCCCATGTCTATGATTTTTTTGTCACAATAAATCACAAAAATTTGGTGCCTATAAGAACTTCTCAGTGAAAGTAATTTAATAGGTAAAAACCTATTCCTTTTTCTGTTAATTTCATTTCAATTTATATTTTATTTATTTTCATGTACACAAATTCCATTATCATAGTGACATGATAACCCTATTATAATTTATATACATGGATTTTATTATGTTAATGGAACAAATCATCATACTTTTTTGTCCCCTCTCAATTTTTCTAAAAACAACATCTTAACTGATGTGTTGAATTATAGCATTCAAGGACGATCAGTTTTAAATTTACACTAATGCATTAAACTATAGTAATAAAACAATTTTAATGTATAAATAATAATATAATATAGTTTTAGAATATTATTTAATTTTCTATAACATGTATTTATGAATAATAATAATTTATAAAACAAATCTAGTTCCTGATGATCGAAAAAACTCAAAAATAATCTAAACAGTTATCAATCATATTTAACCTAACGATTTTACCTAAAATCAATAAAAAATAATATATAAGACCATTTAATATTCTTTAATATAATTAAAAATTCTTTATTTCAATTCTGGAAAACTATTCTCAAAATATGTTATTTCTTGTACATGTATACATGTAAAAAGATCCTGAAAACAAAGGAAATGAATTCTTTAGAATGATGAAATTGAATTTCCTAACCCACTAGAAAAGTCATAAACTATCATTTTAACATTATAATAATTATTATCAAATTTTAAATAAAATTAAATAATTTTTTAATGGATTTAATTATATTATATTGGACATTAATTTCAAGCGCAGAACAGTTTCAGATATAAAGTAAGGAAAATTAGTTGAAATCTTGTTCTTTTCCATCAAGTTAGACTTATTATATCCTTAACACAATGTGATTATTAATTAATCATATATAATACTCATATATTCTGATTGTTTTTCCTTACATATTTACCTATCTAAATTATTTTTTATTTTACATGGAAATATATGTTTTATAAAGTTTCGTTATCAATTCCTTCCAAAATGACACCCTAATTAAAGGGACTATCCAAATTTATTACCCATTTTCTATTACCAAACATAATATTTTTTAATCCTTAATTATTTTCATAAAATATATAATTTCATTATGAACATATATCATTGTTCCTTTCTTATTTTATATCCAAATTTATTCCATTTCAACATAAATATTTCTTTAATATATTCATTAAAAAATACTAAAATATTTTATTTATAAACATTATTAAACACTACTTTTTAATTTTTTCACTTAAATTTGATATCACATAACATGATATATTCCTATTTTACATATACATTTGAATGAATGCTTTTTATCCATTCTTTCATGGACATCATTATGATATGCCATTTTTTATTCCATTTAAATTGATTATGATTCCAAATACATTCCATGTTTAATCCTTATGTTTATGATTGATTTATTATTTATGATTCTTTATGTGGAACACATTTTAATGAAATTTTTATTATGGTTTACCGTAGATAGTTGTCTAATTCATTGGGTAATGATTATTCTCAGGATATGTCATCTACAATGGTATCATTAGTGAGCTCTAACTCTTTCTCCTCCTTGTTCAATTGTAATTGTAATGAGCCTGTAATTATGATCCTCATGTAATTGTCAATAATTTTAACCTTTCCTCATGATTATGTCATGTTTTAGGTTGTTTCCAAATTTATATGACTTCATGATAACGTGATCCCATGTTCAATATGGCATGATTCTTTATGTTTATTTAGGATCCAGAATATATTATCTCATTATGTTTTTCCCATTGACATGTGTTTTTTGCTTTATTAATATATCTATTCCCTTATTAGTCAATTTAAATCTTCCTTTATGTTTACATATACCAAATGTTATCATGTGAAGATATAACAACTCAATAGAAGTTAATATCTATTGATGATGATTAAAAATATATTATTGTTCCTTGTATTATTTTTTATTTTTCTTATCATCCAACAACACCTGTCATTATGATAATAATCTTTAATTTGAAGTATATTTATTCTTAAATTCATATATTAATATCTAAAAATGTCCAGGTCTATTTTATTTCCATCCTGAATTTTTAATTGCATGACATATGTTTCCATGCTATAAACATTATAATTTTCTCTCCACCCATTGTAAATAAGTTTTCTCCCCATTAGGGTTTTAAAATGATTTCCACATCATTAATATTTGTTTTATTATTGGAATTTCTATTTTCAATTGTTTTTTTCCACGATTCTTCATGATTAACTATTTCATAATTTTGAAAATGGTCTGAACCATATCATTAATCGTGGATCATCGTAGTGACCATGAATATGATAACATTTTTTTATATTCAATCATTAATTTTATACTAGAATAATTGAGTAAAATAATAAAATATTATAAATAATAATTATTCAAATTATAAATAAAAATATTTTATAATAAAATATATTCTTTTGATATTTTACTATTAATTCCTCCACTCAATGAACATGATGTTCCTTGACAATTTTATCAATAAATCATCACTAAGTACCATCACTATTC
The DNA here is from genome assembly GCA_963277665.1 of Viscum album. Taxonomy (NCBI): domain Eukaryota; kingdom Viridiplantae; phylum Streptophyta; class Magnoliopsida; order Santalales; family Viscaceae; genus Viscum; species Viscum album. The sequence continues at coordinate 1,877,732,828 of OY728137.1, read as the reverse complement.
CCATATTTATATTTAATGTGTTTCAAACCTATATTATATTCCACACTAAATAATATTTTATGGGTCACAGTATTAGATCCCTTAATTTTTCTTGTTTTCCCCTCATTTATTTGTTGGGATATTCATATTCCTTGGGTTTTTCTTTTTTTCTTCATCCATGGTGGATGAGTATTTCTTATAAAAAGTGAGGGATTTTCGGGTAAATGAACAAATTTTCAGGGATGTATTTTTTATTTTTTCTAATTAATCATAATTGTAAAAATATTATCTTAGATTACTAGGGTTTTCCATGGGTTTTGAAGGCATTAGATATGGTTTGGAAAAATATGAATAATCTATTCTAAGAGTTTCCAATATATTTTTACACAATGTGAACTTATTAAAAAACATTTGAATTATTATGATTGTATCATAAACCAATGAATGAATTTAAATATTTACATATCCTATAAATCATTAATGTTATTCAAATATAGATTAGTTTTAACAAAATATCTAAGGAAATGGTTTTTATATTTAAATATTTAATAATAATTACCCGATTTGTAAAAGGGATACATGAAATGTAATTTTGAGAGAAATAATTTTATAATATCATGGATATGAATTATTTAATTCCTTTAGTGGAACCTATCAAATATGGACTCAAAGGAAATTTCCATGAAATTTTGGGTCACCTTTATAAAATTTAGACATTTTTTTCTGCATCCAAACCCATGGGGATTTGATCTTGTTAGTTTTTTCACCCTATTTCATTGTTCTCTATTTTTTTGGAATAAAAATATTTACCATAGTTGGATCTAGTTTAACAATGAGGTTGTATAAAAGATTTTTCCTTCATAGATCACCCACCTCAACTTCCTATATCATTACTCGTTGTTTGGTGGCTAAATAATATAATAATGATATGGTTTTATACCCTAACCCTATGGTTTGGTAATTTTCTTGTTTGTGCAATGTTACTATTGCTCAAACATAGCATGAATATTAATAAATTAAAAATGTATTGAATTAATCCATGATTAACATTATACGAAATCGATTATGATAGGTCTTATGGATACCCATTTGTTGAGTGAACCCTAGATTAATTATGAACTGGAAAAATCATTAAAATTGGTTCATCATGAAAGGATATTTATGTTATTTCATGATATATTTTAAACATGTAAATAAGGATTTTTATTTAAATGGCTATTAAGATTTTAGTTTGAGTTGAAATTGATAAATTAAAAGGGGTAATTTAATGTAAAAGGGAAATTTTAAGAATTAACCATTAAACAGTGTCATATTATATTATGTTATCCTTTTAGTTGGAAACATTTGTATTTAAATGATTAAATGATTATATTCAGTGGGATTTACCTAGTCCCTTTTTGTAATTATTATAATTAGTGGTATCATCCCAATCCCTTCTTGAATTTTTTATATTTTACATTCTGGGCCCCACCCCACGTTGTAATACTTATATTGCATAGACATAAAAAAGTCCCATGTTATAATTCTTATATTGAGTGGCATCAACCCAAAACCATTCTATAAGGCTTATAATGTGTATAATTTTTACAACCTCATGCTATAATTTATATCATGAATGGGCTCTACCATGTTCCATACTGAAATAATCATATAGAATGATCAACCCATATTTGAGTTATTTTTTCTACTGATTTATGTCTATTAGATTGAATGGTTCTGTTAAATTGTCTTATACAATTTAGGAAAGGTTTCATATAAGGTTTTTTTATTTATTTTATTAAAATTTTAATTAATAAAATTGTAAACGCTTTATTTCGGCCACATATATTTAGACTTTTTATATTTAGACATGGTGGGGTTGGCATACTATGTTTTAAATTCACTATATTTGGTATGTCTTTCAGTACCTGAGTATATTACATGGATATGAGTTTCAATAAGGGAAAGAGACCTTATTTTGGACTGTTGAATTATGGATGGGTTGGAGTTCGGAGACTGTATCGACCTATGGTTCAGAACTGGGGTCTTTTGTGTTTATTTTCTTAAATTAATCCTTTTATCTATATTTTTCCAGTTTAATAACAATATACGTCTCATAATTTCAATATATGATTTATTATTATTTCTTATTTTAGTCTTCTTTACATTCCTATTTTTTTATTTGTAGGGTCACTAGCTCTCAACTTGAATGGAAAAATGAGGCACGACCCAATGTGCTGATAGATTGCTTTGACGAACCATCACCGATTGGGCTCTCAGCCACTGGGACGCTCTGCCATCTCGGCTGGAAACGACTCCTTCACGAGTTGAGGTTCTACCTCAGGGCATTTACCTCTTCATGGGGGAGGGGGTTACCATGTTTGGAGGGTTCAAAAAGGCCACACATGGGAATTCCCATTTTTGAAACAGGATGGATGTGTAACACCCACAAAATTATTAAAGAATAACATTTTATTTGATAACATGTATTAAAATCAACATAAATAACATATATAAATATAAAATCATGATATTTTATGATATATTTAATATTTTAAATTAATATAATATATTATATAACATTCACTAAACACAATTCTAATTGGGATTATGTTGCATACAAGGCCGGGTTTTACAAAACAATAATATACAATTAATATTATTATTTAATATGACATTTTATTCGGTTTTATTAATTTGTTAATAATAAATTGGATTCATTTAATTATATAAATATATGATTTAATTCATTGGTTACAATTTAATTATAAAACAATATAAAAAAAATTTAATATAGAGGAAATGATTTTATAAAAAAATTATTTTTATGTGCAAAATTAATCTAAACCTGATTAATTAAATTATTTAATATTAGTGATGAAATCAATGTAATTTATATAATATATATTTTATAAATTTATTTCTAATTTATCCAATATATTTTATTTGACTATGATAAGCACAAATTCAATTTTACACATAAAAAGCTATATTATTCTAAAGGCAATATTGGTGTATTTTAATAGATAAATTTTATTAAAACAATATTTTTACAATTTTAAAATTTTTTTTTTAAAAAAGTGTCACGATTTTTTATAGATTAATTAAAAAGGTATATTAGGGAAAATTCTTGTCATTTTTATGAGAATTTTTACTTTTTAATGAATAGTGAAAATAATAATTTTTAATTGAAAAATAACTTTTCGTCTGAATAATTTATAATTATAAATTATATTTTAATGTTTATTTCAATATAAAATATATAAAAAGTTGGTATATTAATATGTTTTTTAAATTTTAGTCATTTTTAATTAATATATAATATCATAGAAAACATTTGATCATATTAAAATTAAAAACAAGCTTTCTCATCCCTTCAACAAGATGAATTTTAAATTTATTTTAGCAACTTATGTAGATAGAATTTATAAAAAAATATACAAATTTTTAGATAAATAAAAATTATTATGTCTGATAATATCAACATACATTTCTACTATAATGATTAGTGAAATTAGTTAAAATTAGTTATCGAGATTATGAGAAAATTTAGTTTACCATTAGACTAAACATTAACCATAAGAGGAAAGTGACCTATAAATTTTTCTAACACCCTTTGGAAGTTAATATTTTAACTTTATACCATATATGATCAATTTGGTTTCATTATTGGAGATTCTTTAAATGGAGAAAGATTGTGGTGGGATTCCCCGTTTCAAAAATTTACATGTTTCCCTCTTGCCCCACTTATAAAACGACTCCACAACTCCACCTTTTTCGTAGCTATCAAACTATGTAGGTTCTGAAAATACCTACTTGAATCACTCCTAAACATTCTTTACCTTATCCTATGATCCTTATACTTTGTAAAAATACACCATATGAAAGTATTATTCAAAACCTAATTATGATTCCTAGAGAAGTGGTAATGCCCTTCTAAATTCATTTTTTATTTCTCTCTCGACCCCAATAAATATATTTTATATCATGACTATATAATAACCCCAATATCTCAAATATACTAATACTTTTTTAATTATATTTTTTTGATGTAAAATTTCATAGAACTTCATAAAGTGGTTCAAAAAATTATGTTTCCTGTGTCTGTCAAACTACCGACTCGTGAACCGATGCCATTAACTTTTCTATTACCAGAAATATAGGATGGGAATATTGATGTAAAATATGTTAATATATGATATATATAATATATTAATAATGTCACTAATATTATGGAATTATTTTATAAAACATAATAGAATGGTTTCCAATTTTTTTGAATATGATAATGTCATTCATTTGTGTGGTGGACTACCGCCTCACGAAGTGTTTTGATTCTCTTTCACTTTAAATGGAATTTTGATAGATGTTTTTTAATTTTTTTTTGATATATACGAAATGAAATTTATACTATAATTATAGTTTATATATATCTTAATTCTTACTTCTTTAAATAAAAAATGAGAATGCCAATAACGTTCATGTGTACGTACAAACTACCATCTCAATGAATATTGTATTTCAATTCTTTCACAAAATATAATTGAAAACTAAAAATACATATATAATGAATATATATGATATTTATATATTTTAAATTTTTTTCGATATGTGTAATTAATTATAAAATTTGAAAGAATATAATTACATGTTAAAACATTATAGAAATACAAAGAAGTTACTTCACGAAACAAAGAAAATAATGAATGATTATAAAAAAATAATAATATGAAATAAAAGTATAATATTTGATATCATAAATATTAATTTGTTTATCTTATAATTTATTAGAAATTTTAATACCAATATACATGATTTTATGGAACACACATCTAAAAGTAGATGTAATGTGAGTGATTTCTTAATATAATTTCCACTCATTGAGTTAAACATCTACATTGATTATTATTTCATGCTAGGATTATTTGTGTATGTATATTTTATTATAATATTTATAATATTATCTTTTCATATTTGGATTATTTTTTTATAAAATAATATATTCATTTATTAATTCACACATCAATTTTAGGATACTTTTGTCGATTATATCACAATTTCATTCTAACTAAGAATGATTATTATAGATATTTGTTGAAGAAGATTTAATGGAAATTTCCTAATAAACAACTCATTTTTCATCTAATATTCTCATTGAATAATGGTATAATGTAATTTTAACAATTTCATATTGTTTTGTACTTGAAATATATTGGAATATTTTTTCAAGGGAATATAACTTCATTTCTATTTTGGATCATAAATATGTTTTTTCCAAAAAATGTTTTTAAATTATTTTCAAAAATAATTTATCTTTTTATAAAATTATCTCCTAATGTAACGTTCATAAAAAATTAAACTTTAGAATAATATTTTATTGTAATCCTTATAATCATTTAAAATAAATCCCTGTTTGGATTTTATATAAAATGTGAATTAAAAACTGTGTTCTAACTTGAACGACATAAATGATATTTCCAAAAAGTTTAAAAAATAAAAATTTATTAAATAATATTCTGTATATATTTCAATGGTAATTTATTTATGATTTTTATTTGAAAAACATTCTAAAATTTTTGTTTTTAAAATTATTTTCAATCATATTATTTATTGAAATGTTTTCCTAAATGTCAATGAAAGTTTCCTCAAGAATGGATTGAAAGTTATTTTTATGAAATTTTTATTCATCAATGACAAAAGTCCTTTATTCTTACTCCAATGGGTATATATTTTATTAATACCATCCAAAATATTCTTATGGATGGTTTATCATCATTTTAGTTAATGAATGTTTTGTCATTCACCTTCGATTATTTTATGAGTTTAATAGCATTCCCTTGAGATATAAAATTTCATATGATCATTTTACATTTAATTTATCATAGAAACTATATAATTTATGATTGATATCTTATTTATTAAAACATATATAATATAAAAATAGGGATTTTACATTTATATTTATTTGATATACTATTGAAATATTGATATATATGTATCCTTTTCTGAACACATATATTTGATAATGAAAATTGTTAATCAATTAAATCTATTAATTTATAAATGATGAATTATTTGGATAGTTATGACATGGGTTGGGGACAATTTAATGTAATCTCTTCAAATTATTAGATGCATCAGGAGACAATATCAGTTGGAAACAAACCCTTCACATTTTTAACATATTAGTATAAACAATGGTTTGAATGGTTTTAATAGTTTTATGTTTTAAACTGTAATGTGAAAGTTATTGATGGGAAGGGTTCCATCAACCTTGGAAACATGTTATCAGATAAATAATAATTTCATACATTAAGAATCCAGTTATTATTACCCCCAATATTTCCACTATGAAAAATCTATTGATACATTTCATTCTAAGATTTTCTAATAAATGTTGTGACCTTTAATTTTTTTGCATTATTATATTTATTTATTCGTATTATATCATGATGATAAATTTTTTAAAATAGATGAATTTTCAGTTAGTTACTAGGGCATATTATTTATGAACAACCATCATAGTATATTGAATACATGGATTCTATGTTTTATTATTTACCTTATTAATTATTCTCAATGATTCATTATTTATTCCTCTCTATTTGACCTATACATAGAATTTTAGATAACACATTTTTTTCTTTAACCTAGTATTACATTAGGTTTAATATGAATGATATGTAGTGGTATTATTGATATAATGAAGTATTTCATGGATGGGAAACACTTTTGTTTTATTTTGGGGATATAAATGTAATTTGACACTCATGTATTCAATTAGTTTACAAAGAATACTAAATTGGTATATCATTTGGGATTCATTCTTTTGTATCTTATTTCAATGTAGTGGTAGTATTCATCACTGTTTGGATTCTAGAATGGGCGGCTCTACAATTCAGATCAAAGTATATTTAGTAGAAACTGTGGGAACTAGTTCATGGGATCTATATTTGGGAAAACGTATATGAGGGAACATAACCCTATGATTGATTTTGAGGAAAATTATATAATAAAATAATAAAGATATAATTTTTATTATTATAATATTATTTATACATAAATTTTTCATGTTATGTTTGTTTAGGGATAAAACATTTTTTATTAATGATGCGATCTAATATAGTTTATTCCCTTATATAGTGATGATTAATAAAAGAATGAATTAGAACCAGATCATTGTATGAATTCCAAATTCTTAGAATGATCATTTATTATATGTTTTTAACAAAATATTTTTAAGTGAAGTTGTTTAACAAAAATTATAATTATATGAGAAAATTGTATCATGAGATAAATAAGAATACTATTAGTTATATATGTATTATAGATTTAGAGGGAAGAATGTGATGAAGATGAAAACTGGTAAATGTTGGATACAAAGGAGAAGGGATGGAAATATTTTCTCATATTATATAATTATGGAAAAAAACAATTTATTACTATTTAAAATTATTTTGAGTTTTATAAATGTGTTGATATAAAGTACCTTCTGATTTTATTTTAAATGGGGATAAAAGAGATTCTAATTTAAATTTGTCAACTATTGTGATATGGGGTACTATGAAAATATTCTCCTCAATAATCGAGGAAAAATTCCAAAGAATATTCAATGTTATCAAAGTCCATCATTTTTTATTGATACCATAAAATTCGAATGATTTATTTCTAATGCATTAATACAAGAATTATGAATTCTTTTTATATAATCAATGATGTACTAGTTTTGATAATAATGAAATATGTATGTATTTTACCTTATTACTAGTTCATTAAGGATTTGAGATATCATGTTAATGGTTAATTATAACAATGAAATATGATTCAGTGACAAATTGATCGTAATGAAAAAATTATGATTTAAGTTAAGAAATCCATTTATATTTTTTTTAATTTTGATATAATTGTGGTTTCATAGAGAGATTATTTATATGGATATTGTAATACGATATTAAGTACTACTAGGGAATTGATTAATGATTTCTGGAGAAGTTGTTCGTACTATAACTGATGGAGTTTACATATTTTTTTGGTTAAATGAATATATATAAGAACCAACGATTTACAAAAAGAATACTTAATAATTCATATTTTTAGTATGGTTTTAGTGCAATTATTTTTATCACCATGTTTCAATAAAATACAATATGATTGAATTTACATGTTTAGTATATGAAAATTACATGAATATTTATTTATATAATGGAATATAATGATTATTCTGTTACCTTCCATCAAAATTTGGTTAAACATATTATGGATGAGTTAAGGAAAAATATTTTTTAAATATATAATGTGGAAAATATATTGTTATTTTATAACATCTTATAACATTATTCATTTTAATAAATATAGGATGAAACTAGTGTTACTCTTTTATTGATCATATGGTCTGTTAAATGGTAATTAAGCATAAATGTAAATTTTGGATAACCATTTTCTAGATTAAAGGATGAATTGGGAATTGAAAGAATAGAAACCCTATTAGGGAATAATTTTAATGAAATATAAATGTGTCATGTATATCTATTTCCTTATATTCTTAAGGAGTGAAAGAATTCCATAAATCTATGAAATAGGGTCTTAAAACAAAAATGTAATCATAATACCTCCATTTTTTTTGAATTGAAGGCCTTTCATATAATAATTTATTTATTTAATTTATTTCTTAATGTTTTAATTTATAATTCACTTTTGCTTATTAATTCACCCATGCACTCTCTTTAAATTTTTTTGTTTTTAGTCTATACCCATATCCTCACTCACCACCAGTGTTCTTCTCCATAAAAACATGGTTATTTTTTATTCCAAATCACCATTATAATTACCATTATATAATTTTAAGAATACATTTTACGAAAACAAATTATGATTTTGGTTTCCTGTAAATGGAATTTTCAAATTTCAAACACATCAATAGTGACATTAGGTTTAAATTGTGAGGACACAATTTATTTAAATTGGAGAGAATATAATACTCCAAACATTCTAGAAGAATAAAATTTTATTTGAAGTCACATATGATAGACACAAAAATAATAAAAATTAATATATAAATTTTTATATATTCACTAGTATAAATAAATTCAAGCTATTATATATCTTTCAATGCAAACAATACTAAGTCATCTTGTGATATATGCAATGCAAGATTTTTCTCAAACAACAATAGACAAAGAATATTATTATTTATACTAATTGTAATCCCTTAGCCATTAAAATAGAGGTAAAAAATATTATTAACTATCTTATAAAAATGTATTCTTTAATTAATGATTACAAATTGTTTAAAAAGTGATTTAAGAATTAATTTAATAAATCAGAAATGTTTTTATAAAAATGTATTTTTAGGCACCAATGGAGTGTTATCATAATAAATAAAAAAATCACTATTAGTGGATTGTATTAATGGAATTTATATTTTATAAATTAAATAAAATGTAAATAAATTAATAGAATATATTACATAAGAATATGGCGAGAATAAATTTGATTTTATATATAAATGCTATATTTTTTTAAAGAATTTTTCATCACCTTTTAATGGTTCACATTATTCAAAACATAATTTTGGGAATTTTATAAATTATATTTGAAAAAATATATTTTTTTTTGAAATAGAAATATAAAAAATGTATTAGGAAGAGTTATTTATAATTTTTCGAATGATTCATATTTTAATATATAGTAGGAAATTCTGAATTTTAATTGAAAAAATGAATGTTGATTTAAATAATTAATAATGGTAAATTCTATTTTAAATTAGGTTTGAAGTAAATTTAAATAATTTTTTCATATGTTTTTCCTATTTATATCATTTTAATATTTTTTAATTCTATTTTATATATAAAAACATAGTAATTGTCTGACCATTTTCACATAAACAACTTGATTTCTAGTCCCATAAGCTGGATTAATTTTAAATTAGTTCTTCCAATATTTTAAAATTTGAAAAACTTGATTTATAATTTTGAATCATAAGGATTAATATTTTATAAAAATTTGAAATCAATTTATAATCAAAAAATATTATTGACTGATTATAATATTAATTATTTCAATAAATAGAAAAACGAGTTTACCGAGAGGCTAATATTTAAACAACATATAAAAATGACCAATAATGTTACCCAACGTACATTTTATGGTAATATTTATATGTTATTAAATATATTATTTAATTTTTACATTATTTTAGACACTTTACATCAATACAATGTTGGTGTAATTGGTAATTTCATTACATTATAAGTTTTTCACTCACCCCACATCGAGAAGGCTTCCCACTCTCCCCCTTGTTCACGCATATAAAATATATGGCCCCAGCCTTAAACCTTACTTAATCTTGAGTTATTACAAGATTACACATTGAGGATCTTTTCAGGTTTAGAGTTTTAGAGAATTAGATCATGAAACTTGCATTATATTCCACATTTAAACAAAGTGGTTACATAAAAGACAGTATTCATTCTTCCCATCAACGGAAACATATTTCAAATAAAACATGGATTCTTTCTTGACACATCCTTGACACTATCATCACATCATGTACCCTTCCCATGACCTATGAAAAACATTTCAAAAACTTGGGATGAGCATAAAAAGCTCAGTAAGGGATATAAAAATATGGAAAGGAAACATGAGTACATGTATACATAAGAATGAAATCATACTTTACCCATAAAACATAGGCATATCAAATCATGAATAAATCATAGAAATCATAAGACATAAAAGGTAACTTTAGGCATTCATAACATTCTTACGTAGGGAGTAACCCTCTTGGTTACGTTTTGGAATACCCATCACAGTATATTCCCTAAATCTCTTCGGAGAAACCTCAATGTTTCACTCCTTCACGTTACCCAATGCATTAGAGAGCTATATCGGGCTCACCCGCCCTTAGTTTATCACGGAACCACCCGTCTTCATAATAATACCCAAGAACCTCAACAGAATCGTATCACATAAAACATGCTTAAAGGAAATATAACATTTCCACCTTTCAATCATAAGATATCAATACAACACATTGATATAATAACAATATGAAAACCATTTTCAATACCAAAATAAAATAAAATTAAGACATGGTATTTATTTTTCTTTTAAATTGAATGTATGGATTGTAGAGGAAGCCAAAACTCAAATAACGGTCACGATGGCGGAGAAGTCGTTGTCGACGCATACGTACGACAAAAACATTCCCTTTTGTCGTTTAGTAAAATCTTCGTATAAAAGAGATTCCTTTTGAATAAATGTAAAAGTCAAAGGGTTTTATACACAGTATAAAAGAAGGTTGTGTATAAAACATAATATGCCTCAATGAAAGGAGATTTAGACGAAGTCCCATACAAAGTTGAAATCCTTGGTTTAAAGATAAATCAATTACATAATTATGTGAGACAAAAGAATACACCAAATATAAGTGGGTATTTAGTGTAAAATAATCAAAGGTCATTCAAACATATTCAAAGGATGACATATTCAATAACTACATGTTGAACCCAAAGAAATCGAAACTGGGTTAAGAAGTTCCCTTGACAGCCTAACGGCGTCACATCAAAATGAGTTGATGAGAGATAAAAAGTGTATCTCATCACTTGTACATAAAATTTACATCAATAAGGATATATGAGAACATATCCAAACATAATAATATGTAAATTAAAATACCCAACAAAATAAGTCTTTTAAAAAAAAGGAGGGTGAAAGGTTCCCTTACCGACATGGGTATCTTTCGAAACATACACCTCGTGAAAGAAGGAAAATAAAACATTGATGTAAATACTCATAATAGAAATTATATTACACAATGAGTAAAATAATGTGCAGTACATACACCACTCAAAGTAAATTGTGGCAAATGTAGCATAAATCTCACGGGAATAAAAGTGAGATGAAGAATCCCTTACGAAAACTCAGCAGCCCAACGACGCCACTTAAAACTTCCAAGAATGGATTGATGAGATAAAATAGGGTATCTCATCACATTAAAATAAAATGTACAGAAAGAGGAATATAAAAGAACATCCTCCATCATAACAAAGAGGATCTTAAAAGAAGTGACATAAAGGAGAGTACTTAAAGAGAAAGAGAGAGGTTAGATCTCTTACGAAAATTTGTCAGCCTAACGGCGCCACTCAAAACATCCAAAATGGATTGATGAGAGAGAATAGGGTCACTCATCATATGAGAATAAAAATTAAAGTATGAGTAATATAAAATAACATCCCAATAACAAGAAATATGATCATAAAAGGATTGTCATAAAAGAGTGTACATAAAAAAAAGAGCGGAGTAGGATCCCTTACCTCGTATCCGACTTGACCCGACCGTTCTTTAACGTCCTGAATAATAAACTTGAGTTAATTTATATTTTCATAAGAACCATTTTCACATTCATTATTCCTTTTATATCACTTATTTCTATGTTATATACATTATGTAACCATTTAAGTTAATAACGTTTGTTTTGTCGATATTTGGTTCTTAAGTCGAAAGTGGACTTCTTACAATTACATGTTGTTCGTGTGGTCAATGGTTCTTTATATCCAGAATGAAATTCCTGATTTGGATATCATATATATCATATATATCTAGAATATAAATGTATTTATAATAACACATAATCATTTAGAGGTAAGAAATGAAATGCACCGTTCAAGGAGACGGTAAGCCGTACGTAGGCATAAATGCTACTTTCATTTCTATCTCATACTTTAATGGAAAGAAATAATAATGATATAGAGTTATATAATAATTCCAGTATAACTTCATATATAATAACATTAAATCCATCCTTTATACGTCCCACATATGGCATTAACGAATCACATCACTTTAAGGGGGCGGTAGTCCGCACATCCTAAAATGAAGATATCGCTTATACCCATAATGGAAGCCATAAAAGTAAGCCTCAAATAAAAAATACAGAAGATTAATTAAAATATAAAAATATTATATATAATATATATATAAATAGTGACATCATAATGGCCACCTTTGAAGGTGTTAAATGAGTATTGAACAATCATCATTTCGGGAGGCAGAATTTCGCCATCCATGGAAACTGTATGTTCTTTAACCATTTTATGTAGATGTGAGTGAATGTAGCTCTAATAAATCTTATAACAACATCCTAGTATATTGAAGATACTTTTTTTGTTACAAAATTAGAAAATAAAAAGAGTTTAGGGGGTTGGAGAAGAAAAATAAAACAAATGAACATGAGAGAATGAATTACCTTTAAAAGTGTAACTCCTTTTGATTTGAGCCTAAAGGCTTCCTTTGAAAGGATTATGCCCAAAGGGAATCCTCTAGGATTAGGAGAGGGATGTGGAGAGAGTAAATGGGCAGGGGATGGCAGAGCCAAAGGCTTGAGGAGTGTGTGAAATGAGGTAGATGTGGGGGCCTTTTATAAGAGGAGAGGAGGGGCACTTTTGGAAATCATGAAACTATTATTTTTTTTCAAAATTGTTTCGAATTTATAAGGTTCCACATTGATATATTTCAAATATAAGATGATAAGGCTTCTAAATATTCCCATCCAATAGTTTTTGGAAATGTTTAGGTCTTATATTTTATATTATCGTTTCATTTTCTTTAAACTGTTCATTAATGAGGTCATCGTTGCATCATGATGATGTCATAATTAAATTAATTTATTTAATGTATAAAAATTATAGAAAACTATCCTGATGTAGGAAATCTTTTTATCTTTCCAAAGAGTATTTATAGACAAAATTATGATTAGTATAACCCGTTCTAAAAATTGTTTTAGTAAAAAAAATTATGTTATTGTCATTTTCACCTTTATTTTTAAAAATAGGCATTAAATTCATTATCTCACCCAAGAGGCTCCATAGGGTCCCCTAAATCGACCCATGGGTTTTCTTGGTCGTCCATGACTCATCCAATTGGGGTAGGACAAGTTTCATTGTGTTTTCACATTTTTATAATATCATTTCTACCTTAAATTACACTAATTACCTCTAATCGCGATTAATGAAAAAAAGTTATTATTCACCAAAAAACTATTTTCATCACATTGAACCACATTTTACATACTAATTACAACCATGTATGTCGGATTTTCAAAATTCAATACACATTAGTTGTAAACATTCATTTAACTGAAAAATCAGTTTGATTGATTACCACATAGTGGTTTCACTATTCATCAAAAATTTAAGTTTTTCAGAAAATTACCAAAAATTCACCCTAAGATATATTTGATATTCCGAATTCAAAAATGAAGGCTATTTTAAAAAATTCAAAACATATAAGTCACATTAATTAATTTAATAATCAATTCCCGTTGTCAGAGCAAATAGCGTGTTTTTATAAAACAATAAGTATCAAAAGATTGACACTAGTTTAGTCTGATTTCAAAGTGAAATTAATTCCAACAACCACTATTGGATTTAATGGTAAAAATTTATTCTAATTTCACTTTAAAACCAATTCAAAAGATAATCTAATCATATAAATAAATTAGATTAAAAAGAGGTTTTGAATTAAAATACAACATTTTAAACTATTCATTAAAAAAATAAACTTTATCAGAAAGATACCAAAAATTTACACAAAGTAAATCTTGATGTCCCAATTCTTAAGAAGAGTTTTATTTGGTCCAAAATAATGTATAAGAGTGAACAAAACTATTTTTAATGACGTTTCACCATCAAAAGGCGATAAGTGAACCTTTAGTGAAAACTAGGGCATATACGCCTAAAATTTTATTCTTTCTGTATTTTATTACATTATCTTTTATTGGATAAATGTAAAAATATTTAAAAACATATATAATCATATTTTAGTTATTTCTATCCATTCTTGCCAATACAATGGCTACATGTTAACTACCATTTAAAATAATATAATTTTATTATTAGAGTGCAACGTAAGATTCCCAAGAAACTTGTTGTTGCGTGTTGGGTACGCCATCGAGCATAGCGTCCCCTTTAAAGACATGTTAATATTTTATTCACAAATATGGATAAATACGAAAAATGTCATATTCTTTATTTACCTGGGGAGTTACATCCTTCCCCCCTTTTGGGAATTGCGTCCTCGCAATTTTTAAAATTGAGCTTGGAAACTTCCTTGAAAGTCCCACATCGGAACAAGAGTCGGTAAAACAATCACTTTAAAATAAAGAAAGATAAGTAAAAAGGTCACCCATGTTAACCAAGACTAGGATTCCATGTTGAAAAATATGGAAATGGAGGAGAATACATAGGGTCATGTTCTGATGGAGAGTGATAGAAAACATGTTTAGGAGAAAGTTAACCACAAGAAAATCACAAACAAGTGATGGGTTAAACTGTATTCGATTCCCCATTAGGAAAAGTTATTAGACAAAATTTTTGTTTTAAGATACTTTTTATTGAGTAATTTATTCATAGGGAAACATAATAACTTATCATGTTGACTTTCCACTTTTACACAAACTCATATTTTCTCCAAAAGACGAGTATTTAGGAAGACTTTTTCACATTAAGAGTACTATAATCAACTTCTAGAGAGTCTCCTATTCCAAAAAAAAGAGAACTATATACTTCCCATGTCTTTAGACATTAACCAAAACCAAAACAAAAAAGGTTATTACAAGATCAGATATTCCAAAAAAGGATAACCCTTTATAAAAAGAAAATCTATTCTTAATCTCCAAAATTTGTCCAACAAAACCCAAAGTTCAATGAGGACCATTATATAATCAATTTGTCCATAAAATTATTCAAAGTAAACCAAACTAAGATTGAAACACAAATATTTGAAAGATTTAGTCACATAGTCTTCCAAGTTAAATTGTAATATTTACCTCTAAACAACATCAGTTGCTCCTAAAGTCTCGTATTGAAATGTAATTAACCTAATAACATACCCTCCCTGATAGGTTAATCATTTTCATAAATAACCCAAAATCAACTTACTCTTAATTGATAAAATCATATAACTAGAAATAATCAGTCAAACTAACTCGGGACTTCACGTAGTCCAGTGGTAGACGACAAATACCAGTCTCACTTTGGTTGTGGGTTCGATTCTCGCAGCTTTGTCCGAGGCGAAGGGTAGTCACACGGTCTGCGTGTTGTCCTTTTTCAAAAACTATATAATTCATAAAACATTCCCCAAAATGAGATAAAATCTTCAAAGATGATCATAAATATTTTAACCTCAAGTTTATCTCATGCCTTTCATTTTCCATCATAACATATAATAACCCATAATTACCTCAAAAGTAAGGATCATATAAACCGTAATAGTTACAATAATAATTATTACCTGAATTTCCACATCGAGTTGGACATCTCGTACATGATGCATTAGAGAACTCACCAAGGTTGAAGTGGTTGATCATGAATCCTTGATAGTTGGTTTAGAACAACCATGAGATTCCTCCTTGAATCCCCCAACTCATCCAGTCTCTTAATCAGAGAACCACCACAGTTTCCTTCAAACCCATTGTCACTTTGGTGCCTGCTAGATCCAGCCATTTACTAAAACCAAAAAGGTCAGTGTGAGTATATCAACATCACCATCATGTACTAATGAGGAAGATAAACGCTAAGATATACTTACTCATTCACTTTATCTAAAACTAGGACTCTTTCTGAAATCCTAACCATTATGGTAATGTCACTTGTGCTTAGAGAATACCCTAACCTCTAAAGTTATCTAAACCGACCTTTGATACCAACTATAAGGCCCCAGCCATAAACCTTACTTAATCTTGAGTTATTACAAGATTACACATTGAGGATCTTTTCATGTTTAGAGTTTTAGAGAATTAGATCATGAAACTTGCATTACATTCCACATTTAAACAACGTGGTTACATAAAAGATAGTATTCATTCTTCCCATCAAGGGAAACATATTTAAAATAAAACATGGATTCTTTCTTGACACATCCTTGACACTATCATCACATCATGTACCCTTCCCTTGACCTATGAAAAACTTTTCAAATACATGGGATGAGCATAAAAAGCTCAGTAAGGGATATCAAAATATGGAAAGGAAACATTAGTACATGTATACATAAGAATGAAATCATACATTACCCATAAAACATTGGCATATCAAATCATGAAAATATCATAGAAATCATAAGACATAAAAGGAAACTTGAGGCATTCATAACATTCTTACGTAGGGAGTAACCCTCTTGGTTACGTTTTGGAATACCCATCACAGTATATTCCCTAAATCTCTTCGGAGAAACCTCAATGTTTCACTCCTTCACGTTACCCAATGCATTGGAGAGCTATATCGGGCTCACCCGCCCTTAGTTTATCACAGAACCACCCGTCTTCATAATAATGCCCAAGAACCTCAACATAATCGTATCACATAAAACATGCTTAAAGGAAATATAACATTTCCACCATTCAATCAAAAGATATCAATACAACACATTGATATAAAAACATTATGAAAACCATTTTCAATACCAAAATAAAAGAAAATTAAAACATGGTATTTATTTTTCTTTTAAAGAGAAGGTATGGCTTGTAGAGGAAGTCGAAACTCAAATAACGGTCATGGCGGCGGAGAAGTCGTTGTCACCCCATACGTACGACCAAAACATTCCCTTTTGTCGTTTAGTAAATGCTTTGTATAAGAAATATTCCTTTTGAATAAATGTAAAATTCAAAGGTTTTTATACACCGTATAAAATAATTTTGTGTCTAAAATAAAATATTCCTCAATGAAAGGAGATTGAGACGATGTCCCATACAAAGACAGAATCCTTGGTTTAAGGATAAATCAATTACATAATTATGTGCGACAAATGAATACACCAAATATAAGTGGATATTAAGTGTAAAATAATCAAAGGTCATTCAAACATATTCAAAGGATGACATATTCAATAACTACATGTTGAACCCGAAGAAATCAAAATTGGGTTAAGAAGTTCCCTTGACAGCATAACGGCGTCACATCAAAATGAGTTGATGAGAGATAAAAAGTGTATCTCATAACTTGGACATAAAATTTACACCAATAAGGATATATTATAACATATCCCAACATAAGAATATGTAAATTAAAAGACCCAACAAAATAAGTCTTTTAAAAAAGAGGAGGGTGAACGGTTCCCTTACCGACATGGGTATCTTTCAAAACATACACCTCATGAAAGAAGGACAATACAACATTGATGTAAATATTCATAAAATAAATTATATTACACAATGAGTAAAATAATGGGTAGTACATACACCACTCAAAGGAAATTGAGGAAAATGTAGCATAAATCTCACGGGAATAAAAGAGAGATGAAGAATCCCTTACGAAAACTCGGCAGCCCAACGGCGCCACTTAAAACTTCAAAAAATGGATTGATGAGATAAAATAGGGTATCTCATCATATTACAATAAAATGTACAGAAAGAGGAATATAAAATAACATCCCCCATCATAACAAAGAGGATCTTAAAAGAAGTTACATAAAGGAGAGTACTTAAAGAGAAAGAGAGAGGTTAGATCTCTTACGAAAATTCGGCAGCCTAACGGCGCCACTCAAAACGTCCAAAATGGATTGATGAGAGAGAATAGGGTCTCTCATAATATGAGCATAAAAATTAAAGTATGAGTAATATAAAATAACATCCCAATCACATGAAATATGAGCTTAAAAGTAATGTCATAAAAGAGTGTACTTAAAAAGAAAGAGCGAAGTAGGATCCCATACCTTGTATCCGACTGGACCCGACTGTTCATTAACGTCCTGAATAATAAACTTGAGTTAATTTATATTTTCTTAAGAACATTTTTCAAGTTCATTATTCCTTTTATATCACTTATTGCCATGTTATAAACATTATGTAACCATTTAAGTTAATAACGTTTGTTTTGTTGATATTTGGTTCTTAAGTCGAAAGTGGACTTCTTACAATTACATGTTGTTCGTGTGGTCAAAGGTTCTTTATATCCAGAATGAAATTTCTGATTTGGATATCATATATTTCATATGTATCTATAATATACATGTATTTATAATATCACATAATCATTTAGAGGTAAGAAATGAAATGCACCGTTCATGGAGACGGTAATCCATACGTACGCATGAACGCTACTTTCATTTCTATCTCATACTTTAAAGGAACGAAATAATAATGATATAGAGGTATATAATAATTCCATTATAACATCATATATAATAACATTAAATCCATCCTTTATGCGTCCCACGTATGGCATTAACGAATCACATCACTTTGAGGGGGCGGTAGTTCGCACTTCCTAAAATGAAGATATCACTTATACCCATAATGGAAGCCATAAAAGTATGCCACAAATGAAAAATAAAGAAGCTTAAGTAAAACATAAAAATATTATATATCATATATAAAAATAGTGACATCATAATGGCCACCTTTGAAGGTGTTAAATGAGTGTTGAACAATCATCGTTTCGGGAGGCAGAATTTCGCCATCCACGAAAACTGTATGTCCTTTAACCATTTGATGTAGTTTTTTGAGAGTTTAGCTCGAATAAATATTATAACAACATTCTAGTATATTTAAGATACTTGTGTTGTTACAAAATAAGTAAATAAAAAGAGTTTAGGGGGTTGGAGAAGTAAAATAAAACAAATGAACATGAGAGAATGAATTACCTTTAAAAGTGTAACTCCTTTTGATTTGAGCCTAAAGGCTTCCTTTGAAAGGATTATGCCCAAAGGGAATCCTCTAGGATTAGGAGAGGGATGTGGAGAGAGTAAATGGGCAGTGGATGGCAGAGCCAAAGGCTTGAGGAGTGTGTTAAATGAGGTAGAGGTGGGGGCCTTTTATAAGAGGAGAGGAGGGGCACTTTTGGAAATCATGAAACTATTATTTTATTTTCAAAAGTGTTTAGAATTTCTAAGGTCCCACATTGATATATTTCAAAGATAAGATGATAATTCTTCTAAATATTCCCATCCAATAGTTTTTGGACAAGTGTAGGTCTTATATTTTATATTATTGTTTCATTTTATTTAAACTGTTCATTAATGAGGTCATCGTTGCATCATCATGATGTCATAATTAAATTAATTTATTTAATGTCTAAAAATTATAAAAAAAATATCTTGATGTAGGAAATCTTTTTATATTTCCAAAGAGTATTTATAGACAGAATTATGATTAGTATAACCCCTTATAAAAATTGTTTTAGTAAAACAATTTATGTTAGTGTCACTTTCACCTTTATTTAAAAAAAGGCATTAAAGTCATTATCTCACCCAAAAGGCTCCATAGGGTCCCCTAAATCGACCCATGGGTTGTCTTGGTCGACCATGACTCATCCAATAGGGGTAGGACAAGTGTCATGGTGTTTTCACATTTTTATAATATCATTTCTACCTTAAATTACACTAATTACCTCTAATCGCGATTTATGAAAAAAAAGTTACTATTCACCAAAAAATTATTTTCATCCCATTGAACCAAATTTTACATACTAATGACAACCATGTATGTCGTATTTTCATAATTCAATACACATTAGTGGTAAACTTTAATTTAACTGAAAAATCAGTTTGCTTGATTACCACTTTGTGGTTTCACTATTCATCAAAAATTGAAGCTTTTCAGAAAATTACCAAAAATTCACCCTAAGCTATATTTGATATTCCGAATTCAAAAATGAAGTTTGTTTTAAAAAATTCAAAACATATAAGTCAAATTAATTAATTTAATAATTAATTCCCGCTGTCAGAGCAAATAGCGTGATTTTATAAAATAATAAGTATTAAAAGATTGACACTAGTTTAAGTCTGATTTCAAAGTGAAATTAACTCCAACGACCACTATTGGATTTAATGGTAAAAATATATTATAATTTCACTTTAAAACCAATTCAAAAGATAATCTAATCATATAAATAAATTATATTAAAAAGAGGTTTTGAATTAAAATACAACATTTTACACTATTCATTAAAAAAATGAACTTTATCAGAAAGATACCAAAAATTTACACAAAGTAAATCGTGATGTCCCAATTCTTAATAAGAGTTTTATTTGATCCAAAAGAATGTATAAGAGTGAACAAAACTATATTTAATGATGGTTCACCATCAAAAGGCGATAAGTGAACCTTTAGTTAAAACTAGGTCATATACGCCTAAAATTGAATTCTTTCTGTATTTTATGCCTTTATTGTTTATTGGATAAATGTAAAAATATTTAAAAACATATATAATCATATTTTAGTTATTTCTATTCATTCCAGCCAATACAATGGCTACATGTTAACTACCATTTAAAATAATATAATTTTATTATTAGAGTGCAACGTAAGATTCCCAAGAAACTCGTTGTTGCGTGTTGGGTACGCCATCGAACATAGCGTCCCCTTTAAAGACATGTTAATATTTTATTCACAAATATGGATAAATATTAAAATTTCATATTATTTATTTACCTGGGGTGTTACATAAAACCACATTGGATCTTTAAATACCCACCCGAAAATCAATAAACACATCCTATATAAATTATTTTTTCAATAAATATATCTTAAGAGGGAATTATTGTAATCCCACGAAGGATACGTGAAGAATAAGTAATGTTCTACTAAAACTATTTCTATATTATTTCTTTCTTAAACTACTTAAATTATTGTTATATCAGTCATATATAATTATGGAAGTATCATAAATATATTGATATGTTTTATTATTATGTTTACAACCTAAAATTTAACACACTTTCATCAAATGGATTATAAAACCATCATTCGTTTGTACATAAGACTATAGTCACACGACTCGATGTCATTTTTTTATCACCATCTTTCATGGTTGGAAATAATGATGGAAATACAATTTATATATTATTTATATAATATTTAATATTTATTTATTATTCTATAAATATTTTATAACTAATTTCACCATGATTTCCATTTTTAGTAAAATGATATCGTCACTATTGTGTATGATAGACAACCACCTCAAACAGCCTGGGATTCCTTGAGGTTATCCATGGAATTTATTAAATATGGTTTCCTAAAATAAATATGTCATATATATGTAGTAAAATATATACATGAATGATAATATATATAAAATTATACCATTTATTCACCCAATACGAAAATAGAATAGAATGATTGTTCATGAAAATGTAAAACCTACCGTTTTCATAAAAAGTGTAGTTCATTTCTATCCCACAATTTAAAAAATTACTATAAATATATTTAGAATAAATATATATTATATTTGTGGAATGTATACATTCTAAAAATTATTAAATCTAAATTTAATTAGTAGTAACAAAAATAAAAAGAAATAATTCACACGAAATGAAAATCAATTATTACCCGAAGAAATTAAAATACGTAGTGATTATTAACAAATAGTTGATAATATTTACAAAAAGGATAATTAATGATATAATAAATAGTAGTTTGGTTTTTTATTAAGTCAAAAACATGTTTAAAACCACAATAAATATGGTTAAATAATTCTCATTTAAAAGGAAACATAATGTAAGGGTTTTATTAACTAAATTTTAACTCCTTAAGTTAAACATCTACTTTATTGTTTATGTACTGATAAGACTACATGTGTAATGAATTATTATTATATTATGTTTTATTTCAACTATTTTATTATAGTTTATTGTCTATAAAAATAAACTGATAAATTATTAATTATCACCTTAACGTTATGATCATTTTATGGGATTATTTCACCAAAATATTTTAAACGATAATGATTGTTCATGAATATTAGATGAAGGAAATTACTTTAATATTTCCAAGTAAAACCAGAAATTTTATTATTATATATTTATTAATGACATTTTTCAAGTAATAGTTTCATTTTATTACACATTGGTACTTTAAAAGTTTTAGAAAATGTTTTCATTAATATCTGACTTCATTTCCCTCTACAGTCAGAAATAAGATTCCTTCTAAAATAATGTTTTATAAAAATATTTTAAATTTTTTAATCCTATTTAAAAAGATTTACTAAATAAATTTTAAATCACCAGTCCCCATTAAAATATGTCTTTATATGAATCATTATGACATTTTCAAAATACTTCCTATTTGTATTTCAGCAAAATTATTAGAAGAATTTATTTTTTTAACTTGTATAAAATGATCGAAATATTAAACTATCATAAAAAGTAAAATGTTTTCATGAATATTTTGTTGAAATATATTTTTATTTTACAATCCTAATTAATGTTAATATATTTTTTGAAATTATAATTTTTAATGGATATTTTTTATGAAAATAATTTCAAAATGGATTTCAAAATGAAAAAGAATTTTTCCTAAGGAATGTTTTAAAGACCATTTTTTTATTCATACTCATCAAGGAAAACAAGAATTTATTCTTCTTATATTTTATAAATATATTTAATTGATACAATATTTCATCATCCTATAGATGTTTTATGATTATTTGACTAAGGTACATATTGAAATTCACTTCTCTGATTCATCGATGTTGTAAATAACTTTTCATTGAGATAATAACATTCGTATAATAAATGGAGATTAAATTTTGGCTTCATATACATT
The DNA here is from genome assembly GCA_963277665.1 of Viscum album. Taxonomy (NCBI): domain Eukaryota; kingdom Viridiplantae; phylum Streptophyta; class Magnoliopsida; order Santalales; family Viscaceae; genus Viscum; species Viscum album. The sequence continues at coordinate 1,877,709,328 of OY728137.1, read as the reverse complement.
TTATTTATCATGGTTATACTTATATATTAAAATGTATCTCATTCAATTGTATGGTGTATACATTTATATTTATTTTATTAATAAGGTAAATATTAATAAATATATATCCATTACTCATAATGTATATCTGATACGGTAAATTTTTTAGGAATTAAATTTTTTATTTGATATATTAGGAATGATTTGGATTATCAAGACATGGTTGGTAGACTATTTAATGTAATCCCATTGATGAATTAGAAGTCTCATTGGATGAAATCTATTAGAAATAGACCCATCATGTTTTCCACCAAGTAGTTCAAACTATCTTGTGAAAGGTCATGAAAACAGTATGATTTAGACCATCATATGTTATTAATTGATGATATTAGTATAGTTTACCTAAGGACCATGGCGTCCAACAAATAATCATTTTCATTATTCAGAATTGAAATATTAGTTTCCATGATATATTCACTACGTAAAATCTATGGATTCATTTCATTCACAGTTTAGTGATTAAATGGAATGTGTTTTTAATTATTTTTCTTATGATATTGATATTTCCTTATATTATCATGATAGGCATGTTATTTAATTGTCATGGGTTTTTAGTTATGTATAATTATATGTTATTTATGATTGTTTTTATTAGATTATTGACTACATGGAATGTCTGTTAATTTTTTACATTTTCATATTGATTATGCTAATTTATTAATTATTGATTCTACAGTATTTGACCCACATAAAGAATTTTATTTCATCCTTAATTTTTTTTCTATCTCAATGATTCCACAAACATTTATATGATTGATATGCAGGGATGTTCTTAATGGAATGAACATATTATAAAATGAAATTTATTTTTTCAACAATATGAGTACTAGAAAGTATGATATGACACAATTATGTATCTCGTTTACCAGTACTACTAAACTGACTAGTCCATCATGATTTTACCTCCTCTCTCTTATTCTAGTGTAATTTTTTGTAGGAATCAGTTTCGATATACTTTGAGATAGGGTCGATATAAGATGGGTTTTATTTCATGTAATTGGAGGAGAATTTATTGAGAAACATCTATCTAGAAATGTTGATAGATGATAATTTTCATGTCTTCAGGAATCTCTTACTAATTTGAATGTTATTGATTTAGTATACTAAATATTTCACCACAATTCTACACATTGGACCACATTATAATTGGTTGAGATATAAAATGTGAGATTTTTTAGGATGATATTATATATGAGATTAGGTTCCTAGTTAACATTTTTCATATGATTATCTCTGTATATATGATGAATCATTCACTGATCATTGATGGGAATCTTAGAGAAGTACTGATAAACTACCATGATGTTTTAGTATAAAAAAATGTAGCTATTGTTTTTATGGTATTAAGGGACACTATGTTAGTTTACATCAAGGTATTAGTGGTAAAAGTAACCATGTCTATGCAAATCCATCTCAGAGGAATTTTGAATTGTAGTGCATTCATTGGGGGAACAATGGGCCACAAGTGGCATCAATGTAAATAAACCTCTTTGTAGTGATGTTCTTATGCCATGACGGTCCACATATAGGGGTATTTTCATGGAATACATCTTCAGAGTATTGGAAAGGGTATTAGGATATGTGTCAAAGTATTTAAAGTACTAAGCTACTCCTCAAAATATTGTTTTTGGAGTTCCATAAAAAAATGTTTGGGGAAAGAGATTTTTTACCAAAGTGCAGGAAATGTAGTCTTAGTGAGGTGGAATTGCTCTTAGGAGTCAAAATAATTCGTAAGGTAGTGTATAATGTTAGTTACACATTATACATTCTACAATAGATATATTTTATATAGGAAAATCTACTTTTATATGAACAATTATTTTATCATCTACACATCCTTGAATATTTTGATACAGTAGTTTTTTGTTCCTTTTTATATTATCTTTTTTCAAATGGGTTTGGAATGGTTGTACAAATACAAGATTGTTTTTTGACCACTACGACAACATTTGGAGTTTGGTAAGAAGACATAAATCATTATAAGTCTTCTTCTCTAATGATCAATAATAATAGATTCCTTTTGAATTTGTTTGTGATGTTAATGAAAGGTTTTTATTTTTTTCATTGTATGGATTGGTTAGTTTTATACCATGATCATATTTACTATTACTAGGGTTGAGTTTCATTTCAATATCCATAGGAAGGTGGCTATTATCACCTGGGTGAGTGGGGTCATCAGGAATGATTTGGAAATAAAATTTACTGAAGATTGGAATGTCTCACTACATAGATAAAAATTATTATTCATGGGGATGGTTGAATGAATCATGATTCATTACCTCTAGTTTTATAATGTATTCTAGAGGTATTTAATAATTATTTCAAAGTCTTACATCTTGATCAAGTTACCATCTTCATGTTCGAGCTGGTGCTGGGAGAAGAGACAGTTTCTAGACCAAAATATTAGACGAATCTTTTAGTGCAACAAGAGTTTAATTTTCAATTTAAATATCTAGATACTATATGTTTAATATAACCTAGTACATATGCATGGGGTTCTACAGTAAATTATACTAAAAAAGGATATGCTTCACTAGAATTATGTGAGTATTAGTAGAGGTAAATATTAATGAAGTTAAATTAAAGGTATTGAATTCCACATATAGATGATCTTGTTAACCAATTGATAGGTGATATAAAATTTTTAAAAACATATTTTTGATATGGATATCACCATTTATGGTTGAGAATAGAATACATAACACTAATTACCTTTAAAATAATTTATGGATTTTATGTATTTATAGTTATGAAATTTATATACAAAAATAACATTATAGTTTTCATGGAATTGATGAATCAGTTATTTCATCATTTTCTAGACAATTGAGAAGTATTTTATGTTTATTACATCATAGTGTTATCTTGGTTAGTGGAGGATCATGCCAAACAATATGACATTCTCTTGAGCACATTGGGTGAGCAATAGATTTACTCCAAACAATCCATATACAACTTATAGATTTATATCATTCACTTTATGAACTAGTTTACCTCTAAAAAGTCATCAGCTCTTAGAAAATATTCAAAAACATGGTATAATTAGATAAACCTAATATTCTATTCCTTATTTTTTGTTTTTTGGGTGTAGGTCGTTATTATCATCTCTATATCTAGAACAGCTTCTATCTAAAAGCATTGATTTCTTGGTCGACCAAGATGAGAGTGATGTTTTTTTATCACATAAATTTGAGAGTGAATTTTTAGGAGCTATGTATAAGGATATCCTCATAAAATAAACTAAAATTACTCATTTTTTTAAAGAATGCACCATTTATTATAATGCATTCATGGTTGGACTCAGAGTAGTTCTGATGTTGGTGGATTGAGTGGTTTCTTAAGGATCCAAATTGCTGAGACCTCATGAGTTGAATTAACCTACATAGGATATATAGTTATATATTGTGGTATATAACATTATATTTTATATACACTCTCATTTGGGAGATCTTTTCGTGGTGTAGATGAACCAAAAAAGTCTGGTGTAAATCCTTTTTCAACACAGCTAAAACCATTAAAAGAGGAGAATGGTTGATTATCTATAATCATTCAACATTGAGTTGACATATTCACTGGGAAAGGGTAATGTAGTTTATTATGAATTACAGTAAAAGATACATATATAGATAACAAGATACTATTTTGATTAATGGATGATTATGGAACTCTTTAATAAAATGTTTTTATATGTATAGGAATCATATAGATGAGTAGTTATGACTTTGACAACTGTTATACAAATTATATTATACAAGGTAAAAAATAGATGTTCTCTAATTTTGATTGATTAGTACTATGTTATAGACAATATTTTAGGGATAAAACATCATTGTGGTCTCTAGATAGTGTAAATTATCTTGTCTTTATGGGATAAGAACATGTTATAACAGGCTTGTGTGAGGATCTGAAGAGAGAGTTTCATGCTTTAAGATTGGTGGTACCTCCTATTTTGACAAAGAATTATTTTGATATCTGTAGATAGTACTGGTGGTTGGGAATGATGGAGGTGGTAGTAGTATTTGTGGTGAGAAGTTTCACATGTCAACTAGAGAATGTTGAGAATTATGGGCTAGCTATGATTTTGTATCATCCTCGCATTCCGGAGTTGACATGAGATGATGTTACTATAAAATTTGTCAAAATATTAGCTCAAAAACCCCACATGAATGATGTAGTTTGGGTGATCATGGACCCATTGATGAAGGTAACCCACTTCTTAGGTTTTATGTAGGCCTTTGTAGTCGATGAACTTAGTATTATAAATGTGTGTGAGATAGATCGGGTACATGTTTTATTTAGGTGTATAATTTTAGAAAAAGATTATTATTTCACATCTTAGTTATGTTTGGGACTGCAGAAGTCTCTTTAATTATATTTTCTTTTCAGTATTCAAAATCATCCTTTGAGTGCCAGTAAATCTAAGATGACTATTCATGTTATGTAGGATTTTTTGTGAGTTTTTATTTCTGATATCATTGGGTTATGGGTGAATCGTATATAGATAATAGAGTTTTCTAATGAAAAACATATAGAAAGAGATCTAAATGGAACCTTTAAATCTTTTTATATTTGGTCATGCCATTCTATTCTTTTTTTGTTAGTGGATGATGAATCTGTACTGAACGAATATAGTCTACTACAAGAGGAATCTTAGTAGTTTAAAATTATTAGGAGGAGATTGGGGACTATACAGAGTAGTTATAAATTATATGATAAAAAAAATAAATGACTTCATTTTTTTAATTTGATCTTCCTAATTTAGTTTGGGTGTCACCTTTGATGGTGAAACATCATATTAAGATATAAATAAATATATCCCTCATGAATTATGGGTCATTTGAGATAATAGATAGGGTTATCCCAATGTCATAACAATTAGTCACTTCATAGCACTACAAATCCATGCGTGAGGTTTTTTACATGACCTAACAACATAGATATTATTGAAACCTTCATCATTTAGTTGATGTCAATGATGATGATCATTGTGCTAAATAGTCTTTTGAGAAGTATACAATAAATATTTTGGATCATAGTGAGATTATATCTTGGGGAGGACTAAACCTATACTTTATGTTTAGTGGTAGCATGACTAAGTTCAAGAGGATAACATCGGGACGGAGTCTGATATTTATGAATAGTGTTCATAATTTTCCACAGAGACCCCATAGTGATTCTTGGAGAATCTTGGGTATTAGATGTTTTATGGTGGGTAGGTTGTAAGATATTATCTTCTTCCAAGTTCATCCCTCGTTGATTTTTTTAGTTAATGGTATTTATTGTTTTTTCCTTAATATATGGTAGTTATGACTTATTCAATCGAAGAATGATTTTGTTTCTTATGTGGCCTACATGTCAGGGATATATGTTTATTCGAAAAAATGGAGTATAGGTATAAACTTATAAAATATTCATATGTGGGTTCCCTATGAGTTTGGAAGTCTTTGGATGTGGTTTGGGATCTAATGCATAAAATGGTTTGACAACATACAATTTTAGGTTTAAACATCATGAAAATGATGCAATGTGTATAGAATCATAAGAAGATGTTGTGAAATAGTATTGGGTGTGAAATTGATATACGTCATGTAAATTGTTCACATCTTGTAAATTTTGACCTGGTTTAAATAAAAATATGAGTGATAATTTTTTTTAACTATTAAATATGAATTTTCACAATGTGTAAATGGGTATCATGACATTTTATTATCTTGAGAATATATTTTAATCTTTTCGTACATATGACATATTTAATCCCTTGGGTTCAACCTCTCCCCTATCAACCCTATATAGATTTATAGGTGAGTTTCGGTCCCCTTAATCGGTTCTAGATGTTCTATTTCTAAATATGATCCCTAATGTGATGATCTTACTATATTGTTTCCTATCTTTTGTGGCTATACTTCATTTGGGAGAAAATATTTTTCTATTTTGGATCTAGTTTAACATGGATGATGTGTTATCATTGATTCCATCATTATTTTCCTCCACCCTTTCTCCCTTTGGTATTACTCATTGTTTTTATGGATCAATCATCAGATAAATATAGGGGGGTCTAAACCCTAACCCTATGATTTGTTAATTTATAGGTATGAGAAATATTTCAATTTTTCCAAACTTACATGCACATTAATTAATTAATTAAGTAATTTTATTATTATTTGAATATAATTAGGTCTAATTGGTTGTTCTTTATATTATATTTACCCATTAGGTGACCATACCCTAGATTAGTTCTGAACTTAAAAATGGATAAATGTATTTTTAGTATGATGTGAAATTCAAGTGATTCATTAATATAGAATCACCGTGGAAATGAATTTTTTATTGAGATGGATAGTATGTTAATGGGTTAAGTTCAACATGATAAATAAATAGGAAAATTAATGGTTTAATGGAAATTTTCATAATTAACCAGAAAACCATGTGATGTGATATTTTAGTATCCCTATTATGATTTCATGTTCTGTTTAAAGTTGTAATTCTTATACTGAGTGTTCTCTACCTAGTCTAATTATTTAATTCTTATGTTCGGTAGGCTCAACCCAATCACATGCTATAATTCTTATATTGAGTGGGATTGACCAAGTCCCATGTTGTAATTCTTATATCAAGCGGGCGTTCCCAATCCCATGTTGTAATGCTCTCATCCCAGACCCAAATTGCAATGCTTATAATGATCAAGATTTCCCCATTCCCATGCAGTAATGTTTATATTGAGAGGGATATATCTAGTTCCATCCTAAAATGATTATATATAATGATCAACATAGATTTCTATGATTCATCCATGGATATATGGTTATTTATTGGAATGGTTGTGATACTTTACCAGAGAAATTTTTGGCATGGTACCAAAGTTGTTTGATTTATGTGTTCTGTTAATTGGTTTTTTAAAACAATATTTATTTATTTATAGCATGATCTTATTATCATTATGATTAAATTTAGAAATACTGTTATTTACTTACAATGTTTTAGTCATTTCATATTCAAGCCATCAATTGGTACCTGTGATGATTATATGGATGTAGGTTTTGACAAGGGAATATTACCATGTTGATGATCGCTGGCATCTATATGGGATTGAGTTTTGATACAGGACTAACATAGTTTTCAACACCATGGCCTTTTGAGTTTATTTTGGGCCATATAGTTATATCAACATTATTGTTTTTATTTTTACATTTATTTACATATCATCTTGTTATTACATGATTTATTTTTAATGGTTTCTTCTATACTTTTCGGTTGTTTGATATATGGGTTTCACTATTTTTAATTTCAATTATAATATTTATTTATATCATCTATTTATGATGTATTGTACTCTACACTAGTGGGTATATTCTCCCTTATATACATATAATACCCATTCTACTAGTTGGAATCCTCTAGTGTACATGGAGGCGTTCATGAGGTCCATTTCTTAACTCGATTTTACAATTTGAGAGACTACTGCATTGTGGGATTCTAAAAAGTGGTATCATTTGATAAGATTTTTATTATTAGTATTATTACTATCTATGATATGTATAAAAGAGACATGGACATTTTTTCAGAAGTTAATGATATCATGTTTATGATTAGCTAACTAATGAATGGGGTAAAATCTTTGTAACTTGGGATGGAATTTCAATTAATGATGTTCACTTCATATATTTGATATTGTTTTTTCTTAGTTGATTCAGATTTTTTGTGATGTTATATTTTTTTAATGATATTGATTCTCTAAATTTCTACTCACTCTCAACTACGGTTCTATATTAGTACGCATACAACATGATATGAAAAAAGAGATAATTATTTATTGACATTTCCATGATAGGGACATATTTATTGCATGTGTTATATATTTTCATATATGAAGTGTGAATTTAGAAACATGATATATGTAATTAAATCATTGAAATAAACTATTATTTAATCCTAAATCACATGATATACTAGTTTTAAGAGACTCAGATTAGAGGCTCTCTCTTGTTGTCTTCTAGGGTGGTTTGTTTGTTTTATTTAGTGTATTCAATATTATTTTCTTATTGAGAAAAGGAAGCCCCTTTATCATCATGTTGAGTGGATGTAGATTTTCATTCAACACATTCCTAAAAAGTTAAATTTTATCTTTATTTAGATCTTCAGGATCAAATATAACATCAGCTTAATTGATGCTTCTGTAGGGTCATGTTATCCATGAAAAGGGATACTATTCATAATGTGCCTTCAATTTCAGAGTTGATTAGAGTGTTATAGCTGCATCATTATCCTATGTTAAATTGTGGGGTTGTCCCCCCAATAGTTTAGTTCTAGATTGAGTTGGAAATATGATCATTAATAGCCCTGACGTTCCTATATAAAGAAGGGTTATGCTTTCTACATTTACTCAGAGTGGTCTTTCAAAGAGTTAGTGGGATATTGTAAAGAAGGCTTTATAGTAGGATGAGTAATGCTGGAAGGAATTAAACCTTAATTCATTGAGATTCATATATCTAGAGATGATGAAGGATGATAAGGAATGAGTTAATGCATATGAAATGGGAGAGAATTCCAATTATATAGTACGCTGAATTCTTCACTATCATGTTGCACTTTCATCCCTCTTTAATAGTTGGTTCGATCTGCTGGTTGTGACATTTTAAATGATGGAATGATTTTGAGATCTTGTTTTATGTGAATTTATTTTTTCTTTCTATATTTTTATAAGTGATTAATCAAATAGTCATCAATATAGGTTTTCTAAGAGTGGATCTGAGCAAGAGCCATACAATTTCAGCTAGGAGAACATAGAGCTCTTTTTCTATAACGATAAGTACAACGTTTAGATTTTTAACAAAATAAAAAATTGTAATAGTATTTAGGTACGTGGGTAGCCATCTCATGGCCATGTTTAATTAGAGTTCAGGTAGTGAGAAAATTCGATCCATAGTCAGCCTTATTTTTTACATAATACATTGGAGTTTCGTGCTAGACAAATAATGGGCCACCAACTAATATTTAATATGGGACTAAATAAGTTGAGAAGTGGTAATAGATAATGGTATGTTTAAGAGTATTGGAAGGACTTATATAATGAGAAGTACATTTATAGTTATAGTTCCATATGATGTTCAAATAAACACTAGTGATGTTGTTCCCCAATGTAGGAATGGTAGTACCAGGATGATTGGTTCGATAAGGGGAGTCTGACTAGATACCAGGGTAGAAATGTAATGTTTGGTTCATGATATTTTTACTAATTCATCTATTGTGGATGTAGTATCATTTACTATCAGTGATATGATTCTTGTATCATCTTCCAAATATTATTTATTTTTTAATATAGGTGGATCAATTTCCTTTTAATCTAACCTTTTTTCAAATTGATTAGGATCGGTTGTGGGAATCATGGATGGTGTTTTAACCAATAGGGACACAATTTCAAGTGAATTCAAGAAATATCAATCCTTGAAAGGTGTTTTCTAGAGATATCAATAGTTACAGTTTCCTATGGAATTTGTTCATATTATAAATGATAGGATTACACATGTTTTTTTCATTTGGGTTTTTTTGTTCTATAAAAATTTCATATTTAATGTTACTGATGAACAGTTTCCTTCCTATAACTAGAAATATTAATTTATTCTCAATAGGGTGATTGGGATCTTCATGTAGGATGTGTAGGACCAAATCATTGAAAATTGGACTATTTAATGAATCATAAATAATGTCTTTTTGTAGAAACTTTTTAAATATTTTTTATAAGGATGGGGCCAAAGCCTCAATTTATTATTTAAAATCAAAGACATCTTTAGATTTGGTAGAGGGTGACCCATTAAATAGCCTGATGGCCCAAGGCCATGTGGGCCTGAATACAAGGATTGAAATTCCATTTTTTTGCCCAAAAGACACATCGGGGAACAGTAATGCTACAGTACCCGCCCCTGCTACAATACCTGCTATAGTAGCACCACCACTACAGTGCATGCTTTAGTCCCTCTGCCGCTACAGTGTCATCGCTGCTATAGTCTACCGCTTCTACAGTACTACTACAATGCCTTTTTTATTTCTTCTAAAACTCATTAACATATCTTTTATGATAGTATCTCTCTCATAAACATACATCACTTCGACAAATATATTCAAAAAGTGATCACAAATAGGGAGAGGGGACCAAAAGTATCATACTTATGCATTGGGTAGTGGCTGAACACTAAGGTTAAACCAATTTTACCTGAACATATGTCCTAAAATATATTATTATTAATGTTATCCACTTATTAATTACCTCCCACATGCTCCATTAGTAACACATTGATCAAATTTTTCCTTGGTGAGTCATATATGACCAAAATTTGTTTTCAACAATATTGATGAACTAGATTCATCATAAGACCAATTAAGGTCTCATTGTAATAGTTAATCAATTAAAACTATTTGACTTCCTCACTAATGTCATTATGTTGATTCATTATCTAGAATAGCTGACCGAAATCTCTTATATATGATATATAATCTATTTCAGTCATACTAAGAAAATTTCATTCTTGATTCATGATCAATCAAACCACACACTAATTTCTTAGGAATAATATTCCACTAATTGTGAAATTTTTCTAAACCACATCTACAAAAAAAAATTCATTAGAAAAATAATATAATTCATCATATCTTCCTATAGAATGTATAATACAAAAATGAGAGTACTTGTAATATACCTCATCATTCTTTTAATTGTTTCAAAATTTTCTTCATTCAGATTCCATTGACGGTTGGATGCTAAGAATGTTGGAAAGATGATTTCCATCCATGTAGTAATCATGTAAAATAAAATTCAAATGATTCTAATATACAATGTTGGATCAAAGGATGTCTAATTATAATTCATTACAAGTTTTTTCGTAGACATAATTGGATTCCAAATGAGTTTGATGTCATGCATATTTAATTTCATGAGAAGCTATATATCATATTTTCCCTATGGAATGAAAGTTCAATATTTCTTCTGGATCACCAATATCCCCAAGACGTATTTCAATTCACTAATAAGTTATATTTCAACTCTGATTTCATGTGATTAGAAAAAAAATTCCACTAATCCATGCCTATATCCAATAAAAATTATATAATTCACATACACAAGCATAGTGTAATGATAAATATAAAAATTATTCATGTATAAATTTTTTGTGGAACCACATATTTTAATTACATGATTCTTTAGATAAACATCAAACCAAGACTATAATTCTTTTGGTGCATTTTTCAGACCATACATATCTTTTATCAATAAAAAAATGTATATCTCATCATTTCAAATCAGACATCCCACTCATTGTTCAATGTAGACATATTATTCAATAAATATTCAAATTCATTATTTTATTTTTACTTCCATATGATAAAATTATTAATCCATACTAATTAACAAAGAAAGAAAAGTCATGAATGCATCAAATCTCTCTATGGAATAAATCTTATCTTTGACATCAATTTTTTCAATCTATTTATAGCCTTTACACACTAATTGTTTCTTATTTATAATCACATTTCAATGCTCAATGATTACGTTTCTAAAAATCTACTTTGTTCTAATAACATTTTTATTTTGAAGTCCAATAATAATATACCATGTCTTCTTCTAGTAAATCTGATCCAGTTATTCAGTAATTTATTTAATACCTGATTCATATTTTTCATCCACTTAAACCATGGTTGGTTCCACTATTGATAGTAATCCATAATTTGCATCATTACTCAATATTTTTTTCAGTGTGGCATCCTTACAATAATGAATTATATTGGATTGATCTATTTATACTCTTATATTTCTATAATGAGTTTATGATTATGATTATTAATCCCTAGATTCATATTCTAATTATTCATATGAATAATCATCAATTTTTAGCCATGAATGTTTTTCAAGCCTTTCCTTATTTCTGTATTTTAATCTTTCCCTTTTACAATTTCTTCTTCGTATACTATCAGGTAAAAATATGATATCCATAAGGTAATCATAGTTTAATCCTACATGATATTTACATCACTAATTTCCATAATTATTCCATGATAATTATTGTATCATTTATTTACTAACGATTGAATATCTGTGGAATATTCACTCATTTTCGACATCACCATACTTTCCATTATTACATTAGTTTTTTCAAATTAATTATTTACATCCAATAACACAAAAAAATTAGAGAGGGATTCCTTCCAAACCATAACTCAAATAGTGTCTTGGTTTCTTCCCATTAAAATACATGTTCATTTTTTTCTGTACAACGCTTCTAGAGAAGCCTCTTTCTGTGAATGTAGAGATATAAGACACCCAATCAGTGTAGTTTTGTCCATATTATACACTTTTTTACTTCTATGTTCCATGTCACCATTTTTATATGTGGTTATCACTATATAAACCACATTAATGTTTCTATGATTTTTCATGAAATTTTAAAATTCAATGGGTGATAATTCTCATCCATTTTCATATTGTAAAACATTGATTTTGCAGCCAGTATCATTCTCAGCTATTAGTTAATAAATTTTCAAGCAATAAATATATTTTTGATTAATATGTACAATCAATACAAAAATAAATTTTATAATATTCTTCAAAAAAATGAATGAATTACCTTTCAAGATATATGCCATCCAAATTTATTAGATTTCATAGGTTTGTGTGGATGAGGTCAAGCATATATTATACCCTTTTGTCATTAGTGGATATAAACTTATGATTATCTTTCGGTGCGTGCATGAATCACATATATCTTCTCATTCATAATTCATATTAAGAATATAGATGAATATATTCATATTAGGTATATTTTCCTGGCTTTGTTTATTAATGTTGTCAAACCTCTAGCACCAAATGTTTTTTATTCTTAAATTTTCATTTTAAAAAAATATTTTCCATCATCTAGGTAAAAATTGACATATGTTATGAATCGATTCAGAATATATTTAAATGAAATTACATTTATAGTACACTCCATTTGATTATATTTCACTATTTTTAAAAATTCATATATTTGACTAAAACTCAGAATGTTGTGACAACATCCATGCCCAAAGAGATCCTATGTTTTCCAAAGATATTTATTTTCTAGTTATTTAATTCAATTTACTTTCATTATTAATGAACTATATTTTTTAAACTTCACTATTACATTAACACTTTTTTGAAATTAATCAATAAATATTAATTTAACATCATATTGGATAAGTATCCACTTACAAGAATCAAAGTGCTACAATTATCTATAGATTTCATAACTATGTATACAAGGAAGTATTTCCCAATTTTTATATTTTCCATACATGAGATATTTTATTGAGTGGATTTTAAAAAAATGTCCTTTATTTCTATTTTCAATAAAAATGGGTTTATCATAATCATATTTTTCTATAATATTTTATTATTTATTTTCAATAGAAACTCAACCTATTTAGAATGTATTTATTTTTGTCTAAATTATATAGAAAATATTCATGCCTTTCTATTTCTTAAAATGAATAGATTCATGGCCAAAATTATTATAGTTAAAGTATTATACATAGAAACTCTTTATTTTTTTATTTATGGATATTTTCCCATTATTATTTTTTTAACTTCCAAGTGCTTCCACAGTTATATAGCTCCATACATCTTCACAATATGACATTATATGGCCCAGAAATCCACATAATTGACAGTTCATAAGAGGAAATGTCATCTCATTTCCATTCCACCGCTTGTACCATACTATTGAAAAACCCTTTGACTGGATATTTTCTATGGATACATGAGGGTAATTTTTATATATATTTTTTATTTGAATTACTTATTTATTTATTAGGAAATTTGTTGAATTTATGATATGTACAACATTATGATTCCCTTTATTTTGGATAATCTTGTTTCCAACCTTTATTGTTTCAACAGCACATCCAATTCCACTATTCCCCAAGATTTTGGATCATTGATCATTCAACAAATTATTTACTTCTTCTGAACAAAATTTTTCTCTTTTTAAAATATCATTATATATTAATGTTATAAATAGTAACTACTTCATTGATTCATTTTATTTTTGTTTTGTTTCCAGTTTACTCCTTAGATTAAAAACATCTTCTTCAAGATCCCCAGTTGTCGTATCCTTCTCTTTTAGTTAGGATGTATAGTAATTTATGACTTTTTCTTGGTGTTAAATCCTGAGCATCAATTCCAAAACATCATTCAATATTTCAAGAGTTTGTGAATTTTCTACTTACCCTACATCTAGTCGATTAATTTCAACTAAATGTCAATACGCATACTCTAATGACTCTTCTGGAATGGATCTCATATTGTTTTTCTTTTTCAGTGATTATCAATATTATCAACTGCACCCTCAAGATCTACCTTAGATCAAAAACACCAATCAACTAATTACATTAATATTTCGTATGTTCTACCTTTTCAACTATGGCCGTCATGGAAGCTTGAGTTTCAAATTTTAACTCCGGTTCCTTATCATACAAAAATTCTTTATCATCTTGTTATTATTTATAGAAGAAAATAATTATCTATAATTGAAATCATGATCTGATGTATCCCTTTTTCGGAAACATTTTCTATGGATTCTTCATTATTTATACTTCATATTTTTCATCATCCAATTTCCGTGAGAACTAATTTTCAATGTGATTTACTATACAACATAAAAAATATGACATATGATTAATTACATTAAATATCTATATTTACACTCTTTAATTTCATGGATAAAAGATAGATTAGTTTTTATTCATCATTATATATATCAATACTAACTCAGGTTACCTTCTTTTTTCCTTGGATTTTATATACATTTCATTTCCAACCCAAGTGGTATCATCTTCAGATTAATATCTAATGTAATAATCCTTCATAATTCATATTATATCATCATGATAATGTTCAAACATATATTTTTCTTCAAGGGATGACCATATTTTATATTACAATTTTGAAATCCTTCTCAAATTTTTCATCACAGTGTGAATATATTTATTTTATTCACCAAGTATTTGAATTTCTAAAAAAAACATTAGTAATTATATTAATGAATGTTTCTATTCTTTCACAATGATTCATTTTCAAATCATCAATCCTGTTGTGACTAACATGGTGTTTGGACACCTTCATATTTTTATTACATTCATATATAATTTCAATTCTTTCCCAAATAGACTTGGATAAATTGAAACTCATCAACCTTCTTTATATTTGATCAGAAAGTGTTGTAGTTAGGAAATTTCATGATTTGGATTCTATATCAATCATTTTTCTATTATACGTAGTAATAGATAGGCCAGTGGCATTAATGATCTAGATCTCATAAGTGGTGGAAAAAAGAACATCCTCCCCAAGAGATCTCTGATGATTTATCATCCTATTATTCCAAATATGGATGTTTCTTCTATCAAAGATGGGGACTCCCATGAAACTAAAAAAACAAACCTTAAAATATCAAAGGACATATTTAACTCAAATAAATTATATGCTCAAATACATCATGTAGAAACCTAGATCACCATGAGAGAGTATGGGTGAATTAGGGAGTCAATTTTTTAATTTTAATGTGATGGATCTTGTTCACTTATTGGTTATAATATGTTAAAATTTTCAGATGGTAATTTGTAGTAATAAAACATTGTCATGTAGTGAGGAAACATAGAAATTTTAATTGGCTCCCCGCTAAGTGATTACTAAAAGTGTATATGCCTGTTGTTTTCTGATCATACCTAAATATTATAATATCCACTAGTTATAGAAAACCTATTTTTATAGACAATGACATTATTCCCATTACTTTGGATTTAAATTAATTTAGGGATATCATTATGCCTCCCTAAGAATACTTCTATTGACCACCACGTGCTATCTAATCTTGGATAATTCATACTCAACATAATGACATGAAGGATTCTTCTATAGATTAGTGTTTAAGTAATTATTCCTAAATTTCATTATATTATACTTGCATCGATGTACAGTGTTAATTAACATGATATTAATCATTAATTAAACATGGTGTTAAAAATTTCATTTTTTGAAGATCATTCATAAACATAAAAATATTCAGATGAAAATTGTCTTTGTGTAACACTAATTCACCGTTGAATAATTACTCATCATGAAACTCTATTTTTTAAGATGACTATGCATTTCTCAAGACTAAGACAAAATATTCTTGATGATAAGGCTCATAATGAATAAATAATTTTCAAATATCTCACCCGTTATAAATTAAAATATATTGATTCTTTTCTTTATCCATTTCTTATAAAATGATGTGGGGGTATCTACCTAATGATCATATTATTATTTTTGCGATGCTCACACTCCACCTATTGATTATCCATGATCCTCCAAATATATTTTAATGAATCTCCTTCATTCATGAATCATCAGAAAAATATCATCAATTTGAAAATGTTTTCATAGTAATGATGAATCACTATCAATTCATCATGGAATCGTTCTGATATTCAATGTTAGGAAAAACACAATTTTTTCATCATGTATTCACAAAGCATGTTTATTATGCTTCTCATCATCATGAATCGAATCATTTGTGAAAAATATTCATTTATAAATTCAATAATTTATCATATTGGAAAAGAATAAATTCCATAAAACTACCTTTCGTAAAGATCGCTCTATCCTCAATGTTTAGAGCCTTAGATATTTGGAAAACACTAGGAAATGACACGACCTTCATAAATAAAATAATATTTTATAGTAAGATATCCTCACTTGGTTACTCACTAATCTTCCAAGTGTATATTAAAAACAATCAAAAACTATTCACTATTTCTAGCTGTGAAATTTGTTTTTTCTAAAAGTATTTTTCATCCCTTTATAGAAATTTTTTTGGTGATTTATATTAAAAACATATTAATGTACTCTTATCTAGTATAGTATCATTCCAAAAATTTTAATAACATCTTGAGTACAATAATTGATTATTATACATAGAACCATATATCCAAATATAATTTTTATGTATATATATTACACTTATTAGGCCATATAATCTAATTTTTATCATTATTCGTGGACACAGAAATGGTTGGAGATGTTATATAACAAGAGTGACCCAATAATTCCTTCAATATTCATGGGTATTTCATGGTTTATTGGGTTATTATCAATTATTTATCAATGAATTCTACCATATATGATATTTTATTTAATTGATGACCTATAATGGATTGATTATTATTGTTAGATTCTTATAAGAGGGATTTTATAGAGCTAAAGAGAATGCAATCCTTATCACTAGTAATCTAATTATTAGTTCCATGTGAATCAAATTAGATGTATTTTTATTAATATTTAGTTATACTCAATGTAGTTCTAATGCATATGGTTCGAGTGGTTTATTTTATCATATATAGTTGAGATTTCATGAGAGGAATTACCCTACTCATTATCTAGATTGTTTTGATGTACATGCCCTACGATGATTGAGACACAATCTATTTTTTGATAGGTTTGTGGTTTTCATGAAACAAAATTGCCTTACGTGTGGCATTTGTCAGTGGGACTAAGACCTCTAGAGAAGGAGATGTGTTGGGTATCAATAGACTCTTTATGTTGAGTTAGTTTATACACAAAGAATTGGAAACATTTTTTAAAATGTATTGATATATAGAATACAAATATATGTTATTTGGGAGTAGTGGGATGAGTGGATGATTATGGAAATATTTATAGACTTGCATCTATATGATCAAAAGTCATATGGATGAGTATATATAACTTCGACATCATTAATATCCATGCCTCTTAATGGATCAGGAATAACATGTTTTCTTCTCTAGAGAGATAAGTTTCAAGAAAAAACATATACAGTGATGATACACTATCAGTATGGTCATAGGACTATGAAATTTCTATTCTATTTATAGTCGAATATGAGTTTATATGGGCCTATGAGAAGACCTTATGAATGTATTTCATGCTACTATATGGAAAATATAACCTATTTTTTTAAATATGTATTGTTATATCTATACGGAGTGCAAGAAGAGAGGAATGAAGAATGATGTAGAAGTATTTTTTAGCATATATTTCACCTATCCATAGGTTAATGTCGAGAATCATAGAATAGATAGTTTTTTGAATCCTTTTCACATTAGTGGGAAGAAATGGGATAGTTTCACTATTTAATTTTTGATATTATTTTCTAGGAAAACTTATAATAATGATTGAGTATCTTTTATTATGGATCCACTAATGAAGGTACCCACTTATAACCAATAAAGGAGGCCATTATACTCAATTATATGGGTGTTCTCAATGTATGAGAGATATTTTAAATTCATGGTGTTCTTAAGAGTATCTCTTTTGAAAGATAACCATGATTAAAATCATGGTTATATGAGGGGCATCAAAAGGCTGTAAGACCATAGTTTCTTCTTTAAACGGATTATCATCCTTAGAATGATGGTAAATATGAGTGGAGTATTTATGTTCTATATGATATGTTTTTAGATTGAGTGTTGGATGTTATTCAGTAATGGGTGAATCATATTCACCTCGAGGAGTATTCATATAATAAAAGCTTCTAGGAGTCAATGAAAATGTCACATTTTTTAAATTTATTTGGATGGAATTTATATTATCCTCGTTTTGGTTTTATCCCAGTGCATCTATGATGGGGGAACATGGTATCATTTTGGACTCATCTTAGATGGATCAGTTGATTAAGAAGAAGTTGGTGACCACCTAGAACTGAAATAAATCATATGTTGTCAATCATAAAATACCTTTACATTTATTGGTCCTTAAGTTTTCACCAGGTGTCATTTAAAGACATGGAAATTTCAAGGGAATTTTTTTTCTTAATTTCTTTGTAATTTTACAAGAACACAGTTTCTAACGGCGCCTGATTCCGAGGCCTGGTGTGCCCGAAATTTATTTCCGAAGTTTAGGTCGGATACGTTCAGTGAACGAACGAGCGGGTTTTTCTAACATTTGAACCGGTGCTCGGAATCGAATTCAGAGGGCACCGATGGATTCGAAGCGCCGGTAATTGCTTAAGAAGATCTTTTTCAATGTTGCAATTTCATGGGAGGATTTGTTAAAAATTTGTGGAAGATAAAATAAAAACCGAGTTATACTTTTTTATTTCTTTTATGTGGTTTATCCATTGAGCGGAAGTTGGGGTAACCACCCAACTTCCCATGAGAGGATTAAAGGTGAGGTGGGGCCCACAGGAACCCCACCCCTTTCATCTACCCTAAACTCCCTTAAACCTCTCCTCTCATTAATTGGTAACTCTTCTTAACATGTTTAACCCCCCCCCCCCCTTTAATGTGAGACCACTCACCCCCCCCCCCCCCCCTCTTCTTTAAATCATGCCAACTCACTTTATTAATTAAGTGAGTTAAGTGTTTGATTTTTAAAAATTCAAAATGCTTGGCTTGATCTAATAAAATTAGATAAGTCTTATTTTATTTGAGAGAGTTGATTGTTGTGTGAGGAGGATTTGAAGAGAAAGCTCTATGATTTGGAGAACTTCTTCCTTCTTGAAGAACGTGAAGAACACAACTCTCCGACGAAGAACGTCGACACCAAAGAGCGGCGACATACCCCTTTCTTACTTCTCTGCGACAAGAGGGGATATGTCACATCTTTGAGTACACTTGGGCAACATTGGGCTGTCCAAGACCTTCGATGAAGAACGCTTCCCGGTCTCCATCGAAGGGGGAGACACCGCCATGGGAAAATCTCAAACGACAACGTCACCATCTGACGTCAACGAACGACGCTACCTCTACGCAGATCCATCGAGGGATCACAATATAAGGTAGGGGTTTATATTATTGTTGATCGTGATCTCATATGTCGCCTTTATTGGTTTCAATTGGGCCGCCTATTATCGTAATAACAGGAGGAGTTCAGACCGCACGAACACGGCAGACCCTCCTCCCCCTTGTTTGTTTGAATTTGTTGCGGCACGTGAAAGACGGTGTGGTGCGGCTGCACCGCGCAGAAACTATGAGAAGGGGAGAAGAAGGGCGGCGCCGTCACGCCGCGCCGTTGAAGTCGAACAAGTCGCGGCACCGTCGCGCCGCGCCAGAAATCCAAGAAGAGGCCTCGGTTTAATTATTGAACGTTGAGCGTGGATTGACGGGCAATGACAAATGGTGCTGCAAGGTAATTTTGAAGCTCCCGCAGTAAAGTTCGGGACCCAAGATGAACGCCGGCAAAGACAGTTTTGAAAATGGACCACCGGAGCAACTCCAGTGGCCCGCGGAAACCCTAGAGGCATGGGTCACTGGCGCGGCGCCGCCCGTGACCGGGGGCGGCAGCCGGAGCCGTCCGACCGCCAGGAGGTGGCGGTGCCCTAGCGCGACGCCTGAGGAAACAACCGCCACAACACGGGATCCCGGAGGAATGGCGGCGGCGCAAACTACCTCCGGATTCAATCAGCAGCGAGGGGGTCACGCAACCCCCCGCTCTGCGGCTTCCGCTCGGCCACGCTGGCCGAACCGCTGCTGGACATGCTGCCGGGCCGTGCTAGCCGGGCCAGGCCGCGCCCAGACCCCCCATTTTGGATTATTTCCGTTCGAATGCCCATAACATGGGAAAAAGACCTCCGATCGATGCATTGTCAGCTTCAATATGATCCTCGGATCGATACAGTCATTTAAGTATATTATACTCAAGGTTTCGGAGAACTTTGAGTACTGTCGGGTTGGTTCGGATATGAAACCAACCAGGCCCTCGGAGCGGAAACACATATATCATGAGCTCCGGACGTCCGATTGACATGCTGTCGACTTTGTTGGATTCCTCTTGATGAGACAGAACTTTTGGCATACTTTGCCTTATTTTTGGATGCAGTTGGATAGTGTCCGGGTTGGATTCTACCCGAAATCCAACCGGGCCCCTGGAATGGAAAAGCTGATAACTTTCAGACCGAACGTCCATTTTACGAACCGTCAGCGGTGTTGGTGATCACGTTGAGAAACAGTCCCTATGAGTATACCCTATAAGATTTTGGGGTACAGTTGAGATACGACTGGGTTGGTTCGTACACAAAACCAACTGGGCCCCTAGGAAAAAAAGGCTAATAACTCTCAGACCGGGCGTCCGATTGACGCGCCGTCTATTGCGTTAAGACCCCTATGATGAGGCAGTCCATTGAGATACTTCTTCATGGAACATTGAGATACTTGGATTATCGACCTATAGCTCAAGGAGCAGACCCTCCCAGAGATGAGCGTGCATAGTATGGAGACCGTGTAGCCGACTGAGTCCTGATGACTGCTTGACCGACTCGACTAGGAGTGAGTATACTAGCCCAGTGGACAGAGCACTACATTGTTTGGGTGCAGACCCATGGTGGACAGAGCACAACCTATGTGACAGTGCAGACCCGTGGTACTCATCCAGAGAGTACCTCTGCAGGCTATTAGGGTGTGTGCACTACTGTGTTTGGGTGGCATAACTCGGCAGGAAGCACTATTGTGTTGGGGTGGTTGACCCGCGATACTCTACAAGAGGAGTACCTCAGAAGTCTTAGGTTAGTGAGCAGCACCTCGGAGTCGTGACAAGACCACTGTACACTCCAGAGACGGGGCTCTTCAGCAGTTAAAGTTTCAATAATGAAAATCCTGGTTTGAGATGAGTCTATGATCTTTGTGTTTACCTCATGATTGAGATGGGTCACTTGATAACATAGGTATATGTATGGGCATATACCTGGGTAGTGGTTATCCATTGATTTCATAATCTTTTTGATTCCTCATGATTGTGATGGGTTACTTGATAAAATAGGTATATGTATGGGCATATACCTAAGTAGAGTTTATCTGTTGAGATCTTGTTTGTGGTTATCCTTGTTGGTATTAGTGAGACATTGAGGCTCTTGGGGTCCCTACTGAGTATCGTTATACTCACCCCTGCACGGGCTATGCCCGTACCTCGTTGTGTTGGTTGTAGATGACAGGCAGTGCTGATAGAGGCCGAGTGTTCGTGGACTAGATGATACCCGAAGGAGGACCACATGACGAGTCAGTACCCAGAGGTGGACCACACGATGATTCAGTATCCGGAGGTGGACTTGACGATGAGACGATACATGGAGGAGGTTGACAAACGAGAGCGTTGTGAAGGCTATCTGTATCTAACCATTAGGTAGGATCTGTGGTGGACGATCCAGAAGTTGTTCCATCTCTACCTTCCCATCAGGTAGGATCCGAGGAGGATGACCCAGGAGCCACTTCCGTTCTACCAGATGTTGTCTTTTTCTGTTGTAATTTTGTTCAGTTGTAGCTGTACTTGCAGTTGGGCTTGTATTCTGGCCCATTTACTTTTCAGAACTTTATTTTGTACTTATTGTTTTACTTCCGCTTGTACTCTGTGGTGTTTAGTTTACTTTTATAAAGACAATGATTTCCTGTTATAGAGATTTGTGCCTTTGGTGCTAGTCGGCAGCCCCTGGGCTATGGAAGGCGGGCTTGGGGTAGTCACGGCACGGGCCCTAAGGATGGGTCATGAAAAATTTGTATCAGAGGAGTCAGTTCTACCACATAACATATAACTATGATATTTTCTTTCTGTTAAGCAATTTTGTTAAGGATACCGAGTGTGGCCTTCAGTTCCGGGAGTCCAGTGTTGGTTCGGGTGACCGACGTATCCATACACCAGGACCCTAAAAACTTATTTCTGACTTTGTGCACAAAAACACTGATTGCAGGAGTGTTTCTAGATGTTTTTAAAAAGTCATCTCAAACCAAGTCAGCTCACCAGGTATAATCATTTGACTTTATCACCTTGTTTCTTTCAGGATTCCTTTCCACAGACGACCAGCTAGAGCCCAGAGAGATGTGCGTACAGATAGCCTGCCGAGCGACGAGGATTCAATACAGGGTCCTCTTGTAGTTGAGGCACCAGCGGTATTAATCAAAACCAAGTGAAAATTAATTTGACCCTCATATATAATATGAGAACCTTATGAACTATATACAAATTTATTGGAACACACACAACCTGTGTAGGAGGATAATAATTAAATCCAAGTGAAAATTAATCGTACCTAGTTGTTTCCATGTTTATGGGAACTTTGGATAACTATTTATCTTTATCATTGGATTATCCCATTTAGTTAGTTGGTTTCCATTTTATAATTTTGTGGGTTGGACCCCACAATAAAATTTAATGGGTTGGTTCTTGCTAGACTATTATGTGGTACATTGGTCATTAAATGGATTTTAGTATCAGTTCCCATTGGAATATTTGGTCAGATGATTTGCATCGCCATTCTAATTCTTTATTGGGAATAAAAGAAGATGCATAGGCCACATGTTCAAAATAATTATCCACCTTAATTTGACCCTCATATATAATATTTTATTGTTCATATTAGAATAAAATTAATTAATTTATCATGTGACACAATGTATAATGTTAAGGGTAGTAATTTAGATAATCATCCTACCTCGAATCATTAGGCTTTTTGATTTTCCAAATCATGAATACGATACATTCTATAGTGAATATGAATTATTTTATGACCATAATATTATAGAAGAGAAAAAATTAGCATTGATATTTTAAAGGGAATGTCCCCACATCTATGTCACCTTAGGGAATAAAAAAGTTTCATAATCGATCCCCATATTACATATTCAGACTGGTTTTTCGTTATATAATTTTTCATATGTTCTATAAATAGAATCTTCTATATATTATAATATAGTAAAAAACAATTTTATTTCATCAAGTTAATTCTTTTGGATATGTGTGTTTTATATCTCACTGTGACATTTCTCCAGATATTTTATTAATAATTTTTCTCAGGAATGATTTGTTTATATAGAATATCTCATACCCTTATATATTGGACATAAATTGAATAATTTCACATTATTTTCATTCTTATAGTTCAAGATGTAATATATAGTTGTTATCCTAAATATAGAGTGGAATTGGAAGTGTAATTCTTGATGAATATGTTCCCATATAGTAATACACAAAACTGAAAGGTTATGGTACTGTAAAAATATAGATATTTCTATGTTCTTCACAAATCATTTGAGTTTAATAAACTCTTATGATTTTAGAGTTCCCAATATTTTCCCATGGTAGAAATAAATATTTTTAACATTTTCATCACAATTTTATATTCCATTGAATGTTGTGAAATTTGGGTTCCTTATGTTGCGTAAGGAATTATTATCCACCACCTCATTCTACAACACCAACTAATATTTTACCAATGTGCACCAATCTTCAATAGAACCCCTCAACAAAATGAGTCAATATATATATATTCCTTGAAAATATCATTTTGATTTAAACTTATATGAGTAATCAGAAATGGTATTTAATGTGTTTATATTGGTTTGATGAATTTGTAATCAATCTGCACTATAGTAAATTGACATGAATTGTCTGATCTCATTTCTATATGGTTTCTTGATTCTACCAATACAGTTCAAGAAACCTTTTTACAATAAATATACTCAATTAAATGATGAATTGAGTCTTCAATATGATGATATTAATAAAAGTATTTTCTTCCCAATAGGAACCAATCTTTATCATTCTTAATTTCAATAAGTTTTTGTTTGAGCTAAAGAATATCCCCTTCATCAAATATAGATTCACCATGCCCATGTGATGGGTGGGAACTGAATGTGGCCAAACCTTTTCCGTTTTCCTTATCCCTAACCTGATAGGTGGGAGTCTCTATATATTCCTCCTTTTTGTCACCTTCAACAAAAGTGTCACAATTTTTAGTATTAGTTGGTCTAATGGTGATGACATTTATTTTTGTGAAAAATGTTAGAGGATATGCACATTAATTTGACTGATAATATGAGATCATCGTGAGTTTAAATGACCATAATAATTTCATATATTAATATAAGGACAGAAATGATAAAAATACCCCAATACCTATGGGTTATGGGTTCCATTATGGTTTCTTTGATCACAAACAATAGATGTGTTGATGATTGATACTTTTGGCTAGTGGTGATGTACAAGTGGACATAGTATACTAAAATTTTCCCTAATGGTTTTATAAGTGGCTAGAAAATTATTTTACATTTTAGTTGTAGACTTATTCTAATAGTCATGGGATATTCATTTGGATTCTATAGTTTGGATGATTATAAAAAACACTATTTCATCTGTAGTTTCATGAAAATTTATAGTCACATTCCAGCAATGATGACCATGTTTAATTAATTAATATTTTTTTTCTAACTTTTTAAATCCATTTTTTTTGTTCATTGGCCATGAGAAGTTGTTAATAATCTATAATATTTGTTATTGTTCATTACTACCCCAATTGATTCGTTCTTTTCATTAGTAGGACCCCATTATCTTAGTTCAACATTGTTGAGTGGTACCTATCCCGGTTAGTCACCCTGAATAGTGACAAAACATCATTCAAGGGATGAATCAATGGACTAGAGGAAAATTTGGGTCTTTTAGGATTAATGTGATATTGATTCATTGATCTGTATTTGAGTCATCAATGGTTTAAGGAATAGGATTTCTTGTGCATATGATGAAACACGGCAGAACAACGGAATAAGATTTCTAGCAATTGGATCACCAGAAATTATGAATGACTACTAGATCTATTGATTTAGGGAGAAAAAATTAGATATAAATGAATAATACATGATTTTGTGTATGAAGAGAGAATCTTAATTTCTTTAAAGATCTGGAATACATGCTATGTAGTTTGAGGAACATAAGGTTTTCCATTCCCTATCTATGGAGGCATGGGTTTCAAAAAATAATAATAATGGAATGATGTGTACACATTCTACATGCCATGTACGACATCCATAGGTGGATGATAAATGTGGAAAAGAATACAAGATGTAATTCATATGGAAACACACGGTCTTGTACCAAAGTACATGCACATGGAGTAAAGTTCTCGATTACATGGTGGCTTCACTAACATGACCCACCAAATGGGTCAGACCCTGAGTGGCTTGGGTACGCCATTTACATCCCCTAAATTCCATTTATACATACATGGTTTTCAATTTTTGTGCCTCTTGGTACACATATAAGAAATGGATCTAGATCACAAACCATGCATGTCTCCTAACCCATTAAGTACCCCTTGGCTTCATTTAAGGAAACATTAATAACATATATCTCCATTGATTGTAATCAAAAATTTTCCCACAAGTACCCTATGGTTAGTGTTTTCCTTATAGAATATGACAGCACCCTATATTGTGTATTTTGGTAGAAGATATGAAATTTACCTAGCTCAGTGACATTTGAGGTGACACTCAATGATGGATGAGATTGTTTGGGATCACTAATGATTATTATAGTGTATAAACCTATATAAGATTAGAATAGATACCCTTACTTATGTAGTGGAAACCCACGATCACACTAGTGTGAGGGTCCTCAAACAATATATTGGAACCCCCATCAGCTTGGGCTTGGGTCCTCTACCTATTGAATGGAAGCCATATTTGGTAGGGCATGGGTCCTCATCACACTGGACAGAAACCCCTAACTCATCATGTCATGGGTACTCTATGGATACATACTGAGTGAAACCCCCTATTAGATTAGGTGTGTGTCCTCATGAAAAGAGATTGAGGCCCCCCAAATCATCAGGGTTGTGGTTCCTCTATGGATACAAACAGAGTGGGACCACCAAATGTCCAATATTGTGGGTCCTCAACATGAAGTTTGTGCCCCATCGTCTGTGTGGAATAGTTATGATGCATGTGCCCTCACATGGTTACTTCTAGGAAGTCATGTGAGATTATTGGAATCATATATTTAAATTGGGAGTTGTTAGTGGATCTTCTTCTTAGGCTTGGATATGAGATGGAGATCCCCTTTACCTCTTATTTGAGATTACTTGAATTAGAATATATATATATATACACATATATATATTTGTATCAAAAAAATTTATCCTGTTACTCTTTAGCCCTTGGATTTGTAGAAGTTGCATCCATGAAACATGCATTCCAGGGTTATATTAGTATTGTTAGATGAGGTTACCTGTCTACAATGGGTGGAAAGACTCGATGTGTAGTTTATATACAAACCATGTTTATCCCCCTCTACATGGATGAGGTCTCACTTTCTCAAGATTAGGGTTCAACTGAATCATGTTTTCTATCTACTATCTTTCTATCCTAACTGTATCTCTTACCACACCCCCTTTCATCTTTCATGGCATTCTACTTTGTATGTATATACTCACCCTTTCATGGGATTTTTCCATAAGTGGTGTATCATATATGTACAAAGGACATGTCAGTGGTGAATTCATAAGATATTAGGGTTACTGCATGATTTAGACTTTTTATGATGGTAAAATCTCTGAGATCCAGAGATAGGCTCCTTCAATAGTATACATTCTAGTTCTGTCATATTGGGACAGATTTCTGGTTGGGTGTTTATTTTCTCCCTTTATCTTTCAGTTCACACTCCCATACTCTTGTGCACCCCAGTGAGTTTTCATGCTTTGTGTGCATTACAACTATTAAATATTTTCACCATTATCACTATACACTTTTTCATTAATATGTTTAGATGTGTTGATACATGTACATTAGCCAAATGAATCTTCATTAGGATAAGCCTTATATTGCATGTCGATGTCCATGACCTATGGAGGCAGGCTCGGGGTAGTAGCAGCTCATGCCCCTATTAAGGTTAGGTCATGTATGATTTTCATTAGAGAAAATAAGTCCATGGGTTATTTATTGAGTAGTATCATTATGTGGAGTTTTTGGATTAGTGAAATGTTATCAAATAGTCTCAGGTGCAGCTATCAGTCCAATGAATCAAATGCTAGTATGGCTGACCAAAATATCCATTCACCAAGACCTTGACTACCTACTTCTAAACACAGCATTTCGATACAAATTTTTAAGGGATTAATGGTACATGAATAATATAGAACTATTTATTTCAATGTACATATTATGTCTGATACAACTATATATATATACTCATCGTATAGTGATACATCTTCATTAAAGGTAGGGTTGCCTCCATGATTCCTGTATGCTAGGATACTAGTTCTAGATCATGAAGATGATCTGATGACTAATGTGGCCTTAGTTCAGGATCCATCTAATGAAATATTTCCTCTATGTGGTAAGTTGGATGCATCACCACCAATCGAGCAGTTAATTATAACATACATAAAGGGTGAAGATATATAAAATCTCAACACACTTCATGGATTCAAAATCTAGAGGCCGCTGAGGTTTGGTGTAACGAATTATTCTTAGGTAGGATATGATTTTCTAGAGTCGGTGGTTCAGGTATTTAGTGTCATACACACACTATTGGATAATGTTGTTGCATTGGAAGAAACCCTTTTCCATGATGCAGCTGGTTTTTGTTAGGGTCATGTTTCATAGATGCATGCAGAGTTGACATTATCATGGATCAACCTACAATAGGTGTTATGTGAGGAGTACTACACCTCTTGTTTTCACTTAGTTTGGATATAAGAGATTTTAAAGCTTTATATTGGATGGATAATAGTAGATTAGTATGCTATGTGGTTCATTTAACTTACATGATACTTTCTTGACATGATATGAGATGGCTATATCCAAGCATGGATGTTTAAAGAGGGACTCCATAGAGAGATTTTTTCTAGTGTAGTGACCTTGTTCATCCATAAATATGATGGGGTGCTGGAGATGGGTCTGGTGAAAATAGATTTATATCATTGGGATTCTTGAAAGATGTAGTAGGTAGTGGGAATCATAGGGATGAGTTGTATGATGATTCTAGAAGGCACCAGTAGATGGTATCATGAATCCAGGAGTCCCATTTTAGGATCATGGAGTTGGTTCTCAGGGTTATGGTTAGTTGTAGGCTCTGTAGGATTATATCCCAATTGCACACGAGATGATTAGAGGTATGTTGTTTTTATTTAATACTATTTATTTAGAATTATTAATCACATGTTCATGTAATTACATCATCAATGTACCCCATGTGGGAGAGATGGATCACATAGTTGATGTGATATCCCAACAACATATTCTTGATAATCATATAGGGAAAGCATCTTCTGTGTCATTTATATTCCGGTAGTCTGAGCTACCAGATAGTGATAAGAGGTTCACATGAAAGATTTTGGTCATAAAAACTGATATTTATAACATAATATTGGTTATGTACTAGTTATCCATGGTTTTATCGCAATTTTATTTTCACCATAAGTGAGACAGTTGCCTTCACAATGATGAGGTGAGATTCACCATTATGGTGAAAGAGATCTCAGGGAGGTATAAGGGGGTTCTATGAGCCAGAGGATGAAACCCCTCACCCATGGAGTGTATATCTCGTGTTGAATCAGGACCTTCAAGAATCTAGTTTCCTTCATATGGGGATGAATATATGGACATCTTACCCATTGATAGTAATAAACTTCCTCCGAGGCGGAGAAATAGTTTTGCATTGACATGCATCATGTGACCACTATGATATATTCTTTGGCATATCAAATGGCCCATACCAGGATTCATGATTTTGGATTGTAGTTAGAGGATCGATGTTATATTTGTTTCATTAGTCCCAATGTTTCCCCATAGTAATCTCAAGTGTTGTTCATGAAAGTCTCTGATGTGACCTTGCAACTTTTCATAGATTGTCGACTCTTCGACAATGACATAATGAAGATTGAGTTCCACTTTACCATGATTGAAACCCCATTTGACCTATGTTGAGGCCTTTGATGGTACTAGATGATCAATATATATTTCATCTACCACTATTTGATGATTATCAAGTATGATATTCCAAATATGGAATTCCTATGTCACTATTGACAAAATGAGCTCATAATGATCTCTTTTGGTGCAGTGAATTCCACCATTGGGTTAATGGACTTGATTAATGAATCTTATAGTTGTAGAAAGATCATATGGTTGTTATCTTCATTAATTAAATAATCATCTAATCTAAATTATAAAAAGATCATGAATATCACATGTTAATAGTTCTTATTTTTCCTCAAGAGCACTAGTTTTATAGAAAACTCTTGAAGTTCTTGTTGTAGATTCATGAGGTTATCATTCTAGGAAATTTCACCATTGATAATTGTTTAGTTGCTGACCTAGTGAATATTTCTGTAGATATTTCTAGGGATTCATCGATGATGGTGTAAGAGGAGTGGAGTATTCATGGGTTGCTATGATACTATAAGATGTTTTCTTACTTTTATTATTTAGTGTATTATGATTCCTTGCTATAATGTCTCAATTGCATGTTGAGGTAGTGGAAAGTAGTCATCACATATGAGACAAGGTAGTTGAGATTCTAATATAAGACTATATAAATCAAAACCTAGAGCATGTGGTTGTAGCCTTTTCCCTAAGGATACAGAGAAATTATCATTTGGGAAGATCTTTAGGGTTTTTCACACCATAAAAGTCTTAGGTATTTCCTCACATTGATTGACATGAAACCGAGTCAATACCATTTTTAGTGTCCATATAGTTATATTACTTCAAGATAGTCAGTAATCCAAGGAATAAAAGCATAGTAGAGGATTAACTTAGAGATATGTCATAGTATTTTATGGTGTGAGGGGCTTATGATAAGTAGGATTCCTTAGATTATAACTTGGAGGACTAGAATGGTTCAACTTTTCTTCAGTTGTAGTTGATTATTCCTCTACTTCTCGAGTCTGTCAGAAATTATCAAATGAGATATATCAACTATGGAGTCTTTTGTAACCATATATCGAATGGGATTAACTCAATTGATATTATAATGTAGGGAATAACTTCATATTTTTAAATTATGGATAGTGGAACTAGTAATGATGAGGAAAGAGGTGAATAAATAGTCCCACACTTCCCACCTAGCTACACATCCTGGTGTTGGGATGATGTACAAAGCTCATTAACACTGTTTTTTGTGGTCCGACATGAGGAGTGTTTCTGAGTTCATCTATTAGTGCCTCACCTAACTACAATAGAAAACTAAGAACCATGTTTTGGGAGGTTTTTTGAAGCAGCATGAGATCCTAGATAGGAAGTGGGATAACATATCCATGGACATTGTTAAATGGATTCCACGAAAAGTGAAGGGAAAGATTCCATATTGGTGATTATTGACTAAATCATGAAGTCTACACACTTACATGCGCTTAGAAAGAAGATATTAGTGGATTTTTTTGGTTGTTGTACATATATGATTCTGTTGACCACCCTGGTGTTCCCTCATGAATTGTATATGATCATTACTTGTGGTTTATGTTAGGATAATGGAGTGGCATCTAGGAGGAATTTGGGAACCAGGTGAGGATGAGTATGTTATTTCAACCCCATACGGATGGGAATATTGATCACATTATCTTGTTATTGGGTTATATGATTAGGGCTTTCATGTTATACTTTGGTAGGAGATTGGATGATCACTTGACCTTGGTAGAGTTTGTGTACACCAATAGTTACAATTGTACTGTTAGAATGGTACCTTTTTATGCCATGTACAAGAGACCCTTTAGGTCACCCATTCACCAAAAAAAGATTCACGAGAAATCACATTTGGGAATAGAAATGTTTCATGTGATGATTGTGATTGTCCATGTAATCCATGAGCAGAAGAGGGAGGCCTATAGTAGGTATAAATATTAATAATATCACTATCGTAGTCCCCAGGAATTCAACTAGAGAGATCACATTTTCCTAAGATTCTCCCCATGATAAGTATTTTAGATTTTTGGATGGGTAGGATTTATATCCTTGAGGTTCATCATGCAGTTTGAGATCAGATAGATGATTGGTGATGATTCATACCACAACACCCTGCCCATACAGATGGATCTGGTGCATCACATCTCCCACGTGTCGTGGCTATGGAGATATGTTCATGAACATATGCATGAAATTGAACAACGAGTGATGGACATCAAGGATGGATCCATATTTTCGAATCACCCTGAGGTGACTGAGGGTCAATAGAAAAAGACCCTACATGTATGGGTCATCCCCTTAGTATGTGTTCTGTCAATATATGTAATCATGAAAGAGAGATCCTAAGAGTGGGAGATATAAATGCGAGATCAATATCCTATGTTCTTTGATTTGGTTTTTCATTTAATGGGTGAAACTCATGATAGATTGAATGATGTAAAAACCCATTTATTGACTTTTTTTACATTAATATACATATAGTTATATTTCTAGAATGATATGTTGAGACATTGTTTAATTTAGTATCTTAGTGTTCCCAAAATTAATTTTATAAAAAAATTAAATAATTTTTTATAATTCATGTAGAGTTATTAAATCACATGATATAACTATTAAACAGAATCACATATCTGAAACATGATACCATGGTTAAGTATAAAAAACATTGATAACCCTATTCAAAACCTAAAAAAATCTCACCATAGGGAATTAAGATATTTCACCATATGTAGTACATTACATGGATAAATAAATTAACTAATTAATTATTTTAACCTAATAAAAATATCCATAAGATTACTATAATATATATTTTCTTACTATTTTCTTCATAATCCTTGGATATTTTAGGTCTTCACTCTCAGCCTTATGTTGGTGGATCCTATCATAATTTGATGAAACTCTAGATCAGAGAAAATTAAGACGCAGTGAATGAAATGAAAATCTATTAGTTGTTAGAGAACAGATATTTTGATGTCAAATGATTCAATATTCTAGTAGGGATTATTAATATTTTTTCATATTCACTTTTTTATTTAATTTATTGAGCACATCAATCCCTTTCTTTTATTTACAGCAATTGAGGCCTAAGTATGTGATTATTTATCTGTTATTTTTTAATCCTTGGTTAATTTAACCCTGTATATCCCCATTCTTGATTTCTAAATAATATATATTGAAAAAGTTCTATAAAACAATTTCTTGTTAATTACTCACTCTTTTGAATTGCATTATTCACCAGTAGGACCTCGTAGTCCCAATTCGATATTTCTCAGTAATTACAGGCCCAATCAGGCCCCATGAATAGTATTGAAATAACATATGAGAGACATATTGATGAAATAGATTCATATAAATTTTCTTTTGAGTTATGTGAGATTTTTTAAATGATAATTAGATCAACCTCAATAATGGATGGAATGGGGAATCTGGTGAGTACGGTGAAACCCCTAGGATCAAAATAATTTGATTTACGGCCACCAGATGGATGAAAATGAAGAATGGATACTAGATCATCTTATTTTTAGAGAAAATGAGATCATATCTAATGGTAGTTGAAAAGATCTATCAAATAGGTAAATGATTGGGAATTCTTGATAAATAGTAACAGCACGTCGTGTATTTCGATGAACAAGAAGGCATTTCCGATCCCGACTATGGCATCTAGTGTTTTACAAAATTAGATGGATGGAATATTGTGTAGACCACATACACATTGTGTACCAAATTTTTTGGTGGAAGATACATTATGTGGAGAACCTAGGTAGGATCATGTGTGAATGTACACTACTAGGAACATAGATGTGTACCATAGTACATAGACATGTTATAATGTATACAGACAATGGGTGGTTACATGACCACATCCAAGAACATGAGTAGGACATCAAGTGGCATTGGAAAACCATATTTATCCCCAAAACTATGTATATATATATATAAAGAAATTTATATACCTCTACGGAAATGTCTAGGTGATGAATCGGCACCACACAACATGTGGATTCCCTCACAAGTAGTGTAACCCTTGAAATTTTTTGAGGAAACAACAGCATTTCATACCTCCTTCTTTTGAAATAAAATTTTGGCTAATGAGTATCCTATCATAGGTGTTTATTTGATGTAAAATGTGATGATTCCATCTATGTTTTATTTTCAGATATGATTTGAAATGTTCTACGCTCAGTGATTATTCAAGTGATGCGAGATGACTTAATCGAACATGCCAGATCACCAGGGGTTCCCCTAGAATGAAACACCCCATCAACTGGGGAGACTGTAATATAAATACCAATTATAACCCACCTATCATAATATAGAAATATTCCTCGACCTATAGATTGGTACCCCCATCATTTTTGTTCTCTACATAATATGTCGAAATCTTTATTGGAAAGGGTGCGGGTCCACGTGACACTGTAGTGACAACACCCATAATGCATCAGAGTACAAGTCCTATATAGATACCTACCATGTAGAACCACCCATATCTGTTAGGGGATGGGTCCTTGGGAAACTAGAGTGGATGTTCCACCACCAATATCATCAGAGATGGTATTCGTTGGATACTTGTATTATAGAGCCCCTTGATTCATAGGTAATGGGTCCTCAATTTGGAGTTTTTTCCACCTTAGATGTGATGCATAGTGAGATTTTGTGTTCCATAATTCAGTTACATCTAGGAATACATGTGATATTATGGGAATCATTGATGTAATTTTGGAACTATTTGAAACTATGCTTATCTGGATAACCATTGAGGTAGAGATCTCAATTCTCTCTATATTAGGAATCGTTGACTGCATATATATATATATATATTTATCCATACCATTGGATTTTTTACGATCTTTCTATGGGTTTAAAAGACAACTGGGGTATTCCAAATTATTTTTATGTTTATATTCATATGATTGGATGAGGTTACTCTCACAGAATTTGGGGGAAAACATGACATGTAGTTCATATACACATTGTGTAGAGCCCTATGTTCTGGGATGAGATTTCTATTTCCCTTGTTTTGTGTCAATCTGTATCATGGTTTCTATCTACAGTATTTATATTCATATTATATATCATACATATCCCTTATTTATCTATCATGGAATCATACTATATATTTATATAGTCACACATTAATGAGATTTTTCGGCACATTTCGTGTCTTATATAGCTGACAGATTTGTCAATAGTGAATTTAGAGGAGCTTAAACATAGTTGGTTCTTGACAACATGTATGGTAGTTTTATCTTCTAGATAAAGAGTAGGGCTTCATAATTAGTTTACTTATCATTTAGTTGGGTTGGGATATATTTTTTTGTGGGTTATATATCTTTACTTTACTTTTAATTTTACACTATCTTACTCTTGTACAACCTATATATTTTTTTATGCTTGGTATATATTCTAGGTATTTTATATTTCAAGTATGATTCCACATGAATTATTCATTGGGATGGTCTGGTGTGAGTGTATAGGTATGTTAGGTGTTGTCCTCTCATATTGTATATTCCTTTCAACACCTATCTCCACCATCTAGACTCTCGAGGCTTGCTTGGGGTAGTTCTTACATTATCCCAAATTAGTCTCGGGTCCTGACAAGAAATATCAAATTTCATGATATCATACCAATATTGATGATATTGTAATAATCATTTAGTAAAACCTTGAGATATGGTATTACTTGTGTGTAATCCTTCTTAGTGTATAATTTGGGTGACTTGTAAGTATGAGAGATAGTCAGTCGGCATGGGTTTCCATATAGTAAAGTTTCAGACCATGATTCATGCATTACAACAGTCATATGGAATGAATTATTGAATTCACTCAATACACATTTATTATTACATAAATATTTACACACACATATATATGTCAACTTGAATCATAATATATAGATGTTAGAAGAAGTGATTTGAGCATGTGTTCTTGACTACGATTGGTCTTGGGAGAAGCACCAAGCATTGGGTGAGGTTTCTTGTAACTACAGTTATCATGAAACATTTAAAATAGAACCATAAGAGGCTCTTTATCGAAGGACACAAAGAGAATATCTGTATAGTATGGAGGCAGGTGAGTCCAATCAATTGAGATAGAGTCTCATACAGGATATGTTAGAGAATGTTTAGCCAATTTGAAAGCATATAAGTATGGATCATGGTTGAATGGGGTTGTATGCTGATAGATATCAAGGAACCCTTTTGTTTTAGAATATGATATTGTTTTCATTAGATTATCTGCATGATTGGTTCATTGTAGGATATAGATAAAATGAGTGTCAATACCTATCTTTCTTGGAGAATTTGAGGATATGGATAGAATTTAGGAGATGTCATATCAATTGAATCTTCCACATATGTATAATTCTATGAATTACATTTTTTATGTGTCACAACATCGATATTTTAAACTGGCCATAATCATGTGATTGACATGGAAGATATTGAGATAGAGATTAATGCTTCCTTTGAGGATCATCAAATACAGATGTTGGATCACAGTGAGAATGTGTATTGGAGAATTACCATGTTTATCATTCATATATTGTTGAATCATGGCCGTGTGTAGAAGGAAACCTATGAGAGAGAAGTGGATATGAGGGCTTAGTGGAATGATAATTTTACCATGTAATGTTAGATATTAATGGATGTAAAACTCAAGGATGGGATATTATAAGGTGGGAAGATTATAAAGTCATGAAATTTTTGGGAGATGTCTCAAGCTCATTTATAATTACAATTTTGACATGTTTGGAGTATTTTTTATTCATATTGTGTGTTTGGTGTGTTTGGGTAAAAATTGGAGAAATTTCTAAGGAGACGGGAAAGTGAATTGTTGTAACATTGTTTTCACAACTCTTACACCCTGCCCAACATATTGGTTGAACCAAGATAGAGGGGATTCCCATAGCTGGCGCATAGTTTAGAAAAACATGCTCCCTTTCTCAGTTTATCGGTTCTGCGTCAGAGGGGATCCACGTTCTGGTTACCCATATCCCTACTCTAGCATTGTTCCTTCCCTTATTGATTTCTCGATGGTGTGATGGTTGGGTATGATTTCTGATTTTGGCTTCGTTTTGGATGATTTGTGGTTCATTATTGTTGTCGATGAATATTTTCTCATCGGTCATCCTCCACAGTGGTTCTGGTGTGGTTTTGTGTTTTTGTTGTGTTTTCTCTGGTTCAATCATGCCTACTTGGGTTTTATTTCGTCTCCGGTGATCCTCATCTTCCTCCCAGAGTCAGTGGTCCGGAGATCATGGATGGATGGTACTTGGTGCTGTGGCACTACGTTTGAGGAAAGATGAGGTCGGTCCTCCTTGGGCAGCCCGTTTTTGGTTTTCATAGTGTTTTCATGGGCTGTTTTGTGGTGTTTTTTGGGTGAGGCTGGTCCTGGATAGGGTTCTTTTCCCAGCCATCCAATGGCTCCTTCTCACGGCATTGTATGTTTTCTGTTTCTCACTTTTTTCCTCAAATTGATTTATTTATAAAATCAAAAATTAGTGAGGCTCATGGATGAATTCCTAGTGCTCCTGACCTCTGTTCATGATAATTCAATCTCAAGATTAATGATATGCACCTAACCTAAAAAGGTAATATCATCCCAAAATGTTCCTTCCATCTCTCCTATTATTATCCCATCAATATAAAGGTTGTTTTCTTCTTTTGGTTTCATATATATATATATGTGTGTGTGTGGTTGGGGATCTTTATTATTTTTATCTTTTTTAGGATTTGATTAAATATCACATTATTCTTCATGGGTTTGATTGTTCTGTATCAATTTGATGAATTTATATTCGGTGATCTCTCATAAATTATTTTATTTATGTGTTGAAAATTCATTTAATATTGTCTTGACCTCCCATAATATTTTTTTTCTATTATATTTTAGTTGGAATGTTTTAAGATTGAATCTTTGATTGAGTTAATTAACTGAATAATTGATTTATGGAAAGATGGAGTTGATTTAATATAATTTACATTTTATGATGAACTATTTTTAATTAAATAAAAACTAGTTAGTTTAATTGGGGGTAATTTTGGTATATAATTTTTGTATTAATTAACTAAAGATGTTGTAAATGTGAAATAGTAATTGAAATAATTATTTTTGGAATTAATAAATGGGTAATTGGGATTTAAATTGGATTAAAAAATTGTATAATGAATTAATAGGATAATTATATTGTGGGATTATATTAACTAATTATTGAATTAATTGATGGTGATTTTAATTATTATAAAATGAATTAATTTGATTCATTTATTATTCAATTAATTAAGGAATATTGAAATTGTGAATATTTTTAAGAGGGGTGATGTTGATTAAAAACGATAGGCATGATATTGTAATATACATAATATTATAAAATTGTTGATATTGTGGTATATATTATATATATTGTTGTGAAATGGTTTTT
Organism: Viscum album; assembly: GCA_963277665.1. Lineage (NCBI taxonomy): Eukaryota > Viridiplantae > Streptophyta > Magnoliopsida > Santalales > Viscaceae > Viscum > Viscum album. The sequence goes on along the minus strand of OY728137.1, from coordinate 1,877,671,182 downwards.
TACATCAAAATCCCATAGTGAGAAATTTATAAAAATGTGTGGGACATCATCTTATGTATCCAAAGCCTATAATGACAAATGAGTGTGGTTCCTTGATTGATTCTCTAAAATTTGGCTTGTCTGGTTGATTGATAAATGAGATGTGAGTAACAGAATAAAAAATAAAATCTCCACATGGTATTGGGCATGGCGATCAAAGAACATAATGTTGTTATTGGAATACTTTTCTAATTGGCCCTGATAATTAAATTAAATGAAATGGATAATGAAATTTCAAGTGTAATAACAAATTGTGAATTTAATATCTGAAAATTTTCATACTCTGACATGGGATGAAGAATTTATTTTTGGTTTGGGTGTCCTTGGAAATAAAAGATTTATGTGGTTAGGTAATGATTAATTGAATAATTGTTTTGTGATTACATTATTCCACGTATTTTATTCTTTATACAGTTAAAAAACTATTATTGATTGGAAACTGTTTTGGACAACGTTGGGGTGGCCTACTGTGTTGAACCTACACCATAGTTGGGATTTTGGATTTGGTACCTGAGTAGTCTTCTTGTTTTCATGAGATATTGGGGAATGGGACCTATGATATATGGGTGTTTATGGGATGGACAAGGATGAATGAACCATATGTGATTCGGGGCCCTCAAGGGAGTAGATAATGTAATTTTTTTGATTTTTTATTGACACGTGACATGTATTTTGAATGAAATATCTATTTTTTTGGATATTTTATTTCTTATATCCTTCATCATCTCATACTGGTTATTGTTTATATCATATGTTTATTTTAATTTATTTTTTTTTGGTACCTTGTTAAAGAGTCTATAGTATCCATATGATAGATATTAAACTGCCGTTGCTAGCCAGCTTCTTACGGAATGATGGGAGGTTCTCTTAGGACAAGTTACTTATCAGATCCATTAACTAATTTTTGGGATATGGGTAAGGATGATACAACTATAGTTTTATTAGTTTTCAAAAAAAATCTTCTTTAAAAATCAATGAATATGTAGTTGACGATGGAATGAGATGACATAATTTATCATGTTGCATGGATTGAATGATTTTTTGTTGTTTCAATAGTTCCTATATATGTGAAATTTTTATAAATTATTGTTCGGAATAATGGTTAATGTTTGTAAAGATATTGAATAGTGGAATAATAACATGATTGTTAATTAAAAAAATGTGTTTTAATTTAATGTGAAATATAATGTGGTAGGGATATAATGTGAAATAATAAAAGAATGATTGGTTGGAATATATTTAACCTAATTCATGATAATATTTACAATAAATTTTGGGATGTAAATTGATTAGTAATGAATAAATAATATATGAAAATTATCACTAAATAGTACTATAATTGAATTATATAGTAAATGACTATAAGAAAAGCTGGAAAAAAATGTGTCGATGTTGTGTGGTTATTGTGTAGTTGATAAGGGTGGTGGTGGGTTATGTCATGGATAGGGAGTCCCTGATAATTCTATATGGAGTTAATATATATGGTTTTGATTCATGTGTTAGGTAGTTTACCGTTTTATATTCCTGTGTTCTTTGATATATTAATTATATTATATTATATTATTTACCCTTCACAACATGATAAAGATAACCTAAATAGGGATTACATGAGGTGTTTTGTTAAAATAATTTTCCTGATATCCTTTTTTTATTCAAATACATGGATGTGTAGTTTCCTTTCCCATACATCTCATCTATTCATTGAATGAGTAGTAGTGGCTCTTGAATATTGTAGTTGTTAATGTGAGTTCATGGTGGACCTCTATGGAAGGAGTGATGACGTTTATTTCTAATATGGTCACAAACTATACTATAAAGTAGTATTATAGTGTTGTAAAAATTTTACTTTGAAATTTGATTTGTGGATATGGTTTTTTTCTTTTTTCTATGATATATTTAAGTGGTTGTGTGTATATTGAGATAGTTGGATCATGAGAATGTATGTCATTGGTGTGTGAGTTTGTCTTGTTCTAGGGTCAATTGGATATGGGTTATGTTTTTCTTATATTATAATTATATTAATATTTATATAATTGTGTTTAAATTTTAGTTAATTATCCATCTTAGGGACAGAGAATTATTTGACCTATTATAGTTAAAATGTTAGTTTCGTTGTTTGTTTCACAAGGTATTGGTATGCTTCTTACACATGTTCATGAGATTTTTTGGGTAGGAACATAATAAGAATACATTTATTCGAACACCAATATATATATATATATATATATTCTATTTTTTAAATCTTAATGAGAGTGTTTGTAATCTTTCGGGTGATTACTGTATCTTGATATAGTGTTTGTTGGTGAACATGTACTTTATTTCATAGGATTTACCTTTGAGTTTTTTTTTGATATTTTTTCATATTAAATTACATATGTTTTTTTATTTGTTTATTAATTTCCTATAAGTTTTATTTAACTTGTGTACCTACATTATTTTTTGTGATTTATTGGCATAATTCATCCCTTATGTTTGTTTTATTCCCTCAGTTTTTGTCACTAACCCATGACATATAGGATGAAGGTCATAGAGTTCACACGTGTATTCAATATCAACCTCAAATTTATTTTAATATGGGATTTTCATAACCCATTAAGTTAATTTTTAGGTGTTTATTCAATGTTTTTATATTATTTAACTATATTTTCGTTCAACTTCTCGCTATATACCTTCATCTAATTATCACTATTGAAAAAATATAAATCATATCTCTTTAGAAATTTGTATACATTATTTGGGTGTTAATAATAATAAATAACAAAATAATTTCAAGAATTATTCTGAGTATAATGGTATTATAAAATTAAACTCCACTTAATTTTAAGTACCCATTCATAGAAGTTACACATTTTAATGATCACAATTTCCTATTTCATTATATAATTATGATAAAGCCATTTTAATTTGATAAGTCATTTATCTTATACATGTGAAGAAAACCACATGACATGTTCCACCTAATTCAACTAACCAATTGAATGAATAAATTTATATTCTCTAATTTTTTTGGGATTAAAAAATATATTTTGGATAAATATGATAAAAATTCCACTGTATATTTCATTATCAGGGTTCATTTAGATTAGAATATTAGTTATTAATACAAAAGGAATTCCCCAACCAATATAAGATTTTGTATACATAAATAATTTTTTATGATATATAAAATTTTATGTTAATAACTCATATATGATTACTCAACCCCTTTATTAATCCATCTCAACTGATAATTCAATAAATATACCTTGTTTTACATTATTTCTAGAAAATATATCTTATATAAATAATGCATTTTATATAGATTTTTTCTATTTTGGGAATCCAAATAAAAATAAATAAAAACTATCATCCATATAATGCATATTTATGTATAATAAAGTATTTATAAACATTTAAAATGATTATGTATCTAAGGACTAAACCGTCGTTAACCTGCATAAAGATTTTACTAAAAAAATCTATTTATGTTAATTACACACGAGTGGAAAATACATAAACTATAACACATTAATATTTTCTCTACCATGTATCATATGAAATATTGTATAATATATTACTCAAGATATTATAGTCTTTATAATTCACTGTAACTTATATTTATTTCCTCTAAATTTTTTTTAGTATTCCTACATGATTAAAATGTCTCACAATATATACAAAAGTCTTCAATTTCACAGTAGAATGTATAATTTCTTAGTTATGTACATTAATAAAAATTCTTTACTAATTAAATTATTCAAAATATATCCTTCCAATTTATCATTTGTATATTCCAAAATATTAATCAAGTTAAACTCATTGATATCATTAATAATTTCATTTATTAACTCTTTAAAAGATATTTATTTTCTTATTAGGGTTATGATTTACCATAAATGAAATTTATTGAGGTATTTAAAGTAAAATCATCAATAAAACATATGAAATGCATATTACTGTAGGTATAATTATTTCTCATTGGTTCAAAATCCACAATGTGATGAATTTTAAGTGGGGTTATTGATTTAATTTAAAAAAACTTATTAACTAAATAATTATTTTTTAATTTATCACATGTATCATTATAATAATATTTAAAACATTTATATATATATATAATTTGATAAAATTTATTCACGTAATTATCTTACAAAATTATAATATCAAATATTTTTCCTCAATTTAATTCCATTGATAGTGCTAATCTTTCATGCTAATGTGACATTAATTATAATTATTATTCCAAAAATTGAAGTTATCTTGATATATCATTTCTCTATTTTTTAATTTAGATCCCTATATTAAATATTTAAATATACATGCATTGTATTGTAATATTACGAAATTCCAATTATTTTACTGTTATGAAAACTTTATTCGGTTGGGTTTCACGTGACTGACATATTAGATATTCTCTAATTGAAGTATTTTTTAACAGTATTTGTTATCCCAACATGTATAATGTCTAATTATTAATAATTTATGTATTTAATAAATATTTCATTACATATTTGTATTATTTTAGTAATTTCATTCCTTATTAATGTGAAACGAGAATCAATATCAAAAATATGAGACTTCATATATTTTGTGACGTTATAAAATAATTCTTCTAAAATTTTATCTTATTTAATATTTCATCTTTTCAAAAAAATTTAACTTTTTGTTTTCCATAGTTTAACAAATTTAATAATGACTGCCCCTTCATCCATGTGACCTTTTGGGTTATACCATTAAAAATGATATCTATTTTCTTATAATTCATTAGTTAAACCGTAATATTTTAACCTATTATGATTCAAATTTCATAAAATTATATAATTTCATTAACATAATTTAGTTTAACTTATTTTCATGTAGATGGACATATTATATCATTATATGTAATAGTTAACACAATATAATTCTAAATCATGATAATTATATTTATAAGAATAATTTCACTATAGAAATAAAATATATCAAGAATTTTTTTTTCTTATTCACCAAACCCAGAAGCTCAGAGGAAGTGCATTACATTACTAAATTATCATGATTACAAGGAATAAATTCCCAAATTACTAATCAGTTTTGTTTTCTTGAAAAAACTAGATACACATATGTAAATCATATTAAAGTGGGAACATTAACTAATTACAATACATAAAAACGAAATATTAAAATGAATCCATGACAACTAAATAAACGGTCTCTCTTTCATAACCTATTACAGGAAAAAAATTGGAAGTGGTGAGCTGAAACACTCATTAACAGTTAGAAATAGTGGAATCATGAGTCAATAAAAACTGAAATCATAAAAAAAATTGCATAGTTAATATTGCATGGTGAATAAATAAAAAACACAAGCCATTAATAAATGGAAAACACATTTAATTAATAAATGACTCATAAAATAGTATAGGTAATGAATAATATAAAAATAATAAAAAGATACAAATCCTTGAAATACATACCACGGAAAAGAGAACATGGATGGGAGAAGAGAAGTTGAAAATTCAATTACCTTTTAAGGTAACTCCAATGACATGAAGGATAGGACCTTGGGGGATAGATGACACCTTTAAAGGACTTCTAGTGAAGTATAAATATTACAGAATTAATGATTATCAGTTTGGAATGAATGAAAATGAAGGAATGAGTGGGAATTTATAGTAAAGGAGAGGGAGTTTTTATTAACTTAAAGGGACGCCTCATTTGTGGTTGTTTCATAACTGTGTTCGTTCCCATGTTATTTTTCTATGGTATTAGACTCTTGGGACATCCCACATTATATTTTAATGTACAAAAGTCTACCATAATTTTATATTTATTATTACATCATTATGATTCCATTAAACATATAAAAAATTCAAAAATGTATATTTACTATTCACAGAAATTGAATTATTTTAAAAAAATACCAAAAATTATCCCAAAACATTTTTTGATGCATAGAATTATAAAATGAAATAAATTTTTGGAAAATAATTTTCCAAATATTTTATGTTAATTTTTAAATTAAATCATAATTTATTACAATAAATAAACTTTAAAACTATAAATCCTTTTATAAAACATTGAGAAATTATTCAAGGTCCCATAAATTTATATTATAATAATAGAATAATAAAGAAAAAATTTATTATTAAATATTTTTAAAATAAAATTAAATTTTTAATAATTAAATTCATAATAAATTTTTAATTAAAATATTAACAATATAAAAAATTATCAGTACTTATACTACGATTCTTTTTTCACTTCAATGTTGTCTAAATTGTATTTATATACTCATGGGTGAGGTTTCAATTTTTTTTCCAAATTATTATTCATTCATATTCATTACTATTTATAAGTGTATGTTACTATTCTAACAGGAATGTTACTATTCACCTAAAATTACGTTTGTCTTATCAGATTCTAAATATCTTACTGAACGCAACCATGTAAGTCAGTTTTTTCTAAAATTCAAACTACAGAAGTGTAAATATTATGTTATGTTATAAATTGTTGTTTTTAGATAATCATTGTTCCTTGCATTCTATATTAAATATTGTTTAATTATTTTGGTGTTACATTATTCCATCCTCAATATAATTATGTCCTCACAATTAGAAATTGTACTTCAAAAGTTTTAGGTTGATGCTTTAAAATTTCCATGTAAGAAAACCATATTGGAAATATATTTAATAAAATTCCTCTTAAAAAGTAGTTAAGGGAAATGAGGAGGTCGACAAAAAATCATACTTTTGAATGGGGTAAAATTATTTGGAAGTAAAAACCTTGAGATGGAAAAAACTATAACTATGAAGTTCTGATGAAACATGGTAGAGAAAATGTTCAAATGAATTTTGATTACAATAAAATGATATACTACTACTATAAAATTCATCGATATTATCAATTATTATGATAAAAGGAGAATATTTTATTTAAGAATCATTTCTAGGACTTGAGTAATTTTTCCACTCTATAATTGTATAAATATATGTTTCTATTTAAATACTCATCCTTTATTTTGCACCTTAAACTATCTATATTTCGACTCATATCATAGGTTATTCCATATGGGGAAGTAACAAATTATCCAAATAAAGATCATGCAATGATAGGCTTAAACCATTTCATAAATGGTTAAACATTAAAAAATATGAAGATTCAATAAGATAGAATTAAGGACTTTGAATTTCCAAGATAAACATATCATCAAAATGAAGCAGCTCTAAGTTTTCACAATCCAAATACGTAAATAACATTATCATGTATTCTTTTGAAATATGGTAATAACATGAATTACCATAAAATTCATATTGGAAGCATGAATTCTTTTATATTACAAAAATAAGATACATGAAACTAAAAAGGATTGTAAACTCTATCGATGATATCATAGAACACTTATGAACAAGTCAATAATTTATTCCAAGTTAGTCAGTACAAATCTTAAACCATCATTTCTTTATCATTATCTCAACATTAGATATATATTAAGGGTTTTATTTTCCTCAATCACACATTTTGTAAAAAGAATAACTTCCACGGAATATGTTGTCATTGTATCATCAAACTTATGGTTTCAAATCGATAATGAAAAATTATTACATTACAATCATTATATATTTCATAATTCATATATCAATTACATTACTGACAAAATATTCTAATGGCATAATACCAAACTAGTATATTAATCATTATTCTTCATCTATAGTATCATCATAACTTGATCATTATCCAAAATCTTCATTTGGGGTATATTTCTTTTGACTCTTGGGAAATTTATTCATATAGTGTCCCATCACCTTATAGTTGAAGCATTTTACATTAGAAAACATTTTCTTACCCTTGAAATCATTAACATGGGGACCTTGTTATCCAAACATATAGAAATCACCCATTGCATTTATGTATTTACCAGGATGATTCTTTTGACAATTATCACATATGGGAAAACACTTCTTTCCCTTCGTCCCATTATCCCCAAATTTCTTTACCATCCTCTTATTATTTCAATTAATTTAAAATCCATAGGACTCAGAGAAGTATTTTCATACACTGTTAAAACATGATATTATTTCCACATAAGACAATGATACTTGGGAGACAATGTTTTTTGGAAAATATCACTTAAGACCATTAGAGATATTATCCTTTATACTTTTCTCATTACGTTTATTGGTGATGTTCTCGTTCATTCTTCGAGATTCCATTTATTATCAATTTCATATTAAATATTAGATCTTAAAATTATTAACTCTTTATAACTCTAAACATTGTATAACATATAGCATAAATTTATGCATTGTAAATTCTAAAACCATATTCCTAGTGTTTTTTGAGGGCATAAATCCTTCATAATTGCGGGTAAATAAAATGTAAATAATCATAATAATACCCCCTGGAGTGTCAAACTAGGCATGCAGTAAGGCCCTTTTTCATATACTATGATAGATTGGTTCAATCCGGAAACATTATTTCTTAGTTTCCACTCCTAGGTACATATGTTCTAGAACAACGTCCACTTATTGTATCCAGACAGGGATGTATTTTCTTGACAGTTCTTCATAATCTATTCTTTAAAAAATTACTAGGATGTTATTTTATATTTATCCTCATATACTATCTTAGGGATTTGTTCCCTATAATACGTTTTCTAAATCTGTGGTCATTGTTTTCTACTAAACTTTCTTTGATACCAACTATTATTCCCCGACCCCAGAATCCTAGAGCTAGTACATTACATTATTACATTGGCATGACTACCAGGAATCAAATCCTGAAGGACTGGTCAATTTAGATGTCTTGAAGAAACTATATACATACATGTATGTCATATTAGATTGGTAATGTTTTGTAAATACAACACATTACAAATTCTAATAAACTATATCCATGAGAACTCAATAAAGTGTCACTACTTCTTAACATGATGAAGTTAAAAAATGAAAGGGGTAAGCTCAAATGCTTAATAAGGGATAAAAAGTAATAGAAGAGTGAATCAATAGTAACTGAAATCATAAAAAATTGTTATAGTCAATATGTTTTGGTGAATAAATTAAAATAACATGAAATTAAAAAAATGAGAATTGAACTGCAACCATATATTATGACATATTGAAAACATTGTGAATAATAATAAATGATAAGGAATAGATAGAATGCATATTAATTAGATATCATGTATCTGGCACATGATACCACTATACCATTGAAACGGTTTATGTCTATGGGTAGAAAACCATCTGATTTTTTGGAAAAAAATCAAAGGGGTTCTCACCAATAGATTTGTCTCCTAGACATGTCGATGCATCAAGGGGTTATAGTGGGCTCCACCCATTACTGTGAGTCCAATCTATTCTTTATACATAGATCTAATGCAAGTAAAATATTCCTTATCAATAACCATATATATTATATGATAAATACTTCTCAAAATATGTTGATATAAATAATGATAGTTTTAAAAGAGACAATTGAAAAATTCCTGAGGAATTAATCCTTAAACATTCTAACATGTCTCATACAACCTTAAAACATTAAAATAAAAATTCCTTAGAATATAATCAGAATAAAGAGACATGTGATATGATATTCCAAAGGGAAATACATAAACAACAAGTAATACATTTTTTCTGAACATGTAATATATCTCATAAAAGATAAAATGAGATGAGAAAAATCCTTTTTACTTTGGAATGAAGTGTTCTTTGGAAAAATCATATGTAATTTTCTTAAGAACATATTTTAAAATTTTATATATTATAAAATAAATGGTAATGTAAATGATATTATATTTTAGGCTTTAATAAAGTCTTATTGAGGTGAAAAATTTGTTTTTAAATAATCTTTAGTAATAGAACATTTTAGTGTGGTTTTAGGAATTTTTTTGAGAGATTTTGAAGTGCAAAGGCATGTTTTAATACATAAAAAAGAAATGAAAAAATATATTTTTTAATTTAAAATGTGTATTTTTTTTAATGATAAATATGGATTAAAACAGATTATAGAGTGAATGTCAATAAAATTAAGAATTTGAGAAGTTCATTGAATCATGCTTGCATTTTTTAAGAGTTTTTGAATTGTTCTTTTAAAACACATAAAACACCATAAAATAAAGAAGGATTATGATTGGTAAACATATTCAGAACATTAAAATAGAATTTAAGATTATTAAATAATAATTAATAATAATTTTAATGAGGTTAGTGTAGAATAAAAGCAACATGAACAGAAATGGAGATTCAGGTCGAAATTACTTACAACATTGTAATAAATTGATTCTTAGGACAAAAAATTAATTAAAATTTAAGTATACATTTATTATCTTAAAAATAAGTATATTCAGTAATTTAATCATAAATTGGAAATATATATACACCATACTAACTAGTAGTTATGAATATATAATGTCTCACAAAAATGGAAGTGAGATGAAAAACCTCTTACCATAAGTATGATGGTGTTTTTCACTAGAACATAGTGTCTCTTGGATAACCAAATTAAATTCATTAATTAATACTTAAATGATATATTGTTTAGGTTATTTTTTTATTATAACCTTATTAAGTTCCTAAATTTTGTTTTTGATGGGTTTAAGATGATCAATTTTATTCTTTTAGAAGCAATTAATTCCTTGGTTTTCATGATCTGTTTACTTGTATTCATGAATGAAAGTTCATTTGATATGTGTTCAAACATCCAGAATTGGTAATATAAATTATTAGTGACATAACATGGATATAAATTATCTTATAATTAAATTATTTATATACAATAAGGAGTAATTTTTTGATAAAAGATAATGATAAATGCTTGGATTAACTTGGCGGTTTTGGGCATAATGAACTTGCTTTTATTATTATTTTCTATTTTGTGGTAGTAAGGATTACAGATTATTAAATAAGATGAAATAAAATTATTCTGGGTTTGTTCAACAATAAAAATGGTTTGATTACCAGAATTTATAATGGTTATAAAAATTAAGAACCAATTATCCTTCAAAGTGATAAATTAACACATCTCGGGCGCTCTTATCATTTTAAGTATAAGAGGAGGGGAATTGAGAAATGATACTGAAATATTAGATTATAATAATAAAATTTATTTTAATTTAAATTACTAAAAATATTTTATAATTTGGATGTTGAGATATGTAAAAGAAAAGAAAGGGACTCGAAAAAAATGAAATGTTGAGAAATCTCTCACCAAAATTCTCTAGCCTAATGGCATCGCTTAATATTTCAAAAAATATTTTGATGAAAAAAACAATTTACCTCATAATTAATATATTATATGTAATGTAATGGGAATTTTGAATAAAATATCCCAGTATATCCCTATTTAAATTAAAAGATAATAACATAATAAGAGTGCTTGAAAAAGAGAGTGATTTTGAGATGAAAATTCTGTAGCACAACGACTATGAAATATGGTTTTAGAAATCATTAAAAAGAGAGGGTAAAGGGATCACCCATTCATTAATGTATCATAAAATAGAATTGGTATAGAATTATATATAAATAAGTATATAATATGAAACCTTAAAATATTGACCATATAAAAGAGAACATGGATTGGAGAAGAGAAGAATAGAATTATCATACATTATAGTGGAACTCCTAAGACTTAATGGTTGGGACCTTGGGAGATTCAGGACACTATGGTAGGACTACTAATTAGGTAAAACTACTTGATATTCAATTATAATGAGTTTTGAATAAAAAAAATGAATGAATGAGTGAGTATTTATAGAAAAAGAGAGGGAGTTTTTTTATTAATTTAATGGAACATCTCATTAGTGGTTTTTGAAAAACCATGGTCTTTACCATGGTATTTTCCCATGGTATTAGCCCCTTGAGACACCTCACAACATATTTTACTATACACAAGTCGACCATAATTTTATAATAATTATTACATCATTATGATGTCATTATACATACCTGAAACTCAGAACTGTATATTAACTATTCGTGAATAATTCATGTATTTTAGAAAAAAAAATTATTATATCCATTTTTTGACGTGTATAATTAAAAAATAAAATATATTTTTTTGAAAATAATTTTCTAAATATTTTTAATTTAATTTTTATATAAAATATTAATTTATTCATAGATAAAATCTTTAAAACTATAACTCATTTCATAACACCATCATAAATTAATCAAGGTACCATTAATTTTTATTATAACAATAAAATAATAAAGTAACAACATATTATTATAATTTATGAAAATATATTTCCATTTTAAATATTTAAATTAATCATAAGATTATAATTGAAATATTTTCGACATTAAAAAATACCAATACTTATAGTATGATCATTTTTTCACATTTATGATGTCTAAATTTTGTTTATACACTCATGGGTGATGTTTCTCTTTTTTGTCTAGTTTTTTATCCATTAATATTCATAACAGAATGTCACTATTCATAAGGGTATGTAATAATTAAGAAAAAATTATTATTTCCTTATTGGATTCAAAATATCTTACTGAACACAACCATGTATGACAGTTTTTTGTAATTCAAACTACAGAAGTGGAAAAATAATGTTTGGTTATACTGTTGATTTGTAGAGAATCAGTGTTTCATGCATTATATAATAAATCTTTTTTTTAATTCTAGGTGTATTATATTTTCATTGTTTTTCATCTATTCAACGGATCCTTTATATTTATTTGAATTAAATTATTATCAAGTGTTGAACATAAAATTTTTCTTTTTTGAAAATTATATTTATTATTTTCTATATATATATTTTTCTACCTTTTATTTATAAATTATTCAAAATCTAATGATGAATGTGTATTTAACTTTTTTGTAACAAATTTGATCCCCAAAAATCTATTAAATTGAAAACTACTTCTTCCACATATATTGATTATTTAATTCAATAAAATTTATTTATACTTTAATTAATTTATGAAATAATTTCTTCTATGTATTTTTTTATCATAAAATTATTACATTACCTAACTTCCAAAACTAAATTTTGATTTTTTTAAAGTAATTTTAATTTTCAAAAAAATTCAATTTTTATTTTACTTGATTTATTTTTTTGTGAAAACAATTTGACTAATGTCATCAATTATTTTTTTCTTTATGAAAAAGAAAATTTTATGATTTTCATTTTTTCTCTATAATTATATTTTACTTCTCATTAGACATCATTTCATCATATTTTAAGGTTGAATTTTTTTTTGAAATATTTTACAATTTAATTTAGAAATATTAATTACTCATATTTCCACATACATTTAGAAGAGTTATTCTATAAGTATTTTTAAATTATCATTGTCAAATTATTTCTCTCCATTAGATAAATAATCCAATTATTTTTAGTGATCCATAATAAATATTATAAAATATCATCCAATTTTTCCTCATTACAATAATATTCATTGATGCTAGATATATATATTTTTTTGACTAAAAATTTATTACATTTACCATTAAAAATAGTCTGTTATGTTTTTTATAATACATCCTGATTTTATATGATTCTCCCATCACATTTTTTCTTTTATAAAACTTATTTGATGTTGATATTTCATTATATTTTTTGTTTTTATGATTATGATAATATGATAAAAACTATTAATAGTATAATAGATAAATCATTTAAAAGGTGATACATCAATATTTTCTATTTCATTGTTAAATTATATTCAATAATATAATCATAATTTCTATATAACTCACAACCTATATTTCATCCTATGACTCCCCTTGATATATATACATCTCTACACAATTTTCTAAAAAAATATTTCATTGAATTATAAAATATGTTGTCATTTTCAACGTATTTTTAATTCAAGATCAGATTCCCATTTTGAATGGATTAATGATGCTAAGAAACGTTTATCAAGGAGTAGGGATTCCAAATCCACATCCTCCAAAGTTGATATTTTTTTATTAAATATATCTAGATGAATTATTAATGATTTCATCAACATAAGGGAGTACTAAAGATTTTATCTATAGACTCATACAGTTCATAAAATAATAATCACTAATGTGAAGAACTCATAAATATAATTATAATATTCCATACATATATTCTTTATTTTTGATTTATAATATTTTATATTACATTTATTTAAAATTTCATCCCTATAATATATCGTATAATTTTTTTAGAAAATATCATATTCATTGTAATGAACTACACCTGTTTACTCTCATCCCCATCACCCATCATGTAACATCCCAGGTAAATGAAGAATAAAAGATTTTCATATTTATTAATATTTAATAGTTATATATTAATTCTACTTTAAAATGGTTTCTTTTTTTTGATAGTGTACCTGATACACAAAAACATGTTTCTTTGAAATCTTACATTGCATACTAATAATATAATATTATTATTTTAAATGGAAGTTTACTCCTAACCATTTTATTGGCGGGAATGAACAAAACTAACTACAATATCATTATACATTTTTTTAAAATTTATTTACATTTAATAAAAGCTAGAGGCTTAGAATATGAATGAATCTAATTGTAAGCATAATTTATATTAAAAGACCAATTTACCGCCTTTTAATGGAGAACCCTTATTAAATCTAGTTTTTGTCACTTTAATACATTATATCTAACCAAATAAAATCATTATTCAAAATGGGGAAATCTAAATTTACATTGTGGATATTTTTGGAATTTTTTTGGTAAAGTTCATTTTTTAATGAATCGTGAAAAATATTGTATTTTAATTCAGAACTACGTTTTAATATAATTTATATATATGGTTAGATTATATTTTTAATTGGTTTTAAAGTGTAATTAGAATATATTTTTACCATTTAATCTAATGTTGGTCAGTGGAATTAATTTCACATTGAATTTGGACATAAATAAGTGTCAATCTTTTGATAGATATAGTTTTTCAAAAACACGCTATTTGTTTTAACAATGGGAATTAATTTTAAATTAATAAATGAAAATTATATGTTTAGAATTTGGAAAAATAGACACCATTTTTGAATTCATTATATCAAATATAACTTAGGATGTATTTTTTGTATTTTTCTGAAAAACTTCAATTATTGATGAATAGTGAAAGCACTTTGTAGTAGTTAAAAAAACTGACATTTTCATTTAATTGAAATTTCACCACTTCTGTGAATTGAATTTAGAAAATTTTACATACATAGTAGTTATTATTAGATAAAATGTGGTTCAATAAGATGAAAAAATCAGGTTTATTATCATAATATTGAGACAGAACCACCTACCTTGGAACACAGTTCACACACAGCCACAATTGGATCCCCCAATGATTAAAACCAAAAGATGGTGACAAACTCCAAAAAATCAAATCCACATAAACTGATTGATCAAAAACTAAACACAAAAGGTTGTAAGAAGAGAGTAATCCCACAGACATCAATGAAAAAATATCGTTACACGATAACCAATTAATTTAAATTCATTCAGAATGTGATCTCACAACATATCTAGAAGAAAAGAACAATAATCATCCAATAGAGATGAATAGGTCTATTACTGTGAGGCTTGGGTGCCAATGAGATCAACTGCAATGAAGATACAGAAACAACACTTACACTGAGTGATGCACGACACATTAAATGAGTATCCATATCCAATTAGATCGATCCAGAAGGATAGGAACCTCTGAAAAATGCATTGGAATTGTTTTGATTCTTGATTCCAAAGTTTTGGAAGGAATAGACTGAGAGAAAACAATAAACACATGACTTAAAGTTGGCTATGGGTCATTTAACTATGTGTACTTCATTCACATGATTATTAGTCTATGCATAATAATACACACAAAAAATCTTGTCACCTAATGTAAAAAACTGACATTTTTTACAATAATTCCGTGAAGGCCATGTACCCAATGTGTACTCTTTCACAACATGTTCTTCCCATTCATGACTTGTATCTAGCAACTGGTACATGATGTATACCAGCTCTATTGACTACATAAAATCTATAAAACAACTTCTAAGGACATTGAACCAAATAGGGAACATATAAAAAGGGATAACGTACCCAATCAAGGTAACAAGATGTTAGAAACTTTCCACCATAAATACATTCCATCCCTAAAATACCATGTGGAAAAATTAACTCCTTGAAAATGATGTGGCCACTACTCCCTTATCAATGGATAATGTTTCCATGTATCATGGGAATCTGATCCATGTTTCCATAGAACTCTGACAAAAAGAATGAACTTCCAATTCATTACTTTTATCTAAGAGTGAACAAACTCAATTTGTTTCTCCATGATAAATGTATATGGCTCTAACTCAATTTATTCCAAGCCCAATATATGAGAAGGGGCAGGGTGATTCTTCTTGAGCTAATATATGTTGAAAAAATCATCAATTATAGTCAATTGAATAAGAAATAATAATTGTTAAGAAATCTATCTAAGTCATTCTGTGATCTCAAATGGTCCAACATATCTTGGATCCATCATTCCATATTTTCCATGTCTATGATAACCCAAATGAAGGGGAAAATATCAAAACAAAACCTAGTCTCTCATTGAAAACATAAAACGACAATGCCACTGATTTTCATATGGTTTCAGTCAACTATGGAGTATAAAAAGTCATCATCACATAACCAAAATCATTATCGATGTCGACTGAACCAAATTTGTTCATACCAAACCTACGTCGCCCACATCTTCCTAACAAAGAGGTGATATGAATGAGAGACCATAAAATTCTTCCTATTGATCCATTATTATATATGACTATGAATTTTTGTTACAAACAAACTCGTCCTGTCCCAGATGGCTATCCCAATATCCTTCGAAATCCAAGACATGGGCGTAAAGTATATCTTCCCGGATCTGAATTACACAATCCATTATACCATCTATATGTGGATGCTCAGTTGTGATCAACATGATTTGAGATACCATTCCCTATTGAATATTTCCTTATAACCTTGAGTTGAACCTATGATAATTGTCGAAAACTACCAAAAAATTACTCACATATATCCTCACAGTCTACCGCACATACAACAAACCTAGATCGTCAAAATTAGTGGTGTATTATATTGGAATTTAATTAGAAGACTTTGTCAACTGATCAAAAACCACATAGATAGCATTTTTCCATCAGGGTGTCTATGGAAATCCAAAATCAACATCCATGGATCTCTCATCCCATTCTAAAACCAGCACCGAAAGAAGATGAATCAAACCAGAATGTTTATAATGTTCTCTTTATATTTTGGTATGTGTAAAAATGGGACACATAATCCAATATGTCATGCTTCATACCAGGAAACTAGAATATTTTTCTCATAGGTTCTGGGATGAAAACTCACTTCAAGAATTAATGTAAGCCATCTAAAGAAAGAGACCAACTAGAAAAGGTCTTCCAAATATAATGGCTTTCTCGAGTCTTCTAAAACTCATCAGTCTACTCTTGAGATTGAAATATTGACTCCATGAGATATATTGACAACTGAACACTGGTTAGAACCATAATTAAATCATCCTTATGAGCATCCATGTTCAACTGAGAAAAAATCCCTATAAGATTCAACTCATTTGATTCGAAAACAGATTGTGACGGTACCTTCCTACTTAGAGCATCTAAAACAACATTCTCATTCCACAATATATAGGCGATGATGAAGTCAAACATATTAATGTTTATGTACATCATATTTTCCTAAGATTCATGAATTTCTATGAAAAGATAGGGCATATACTCTTATAACCAGAGAAGACTCTGAACTTTTCCTCAAAGAGATAGTACCTCCATCATTTAAGTGCATCCATTACTGTTGAAAGATATAAATCATGAGTGGGATAGTTATTCTCATGCGGTCAGATATGGGAATATCTATTAGGTACCTTATGATCATCCCTCATTAGAATGAATCCAAAACTAGGATCGATTCATCACTAACAACCACATACCCCTTACCATGCTCAAGTAACATTATAATAGGAGATGATGATATAAGTAGTTTTAGTTCATTGAAATAAGACAGACAAATATAATCACATTATAAACTCACCACATTCTTGTAGTGATAAGTCCTAGGTGATACCATCTTTGATAGAACCTTAAATAACTTTCGATAGTATCCAGCAAGATGAATGAAGCTTTGAATTTCAAATATGTACTATGGTTTCTTACCTAGCATAATGACTTTTACCTTCTCTGGATGAACTTATAATCCAAATTCAAACATTATGTGCCCCGAGAACATCCCTTCTCAAATCCAAAAGCGGCATTTTGAATGCTTCCCATACAGACGATGACTTCTCAGAATTTCAAAAACCAAACTCAGATGGTTTTCATGCTCACACTTAGACATTGTGTAAACTATAATATTTTCCACGAACACTACTACAATGGTATTGTGATGTTAGTGGAATATTAGATTTTTCATGTCCAAAAAAACTAGAGGAGTATTTGTCAGTCCAAAAATCCACAAAATATATTCATAATGGCCATAACTACTTCTGATGGATTTCATTTGAATATTACACTCTCAAACATTAATTTGATGATAACCAGACCAAATATCAATATTCAAAAACCAATTTTTCTTCTTCAACTAATCATGAAAATCATCCACATGAGGCATTTTGGAACAAAAACCATTCTCTCCAGGAAATGGAGTATGATTTGTTTTTCTTGTCAATCCTTAATGGATGTTCAGAAGTATTTCACTGTATGGGATCATAAATTTCAAGTAGAAAATAGTATTGAAGGAGGTGTTGCTTCCCAGTGTTTGTGAAATTTTTGGGACCAAAAAAAGAATATGCATAAAATTGTTTTTGAAAAAATGATTTGTTCACAATATTGAAGGGTGATTGGAAACATGAGATCAACACCTAACTTGGGATCAGTGCATAAAAATATATAAAAGGAAAAAATTATATACAAGACAAAATGTGTGTGAACGATGAGGTTGTGAGGAATAATATTACGTTCCCAAAGTGACTTCAAAATGGGTTTGGGATTCTCATGAATAATCTTGCATGCACCGACAAAGATTCATCAGAAACATGCACTTAGGTTCATTGAAGAATATAAATTGGAGGCTAACCCCAGGTAAAAGATGAATAATTTTTCAATGAAAATCATGTTTCTCTTCATGGGGAATGAGTTTCTCTCAATATAATAGTATAGAGATTGAAAAAAAGTTTTTTCATTTATTTTAAAAAGACCATGTGAACCCTTTAGTGTAGTTTCACAAAAGATAAGGGTTGCGCGGAATATAGGGGTTGTGGGAAATTCATTTTGAACAACAAATCCCAAATATTGTGTGCATGTTCATGTATTCCATGAAAGTGTAGTGTTAATCTTATGATAGGATTTTGAATATCTGGTTTGTGTGATCAATTCTTTCATGTGTGTCAATTCAGGACTTCGATGTAAGCAGTTTTTCATGGGGTACTAAGACAAAGACATCAATGAAAATTTATTGAAGTGATCCTCAAGTCAATAAACTGAGTTAGACTTCTCCCATGGCCGTGAAAAATGGGGAGTTGACAGAAGTGTTCTGAGGTATATAGTGAGTTATCCCATCATTATTATAATGGATGTGTGCCTGGCACAGAGTGACTATGTTTGAACTATTTTACTCCACATCTTGTGAATGTTATTGTATTTTGGTATAGCCGACACACATTCAGCATATGCCACTTAGACATATCCCTTTGTAGTGAGCCAAGTAAAAGAGTTGTGCGGTCTCTTTGCATGTGATTATTTAATTGTTGTTCATATCCATCATAATGTTTTAACAAGTTTGTACCAAAATGGGAACAAGATCAGGCAATTTAAAAGAAAAATTTGACACCATGATTCCCACCTCCTCTCTTAGGGAATCTTGGGGTTCTATAAGTTGTATCAAAGGGAGGTTTCACATATTAGATTTGTATATTTCCTTCATGGAGATTTCATCCCATGTCATTGGAGTCTCGCTCTATGATGGAAGTAACATTCATATTTAGAGAACAAAATGAGATATCATCTAAGATCACATAGAATGAAAGTCCTATGTGATACTGTACAAGAAATACATGTCAATGATTTAATGGGGATGGCTATGACTGAGAGAGAAAAGAAATATTATGATGTAGATGCTAAAGTGTAGAATGCTCCCATCAGAGCTCTTTCATATCAGATTTCTCTAAATGTGATGAGCTTCACCATAAAAACTTCTATGTGGGATAGAGGTGAAAATATATATTATGAATATAGAAACAATAAGGAAGAAGAACATGAAGTACTGCACAACAGGTTTGAAAATATGAAGATTTACCCAGATGATAATGTAAAATCCTTCTTCAATCTAATTACTGATGTTTTTGGATCAATTTGAGGAGTGGGTGAAGAAATCAAAGACACTGACATCATAAAGAAAATCATGGGAAGACATTCACACCATTATAAGGAAAATGTGTCATCCCTTGAGGAATGAGATCTCTCTATGCTCTCTCTAGATGATATGATGAGTAGACTAATGGAATATGAAATGAGTGTAAAACCTGAAGATTCTACGACTCGTGTATATAAAGAAATTTCATTCAAATATATGAAAAAACTGAAAATTTTTAATGATAGTAGCAGTGAGGATGATGAGAAAAAAAAAATTTCCTCTCTTTTCCATTTAATTCAATAAGTGAAAATGTAAATTTGATACAAAGCTACCTCTAGTGTATTTTCATTGTAGAAATTTTTGGCACATAGCCTCTCTGTGTTTAATGATATTTGATGATGGAGATAGAGAAGTTTAAAATATTGTGAATTATAATAAATGGTTCATTAAAAAGGGAAACATGAAATTTTAAATGAAACTACAAGAAAATAGTTTTCTGTGTGATTAAAATGATGATGATAATTATTTCTATGAAGAAGAGGAATAATAATTTATATCGGAAAAACATGATTTTATGATGGCCATTGCTGTATAATCATAACCATCAGAATATAGTGGTGGAGATAATCAGTTGAAAACTAATTCCAATCCCGAGTTGCAACTTAAATATGTTTTTATTATGTTTAAGATTAAATGTAAGAGTTGAAATATGTGGAAATAAATTGTAGAAGAATCATCTGAATATTTTGATTGTCGTTGTAACACCCCAACCACTGATACCCAGAGTTGGTGCATTATTTTAATACATTAGCATGATTTCAAGGAATCATGTCCTGAAAGACCGATCAGTTTAGCAGTCTTAGAAAATAGATTACATACATGAACATTAAATTTCACATTAGAAAACAAAACACAACATATATTATCTTTTTATAAAGCCATAAATCCCCTATATTTACAGTGGTTATCAATCATAATACAATTCATGGAATCCTGGGAAAACAAAACATAATAAAGGGGTGAGCTCAGATGCTCATTAAGGGTAAACAATTTAGTAGAAGATAAAATAAATAGTTGGCACGGTGAATAATTTAAAACAGAATCCTTTATAAATAATAAAAATGAACAAGTTATGGAAAAAATATGAGATGAGTAAATAATTTTATAATAAAACATAGTCCTGGGTGTTCTACTAGTTGAATAACCACCTGAACCATCAATATTATTTTCATAATGAATAAATGAATATTGTCAGACCTAATGAATCATTTTTTCAAGGCCTCATCCCAAACATCTAAAAATGATTATGGCCTCAGCCAAAACCATATATAAAATTTGGAAAAACCCTCGGAAAATTCCACATATAATGGTCTAATGTGACCTACCGATGCATCGAGGATCTATAGCGGGCTCCAGTCATCACTTACTTTGTCAAATACATTCATCATATAAAAAGGTTTAAACATAACATAACATTAATTTTAAGACTATAATAAAAAATGTAGATACATTATCCATAAACAATGAATGGTATAAAAATAACACATCCATTGTCAATCATATCACAAAACCTTCAATACAATATAGAATATTTGTACCCTAATAAATGAACTTCAATCAATTTTAAAATCTATCATAGGATGTTGACATATATGAAAATGATTTGTAAAAATCTTTGAGATAAGTATCCTATTTTCATGAAAACAATTAAAAGTCACAAAAGTATAGAAAGGAACACATTTAAATAAATTTTTGAATAAAAGTGTCTCATCCCGCTTTGAAACATTTGAATGTAATTAACATTTTAAAAAAATCTATGTCCATATAAATAAATCCTTAAAAATCCATTTTTAAAAGATGGACATTAATGAGAATTATTTAGAAGAATAAATATTTAAAACATTTAAAATGATGTTTTAATAAATTATTCCCTTAAAAATAATCCCTTTGAAAAATCTTTTATGAAACATATATATGGATAATAATTATTTCCCAATAAAAACATACCCATAAATAATCTCGAATAATAATGAGAGGGAGGAATTAACCATTACCTTACACTTTACTTTGGTCAAGGGAACATTTAACCTCCTGTATAATGACCATAGTATGTTATTAAATTACACCAGAAACATATTCATATTTATTATATCATACAAGATTCATTTATGACTTTATAATAACCATTTAATAATGATTTCCATGTTAAATTAACATTTTGGGTAATAATTGCTTTCTTTATTGTACGTTTTTAACTTATTATTTTTCGTATCATTTAGATCATGATTTAAATACTTCTATAATATAATCATTGATTAATATATCATATATATTTATAATATAAATATTTATAATAGATAGATATATAAAATGGGAGGCACCTTTTATTGAGATGGTAGGTCGTACGTAGGCATAAATGATGTACAAGTTTTCATATCGTATTGAACCGAAGTAAGTGAATAAAATATATGTAAGTATATACATATATATATATATATACAGTATAATTATTATGTCATATATTACTTATTAATTTTATATATTTTTATAATCCCCGTTGAATGTTGAACATGGAATGGAATCTCATCGTGTTATGGAGATGGTAATCCGTATGTACGCACGAGTGGAAATATAATTATATTGTTTTGGAAAATGTATTTAACTGGATGATATATCATATTTACAGAATCATTACAATTTTATATTTATTATTTATATCATTTCTACTCATTATTATACCGATCCAAATAATGAAGTGTTTGAATAACAAACTATACCACGATGTGGAGATGGTAAGTCGTACGTACACTTGTATGGTGACTTTTTCATTATAGGATGGATAAAATAATGAATATGGTTATACCATATTTATAATAACATCATAGTATATAGAATTTAATGGAGTTATTATTTTGTATGGAAACCACAAATAAAGAGAAATTGGAAGAAGAAAAAAACTTTAAAGAGGGTGGTAAAATTATTACCTCTTCTTTGGGTGTTTCCTTTTGAGTTGATCAAAAGGGCTCCCTAGGTTGGATTTATGATCATGATAAGTCTTATATATTGAATGGAGGATAGTTTATAAGGTATTTGGATAGGTTTTGGCAGAGCCAAATGGATTTGGAGGTCTTAATTTAAGAGAAGGGGAAGTGCCCTTTTATACTGGAGGTGATGGTCACTTTAGGAAAAGATTAAAATATTTATTTATTATACAATAATATAAATTTTATAATATCTAAAAATGAATTAATTTAGATACATAGGTGGTTATGGGTCATAATAATCTCATCCAATCAGTTTTACAAAAGTCATGGTTACCATTTTATCCTTATCTTTTAGATTTATCTCTTAGTTAAATAGTAAAACTTTTACCATGTCTCTTTGTATTTTTCTATTAGATGGTTAATAGACAGACTGTAAAAATCCAAGATAACCCCATTAGGTTCATTACTATTATATATAGTCGTATATATTTCTATTTTATGACCCTTAGAATTTTAGAAATATTATATCAATTAATAATATTGTATTTGTTTTAAAAATGAATTGTGTCAATTTTGACACTATTTAGTAGTTGGTTTTTGTGAATGTTATAACAGCATTATTACTTAAACCAAGATACTTTAAATCAATAATAATATGTCATAATGACCTAGAAAATTATTGTATTTCATAAAAAATTTGAAATTATATTTATTTTCGTATTTATAATACCATATTTTATTAAAAGATGTATATGTTTATGCAATTTTTTTCTTTACTTTAAAATAATTAATATAAAGTGTCATTATCACTCTCAAGTGGATCCATGTGGTCTAAAAATAGACCCAAATATTCCCATGGTCAGACATGAATCATCCAACAAGAATATGATACATGTTTTGGTAATTTAATATTATTAAAATAATATTTTTCTTACCCTTGAAAGATTTACCCTTTAACCATAGTAAATAAAATATTTGCTGAAGTAAATATTCATAATTACTAAAAATAAAACATACCTAATTACATAATATGGACCTCCTGATTGAAAATATGGAATCTGTTTTTCCAAATTCAAAACATATAAGTGGCAGAAATTAATTTAAAATTAATTCTCATTATCAAAACAGAAAGCGTGTTTTTTAGAAATAATAACTATCAAAAGATTGACACTTGTTTATTTTCAGTATAAATGTAAAATTACATTCAATGACCTAAATTATATTAAACGATAAAAACAAAATCTAAGGACACTTTAAAACCACTCAAATTTATAATTAAACAATATTAATTATTTCAATTAAAAAATTTGTTTATAATTAAAATTTTGTATTTTTCACTATTCATCAAAATTTGAAAGTTATCAGAAAAGTACCAAAAAACTTTCCAAACTAAATTTTTAAATAATTATTCTGAATAATAATTTAATTTCATTAAATTTAATATATAAAAGTGTCAAATAATGGTTTGAAAAAAACATCGCCATTAAAAGGCGGTAAAATTGCATTTTTTAAAAATACCTCTTTTATCTAAAAAAATGATTTTTTTCTTATATTATTTCTAAAAAACTCATTATATGGATTATAAAATTATATAGAGTGTATAAAATTCAAAATTCAGTTAATATTATTCATAACCACTATTTGAACCACTAGTTTGGTAAATCGAGGTGGTCTCGATCTAAGTATTGTGTGTAGTGAAAGGTATTGAAATTATTTTAAGGTTTAACGTACTATGAAATCTAGGGGTGTTACATTCTCCCCTAATTTAATAAATTGCTTCCTCACAATTTTAAATTGATCATTGAACATAAAAGCTTAAAAATATAAAATAGCTTCATGGAAAACCCACATAAAAAATTGGGTTAATAAAATATTGTCTTAATAAGGGGGAAAGATAAATGAAAAATTCATCATGAAATTAGGGTTTTGAATAGGAGAACATTACTGGAAATTATAGACACATAATTGGTGAAAAATGTAAATATTTATAGGGAGTTATTGAGGTTATCAATCATAAACTAGTGAACAACAACTGCAATATTGGGGGCCTCAAAGCCATAAATCTATTATGATTTAAATAGTATCGGTTCAACAAAATATAAGGTATTAGGATAACATATTTTTTTTTAAGATCACATACCTAAATTTAAGACTTCATTTATTCATAGAAAAAGAGGAAAAAAATATACCTGACAAGTAGGTTATCATGCTTCAACTAATTCTGACCACAAACTCATCTTTCACTCCAAAATATTATAGAATTCAAAAATATAAAATTCAATATAATCTTATAGGGTTAAAAAATTAATGAATTCATAATTAATTTTTCATAATATTTAAAAAACTACATTACACAAACCATGACATCATGTAGGCCAGTGGTATTTGATGCACCCTTGACGCCCTTCGGTTGCAGGTTCTATTCTCACGGCCTTGCCGGACGCGACGGGTTGTCACCCGAATTTCAGGTTGTCCTTTTGATCATAATAAAAAAAAATATTAATAAATTATTTATCCTTAACAATAGTATTGAATGTACTTTAGTACAAACATACAGTCCAAAATTTATATGGAAGGTAAACAAAATGGAGAAATTTTTTTCACATAATAACATGTGAATAAATTCATCATGTATTCTTTTAAAACATATTAATGCATAGAATTACCATAATACCTTATTGATTTCATTTATGCTCCCTTATTCCTTATACAATACTAGATATAATCCTTATATACAAAAATTTTGAAGACTCCAACAATGATGAAATAATCAAACAATTAATATGTTCTAAGGTAGTCAAGAATATTCAATATAATTTCTCCAAATCAACCATCTCATTTTCAAAAATTACTACCTTAGTATCAGGACCATATTAAAGTTTATCATTCCTCTATCCATGTATTTTCCAAAAGGATTATCTTGTTGGTGTGTCACTTTTCATAGAACCATATAATCTCAAATCCTCAATAAAAAAGTACTATAGTACAATCCTTATTTATTTCCTTAAATAATATAACATGTATATCATCGATTCAACATTGAAATTCCATAATTCATTAATAACAACATGAGAACAC
Organism: Viscum album; assembly: GCA_963277665.1. NCBI lineage: Eukaryota > Viridiplantae > Streptophyta > Magnoliopsida > Santalales > Viscaceae > Viscum > Viscum album. The sequence continues at coordinate 1,877,644,774 of OY728137.1, read as the reverse complement.
TATTCATTCCTCTTCTTCTGTGGTAGTATCATTGTTTTATTATTATCCAATATCATCATTTGAGGTATAATCTGATAACTAGGAAATTGATTCGCGTAGTGTCACATCTCCTTGCCGTTGAATCATTTTACATTTGAAACCCTTTTCATACACATGCAATCACATACTTGTTGTCCTTTTTCTCCACACTTATAACAACCTCTCATTCCCTTCAAGAATTTATCCTGGTGATTCTTTCCACAGTTATCACTAGTAGAAAAATCCTCATTTCCCGTCTTCTATTTATCAATATTTCTCTCTACCATACTTTTATTTTATTGCTTCCCTTCAAAGCCATAAGACTCCGAGAATTCATTACTTATCTTATTAACACATGATACTATTTCCTCATATGTTGAGAATACTTGGAAGACTATTTCCCTTCTTAAATATTGGATTAATTCCATGAATGATATGAACCTTATTACTTTTTGGATCATACGTACTGATGGAGTTCAAATTACATCTACTAGGCATCATTTCTAAATGACGAAATATGCTAGTGTAGATCATATCATATTGTATAATCCAAAAACTAAAAAAAATCATTATTAATTGAATATTTTTACACATCTAGTCTCATAATCATAAGAATTGTTTCTCTGAAAGAATATATACTCACATATCCTTAATAATGGATTATAAAAAAATTGTGATTTATATTAAGCATATCCACTGGGAGTGTCATATCCATGAGTGTAGCAAGGCCCATTGTCGTGTACCAGGATACCTCGAGCCAATCCTGAAACTCTTTGTTAGAGTTTTCAATCCTCGGTACATCTGTGCCAGAGCCGCCTCTACATGATCGTATCCAGACAGGGATGTATTGCATGGAAAACCCACATAATATCTTCATTAATTTTTTTGGGATTTTCTTATATACTAATCCTCAAATTCTATCTTAGGGTATTCTTTTCTAATCAGGGTTTATCTATATCTAGTTTCCATGGTTGTTGATAAACTTACTTTGATTCCAAATATAATGCCCCGAACCTGGTTACCCAGAGTTGGTGCGTTATTTTTATATTTGGGAATGATTATAAGGAATAAATTCCTGAAAGACTGATCAGTTTTGCAGTCTTGGAAAATAGATTACATATAAGAATGGTACATTTTACATTAGAAAATAAAACACAACATAAATGATCATTTCAGAACACCATTAATCCCCTAGCTTAACCGTTCTTATCAATCACATTTCATTTCTTTGAATCTTGGGAAAATAAAACAAAAGAAAGGGGTGAGCACAAAAGCTCAGTAAGGGTAACCAATTTTACTGAATACAACATAAACAATAGGCATGGTGAATAAATGAAAACACATGCCTTTACAAATAATAAACATGAACACTTTATGGTATAAATATGTGATTTGTAAATAATTCTATAATAAAACATAGTCATGGGTATTATACTAGTTGAATAAACACATGAACCATCAATATTATTTTCATAATGAGGGAATGTATAATTCCAGACATTCTGAAACATTTTTTCAAGGCCTCAGCCAAGAATTCTAAAATTGATTAAGGCATAGGCCAAAACCATATATCAAATTTGAGAAAGGCCTCATCCAATTCCATATATCATTGTCTCTTGAGACCTACCGATGAATTGAATAGTTATATCGGGCTCCACTCATCACATACAATGTCTAATACATTCCTCATATGAAATGGTTGAAACCTAACACACCATTCGTTTTAAAACTAGCATACGAAATGTCAACAGTTTATCCATAAATCATGAATGGTATAAAATTAACACTTCCACAGTAAAACATATCACAAAACCTTCAATACAATATGGAATATTTGTATCATAATATATCAACATCAAACATGTTTAAAATCCATCAAAGGATGTTGACATAGATGAAAATGATCTGTAAAACTCTTTGAAAAAAGTAACCTTTTTTCCTGAAAACATTTAAAAGTCAGAAAATTATAGAAAGGAACACATTTAAAGACATTTTTGAATAAAATTGTACAATTACACTTTGAAAATTTTTAATGTAATTGACATTTAAAAAAAATCATGTCCATATAAATAAATCCTTAAAAACCCATTTTAAAAACATGGACAGTAATGAGAATGATTTGGAATAATAAATATTTAAAACATTCAAAATGATGTTTTAATAAATGAGTCCCTTAAAAATAATCCCTTTGAAAACTCTTTCATGAAACATTGATATGTATAATAAATATGTCCCTGTAAAAACATACCCATAAACAATTTCGAATAATAATGAGATTGAGGAATTAACCCTTACCTTGCACTTTCCTTTGGTCGAGGGTACGTTTACCCTCCTGTATAATGACCCTAGAATGTTATTAAATTATACTAGAACTATATTCATATTTATTATATCATTCATGATTCATTTATGACTTTATACTACCTATTTAATAATGATTTCCATGTAAAATTAACATTTCGGGTAATAATCTATTTCATTATCGTACGTGTTTTAACATGTAATTCATGATTGTAAAATTTAGATAGTGATTTAAATACATCTGGAATATAAACATTGATTTATATATAATATATATTTAGAATATAAATATATATAATAGATTGATATATGAAATGGGAGGCACCGTTTATGGAGACGGTAGGTCGTACGTAGACATAAACATTGATTCTGTTTTCATATCATACTAAACAAAAGTAAGTGAATAAAATATATGTATATATATATATCCAGTATCATTATTATGTCATATATTAAATACTTATTAATAATATATATTCTTACAATCATCTTTGAATGGTGAACATGTAAATGAATCTCACCAAGTTGTGGAGACGATAATCCGTACGTATGCATGAGAGACAATATCATTATATTGATGGTGTAATCGTATGTAATTGGTTGGTATATAATATATAAAAAATCATTAAAATGTTATAATTATAAATTACATCAGTTATTCTCATTATTATACTCATCCAAATAATGACGTGTTTGAATAACAAACTACACCACGACGTGGAGACGGTAAGCCGTACGTATGCATGTATAGTGACTTTGCCATTATAGGATTGATAGAATAACAAATATGGTTGTAACATATTTATAATAACATCACATTATATATAAGGTACTGGAGTTATTATTTTAGTATGGACACAAACAAGAAATAAGAAGTGGAAGAAGAAAAGAACATGAAAGAGGGTGGTGAAATTATTTCCTCTTCTTCGGGTGTTTCCTTTTGAGTTGATCAAAAGGGATCCATAAAATGGATTTCTGATCAAATTAATGCATTTAGGTTGAAGGGATGACTTTTTAGAAGGTATTTTGGTTTTTATTTTCTGAGCCAAATGGCTTTGGAGGTGTGAAATTATGATAAGGGGAGTGCCCTTTTCTAAGGGGGTGAGGGTCACTTTTGGAAAAAATTAAAATATTAATTTATTTTATTGTCATATTCTGTTTATAATATCTCCAAATGAATTTATTTATAGAATTAAGTGGATATAGTTTGTAATCCATTTATCCAATAGGTTTTACACAAATTTATGTTATGATTTTAACCTTATCTTTTAGATTTATCTCTTAGTTGAATAGTTTAACTTTTACCATGTCTCTTTGTATTTTAATATTATATTGTTAATAAACATACTATAACAAGCTATGATAACCCCATGTGGTTCACTATTAATATATATAACATTATATATGTCCTTTGGTGGAACCATATATTTTTAGGAATATTATATCAATTGATAATATAATATTTGTTTTAAAATCTCAATTATGTCAATTTTGACACTATTTAGTATTTAGTTTTTGTTAATGTCATCAAAAGTTCATTACATAGAAAAAGATACATTTAATAAATAATAACATGTCATATTCACCTATAAAATTAGTTTATATCATAAAAACATTGAAATTATATTTATTTTATTATTTATAATTCCATTTATTTGATTCTATCATTAACAAGGTAATTACTGCATCATCATTGTGTCGTAAATAAATTGAATTATTTAATATCTAAAATTTATAAATAAAATACCATTACGTAGAAAATTATTTTATTTTTCTAATGAGTATTTATATTCTATAAGATAACTTATATAACACCTTGTAAAATTTGTTTTACTAAATGATATATGATTATGGAATTTTTGTTTTTTACATTAATTTAATTAATATAAAGTGTCATTATCACTCTCAAGTGGCTCCATGTGGTCCCAATGTCGACCAAAGTATGAACATGGTCATATATATATCAAAAAATATGAATAGAAAACATATTAAGGTATTTAAATATTATTAAAATAATATTTTTTTACCCTTATTTACCAGATTTACCCTTTAACCATGGTAAATAAATCATTTAATGAAGTAAATATTCATAATGTCTAAAAATAAAAGTAAACTATTTACAAAATTTGGACCTCCTGATTCCAAATATGGAATCCATTATTTGAAATTAAAAACACAAAATTAGAATAAATTAATTTAAAAATAATTCCTTTTGTCAAAACAAAAAGTGTGTTTTTAAAAAATAATAACTTTAAAAAGATTTAAACTTATTTATATCTAGTTTAAATGTGAAATTACATAAAATGCCATAAATTATATTAAATTATAAAAATATAATATAATTATGATTTAAAACCACTAAAATTTATAATTTAACACAATAAATTATTTCGAATAAAAAAGTTGTTTTTAATTAAAATTTTGTATTTTCCACTATTCTTTAAAATATGAAAGTTATTATAAAATTACCAAAAATTTATCCAAACTATATTTTTATGGCCCTATTCTAAATAATAATTTTATTTCATTAAATTTATCATTTAAAAGTTTCAAATATATGATTAAATAATATTTCACCTTTAAAAGGCGGTAAAATTGAATCTTTTTAAAAAATACTTCTTTAATCTGAAAAAATTAATTTGATCTTATATTATGTATATGAAACACATAATATAGATTCTAAAAATATATTAAGTGTATAAAATTAATGTTTTAGTTCATACTATTCATAACCGATGTTTTAACGACTAGTTTTCTAGTCATGGTGTGCTCGAACTCGGTATTTTGTGTTTCCCAAGTTATTGAATTTCATTGAAGATATACCATACTATGAAATCATGGGGTGTTATAGTATTGAAGCTGAAATTGAATTACTAGGGGAATTTGTGAAGGTATGTATAAAAATCATGAAATCACTGATGATGTAGTAGATTTAATGCTAAAAATTGAAGAGCAGGTATAGGTCATCAATGAACACACCTCAAAACTAGGAAAAAATTCGAAGAATTTTGATGGTCTTGAAGAGGATAATGTTAATCTTAGGAGTAAACAAGAGAGTGAATCAATTTAAAAAAAATAATGGATAAAAATACAATTTGTAAGGTTATCAGTTTTTGGGCTATTGGAGAGAGAGAAACATGGTTATAATATAGTTTAAATGGATTTTAATGATCAATGACCCACATATATGAGAAATAGTGGAATAAGTTGCGGGGTATAATTATCAAATACTAAAAATAAAGGTTACCAAAATAACATAATGTTTCAAGTAGGTCATGTGGGAAATTAACCTGAAGGGTTGAAAAAATCCCCCAATTCAATCTTAATGAACAACATGACACTATCACCAGGCCTCCAGGAATAAAAGATAGTCAAAATATTATCCCATAGAAGAATGAATGAGGATAAATAAATGTGAGAACACATTTCCTCTCATAAAGTGTTAGTTTTGGGGATATTTTGGCCTTAATTTTTTTTATTGTGAATATGCAATGAGATATTTGAATGGTGAAGAGATGGGAGTTCAAAAAAAGAGAAAAAATTTATATCCAATTTTTTTAGAAGAAATAATGTCTATGCATATTTCTTTTGTTGTTCTAACATTGTCCATAATGAAATTTATTACTGGAAGAGAATTGAAATGGACACCTCATGTTGATGTCAGAGAAAAGTAAATGTTCATCAACAAGAAAATGTTTCTATATCAAACCAGTTTTCCCCTCTAGAAGTTGAGATTGAATATGAATATCCCATGTACAAGGAAGATGGATATTAAAGGCAATCAGTGTCCTACAGTCAACACAATAACTCATAGAAGCAAAAGAGGAAAAATTGAAAAATAAAATCTTGAGGAAGTATCCCTCGAGTCTACAAATAATAACAACACTTGGATTCTTGATAGTGGATGTTCGTCCCACAAGAATAGTATTGTATACCTATTAACGGATGTTAGGAAAATGGTGGATAGAGCAGTGATGTTTGGTAATGAGGGTGATTTGAAGATAAAGGGCTATGGAAGTACTGATCTAGCTAATGAAGAGATGAAAAAATAGACATTTTTATATGTTGGGGCTGTATCTTAATCTTCTAAGTGTAATTCAGCTATGTGACTCAGGTATTATTGTGACATTCAATGAGAATGGATGTACTATAAGAATATTGTCTATAAATCCTCTCATGAAAGGCTGTAGAATAGACGACAACTTATATCTGGTCGAAAAAAAAAGAGATCATTTTCTACCTAACAGTGGAAGAGGAATACAATAGTTTGCATTGAAGATTAGGGAACATAAATTATTAGGACAAGGAAATGATATCTAAGCTAAATATATTCACGGATATCCCTAATCTGAATCATGAATGAGAAAAGTCATGGGATACCTGTTTGGGAGGGAAGATAGAATGTAGTTTCTACCTACCATAGAAGAACAGAAAGTCTAATCTTCATGAACTCATTCATATAAAAGTATGTGGGCTGATAAATGTTGTCAGAACACATGGAGAGTGGAACTTTGTTCTTTTCATAGACGATTACTATTTAATGGAACGTGTGATCATTATTAATAGGAAGCAACAAGTGCTAAATTGGATGAAAGCCTATCAATGAACTACCGAGAATGATACTGAATGGAAGATAAAGTTCCTCTGGTCTAATAATGAAGGTAAATAAACATCCATTGTATTTTAAAATTACCCATAGAATCATGGGATACAACATGAGGTGGCTACTGTGATAACTCCAAAACCAAATGGAGTTGTTGCACTTAAGAATCAACAGGTAAACAACATTACCAGAACTGTGCTGATCAAGATTTGTATTCTGCAACTTTACTAGAAAGAGGCAGTTCAAGCTACATTATATATTAAAAATCGAACAAGGATATATATGGGTGATACAAAAATACTATATGAATTGTGTCATGTAAGGAAGCACACATTGAAATATTTTCTTGTTTTTGGAAGAAAATGTATTATTCAAAATATAGATGGAAATCATGGGAAGTATGGTCACAATGCAAAGGATAAAATTTTTCATGGATACTCAATGAATAGGAAAGCCTATAAATGTTGCAATAAGTGATTATGAAGAATTGTGGAATGCATTGATGTTAAGATCATTGAAGTGAAAAATTGTAATGCTTCAAGGAATTCATATACTGATGTGATAGAAAATGAGGATGAATATTAACACGGAATAAATGTTAATTCAGAAGTAGAGGAAGGTGTAAAAAAACTCTTAGAAGATATGTCATGGTTTTTACTCAGAAGAAGATTCCAAATAGGAATTCATAGCTGGATATAACATAATCAGACACCAAAAGAGATATCGAAGAAAAGAGACAGATCATTCCAACATTATCGGGGATTGTAATGCACATAAACATGACTTGAGAATAAGGAATAATGAACAATATTCATTTCTATCAGTTGTGGAACCATCCTAATTTTATGATGTTTCTAAGGAAGAGTCTTCGGTGTAAGCAAGGAATAAAGAGTTAGATCAGATTGACAAAAATCTGACTTGGGATCTTGTCAAGAGACGTGAAGGTCACAATGTGATCAGTACAAACTGGATTTTCAAATAAAAAACAAGCATTGAAATTTGATTTGAAAAAGGTGTGTTTGGTCTATAATGATATTAAAAAATTAAAGGTGTTGCAGTTGATGAGACATTTTCTGCAGTAGCGAGACTGGAGTCAGTCTGGCTGTTTCATTCCCTAGAAACCCAAAGAGGATATAAATTGAATCCAATGCATGACAATTAATCATTATTAAATTAATTCATTTATGGAGAAGTATATATTCAAAAAAAATGGTGGTGTTTTTTCTTAGTAATGATGAAATTGTGTTTGGAAAACTAAATATGGTCCTCTATGATTAAACTAGGCATTGTGAGAAATTTATTCTTGATTAGATTCTTATCTCTAGATGCTGGAATTCAAAACGGGTGGAGTAGATCAAAATTTCTATGTGATAAATTTATAGAAATACTACTTAATGGTGATAGATTATGTGGATGATATATTTCTTTGTTGAATTGGGCAGGGATTAGTTGAATAATTCTATAATCACATGATGTTGTAATTTTAAATGTCTATGATTGGTGAAATCAAATTATTCTTTGGGATACTGGTGATTTAAAGGAAGGATCACAATTTTGTTTCACGTGAAAATTATGAGGTAGAGCTAATGAAGAAATTTAATATTGAATATTCTAAACTGATGGGGACTATGATTGTGGATGGAACCAAACTCAAAAATCATGCGAATGGGATGTTTTTTGGATCTCACAATGTATAAGACAATCATTGGAAGCATACTGCAACTCACAGAAACATGGCCAAATATTGTCCTTGCAACATGTTTAGTAGCCCACTTTCGATGTAATCCAAATGAAGAACATATGGAAGTTATTAGACTAATAATGAGGTACATTCATGGTAACAATAATTATTGCGTATTAATTTCTACTGGAATAGATAATGAATTATCTACATTTTTCATTGTTGATTGGGTTGGAGATGTAATGGATAAAAATCCACCAGTGGTTGAGCATTCAATGTTTGGTATAAATGTGTGGTCATTTGAGAAATAAACATGAATGTATATCTCTTAGTCCTATTGATGTTGAATATAAAACCTCTACAATGGATTTCACTCAATTACATTGGACGAAGTAACAACTAACTGACAAAGGTGCTGAGGTAAAACAACCAATGGTGATTTATGTGATAACAATAGCACATTTGATCTTACGAAGAATCTTGTTCACTATTCTTGTAAAAAACATATTGAAATCACATATGAATTCATCAAGGAAAATATGATCAAGGAATGATCAACATAGGGCATGTGGTAACCAATGAACAAGTTGATGAAATTATTTCCAAGACGCTGCGAATGGCTATGATTGAGATCCATCAGTTGAAACTCTGTGTTCAGCCACTGACTAATGCATGTGGATGCTACGAATTTTCCCCTCTCCCTTGTTGGGTTAATGTTTTTTAATATTTTTTTGGATGTGATGATGTATTATGGGGGATATACTATCCAGGGGGTGTTTTGAGATGTACAATGAAAAAATACTAATCTTTGGGATTATTTCAATAGAGGAGATGGAATAGATTCAGGACATGTAACGAACATGTAATTCATCTTTTAATCAATTAGAATTAGGTGATAGGAGGAGATGGAATAAATTCATGACTTATAATAATTTTGTGACACATGTAATGATTTTCTAACATGATCAGAATTCAATGTTAGGAGGAAAAAGAATACAATCAGGACATGTAATTCTTCTGTGAAACAGTAATATAATAGCTTGGGCATCATTAAGATTTTCAAAACATGGGAATCCAATTCAGGCTTCACCTCTTGTTTTCTACACAGATAATTGCTCACAAAGATATAGAGTGTTGGATGAGTTGATTATTGTGTTTCCGGTTTTCATAGAGGTTGGTGCTCCATTGAATTTATCTAGAGATTTCCAAAAAACCCAAAGGGGATATTTTTGGAACCAAAACTGTTCTATGAAAGAAATTGATAATGGTTTTGGTTTGTTCTCAATACTCATTAGATGTTCATAATTTTTTTCCAGGAAATGGATCATACAGTTCATGTGGGAAACAATATTAAAGGAGGATTTGTTTCCTAGTGTTTGCCAATTTTTTGGGTCTAAAAATTAGAATATGGACAAAAGTATTTTTTATAATGGGTGTTTCATGCAGGATTGATGGGTGTTTATAAATTTGTTTACAATCAATAATTTGGAATCAGTGTATCAAAATATGGAAAAGGAAAAATTTATTTTCAAGACATAAATCTGTGCTAAAAATGAGGTTACATGAATGAATCTTATGCACCCAATGCATCGTCAAAAGGGATTTTTTGCGCTCCGGAAGAATCTTGCATGCACAGACAAAGATTTCAGAAAATTGTGCACATCATCAATGAGGAATATAAATAAGTGGATACCCCTATGAAAAATTTGATTAATTTACAACAAAAATCTCTTTTTTCTACTGCATGAATGATTTCCACATGTAATAATTTCATAGAGATTGCACGCAAGGTGTTCTTTTAGTCTGAAAATAACAAGTGAACCCTTTGGAGTTATTGCATGAAATATAAGGGTTGTGCAGAAAGTAGGGTTTGCTCGAAAGTCATCTTTTGCAATAAATCCCAAATCATGAGTGCATGTTCAGGTATTGCATGAAAGTTTAGTGTTAATATTTTAATAGGATTTTGAATATTTTGTTTGTGTGATCTGTGCATTCATGTCCATCAATTCAGGACCTAGATACAAGAAGTTTCTAGTGATGGACTGATAGAAAGGCTTCAATGAAAATCTGTTGAAGAGACCCTAAAGTTAATAAAATATGTAAGACTTCCACCATGGTAATTAAAAAGGGTGATTCATCGAATGTGTTCTAAGGGACATAGTGAGATATCCATAAATTATTGTATGGAAAGTGTTCATGGAATAAAGTGACTGTGTATGAACTTGTACTCCACATCTAGTGAAGATTAATGGATTTTTGTATGATAAAAACAATATCAATATATACACATTGGATGTATCCCTTTGTGGTGAACCTTGTAAATGTGTTATGTGGTGACTTTGCATGTGATTATTTAATTACTATTCATATCCATCATAGTAGTTTAACACATTTCTACCAATGTGGGAACAAGATCAAATACAATAAAAGATAATGTTGACACCGTGATTCACCCCTCCCCTCTCATGGCATCATGTGGTTCTACAAGTGGTATTACAAGGAGGTTTCTTGTGTTAGTTCTGTCCATTGTCGTCATGGAGAATTCAACCCTGATTAGGGGAGTCCCGCTCTTTAATGGAAGTAACATTCATATTTTAAAGAACAAAATAGGATCTCATATATGATCTCATAGAATTTAAGTCCAATGTGCTACTGGGTAAGGAATAAATGTCACTAATACAATAGGGATAGACATGACTTAGGCAGACATGAATAAAGAAAAAAGGGATATTTCAAGGCAAGATTCCTCAAGCGTGTTTTCATTGTGGTAATGTTGGGTACATAGCCTCTCTGTGTTCAATAAAATTTGATGATGAAAAGAGCGATGTTGAAAACATTTAGAATCCTAAAAAATTGTTCTTTAAAAATGGATTCTACAAATTTGAAAATAAACTATAGAAAAATTGTTTTTGTGTGATGAAAATTACTATGATAATGATTTCTAAGAGGAACAAGAACCAAAAATTAAATTTGGATAACATGTTTCCTTAATTTCCACTGTTGAAAAATCAGAACCATCAAATATCAATAACGGAGATAATCAATTGACATCTAATTCCATTACCATTTAGCACCATAAGGATGTCGTTAGTAAGCTTAAGATTAAAAGTATTATTTTAAATAAGTGCAAATAAATTGAAGAGAAATCATATGATTATGTTGATAAACTCGAAGCTGAAATTGAATGACTGGCAATATTTTTGAAAGTACAGTCTATAATTATTGAATGAATAGTTTATGTAGTGGATATGAAGTAGATAATTGAAGAGAATTCAAAGTTCATCAAATACTTCACCACCATACTAAAAGATAAGTCCAATACTTATAAGGGTCTTGAATAGGAAGTCGTTACTATGGTGAGTTAACATTATATAGAATCAATTTCAAAAGAATTATGGAATAAAATATCGTTTGGATGTTTCTCAGTGGTTGACATGATGGAGATAGGAAAACATGGTTCTAAGGATTTGAAAATATTACGAATTATCAAATACCCTCTTATAATGGAAATAGTGGAATCAGTTGTGAGGCCGAATCATCAAATACTTCAAATAAATGTGACCAAAATAAAGGATAGTGGGAAGTGGATAATGTTTAAAAGTATCCAAAAGTTATTAAAAATAAACCCCCAATTAAATCTAAAATAAGAACATAAGTATATCTTCGACCATCTATGAACAACAGTCAATCAAACTATTATTACATAGAAGAAGGAATGAGGATAAATATAACTAACAACTCATTTTCCCTCATAAATTTCCAGTTCTATAGATATCGGGGTAATTCCATAAATTATTGCAATGAGGACATGAGTAATTTTAATGGAGAAGGGATGGTATTTCAACAATGGAGAACAAATTCCTATCCTAGTTCATTTATTAGAAAAAATATATATGGATATTGTTTTTGTAATTCTATCCTTAAACATAATGAAATTTATTACTAGTATGGGAGTGAAATGGACACCTCATATCGAAGTCAGAGAAAAGTAATTTTTCATGAACATGGTTGTGTTTCACTTTACAACAGGTTTTCCCCTATAGATGATGAGCTTGAATATGAAGAACCCATGTACACAGAAGAGAGATTTGAAACACCCTCATTCTCCTACACTGAACACAATATCACATGGAAACAAAACATGAAAAATGAAAAATCCATTCTTGTATAAGTTGCTATCAAGGATACAAAGAATAACAACACCTGGATTCTTGTTAGCGGATTTTCATCCCACATAGAGATTAATGTATACATATTAATGGATGTCATGGAAAAGGTTGATGGAGTAGTGAAGATCGGTAATGATGGTGCATTGAAGATAAAGGGATATGGAATAACAGAGTTAGCTAATGAAGAGCTGAAAAAAATTGATGTCCTTTATGTGGATGGTATACATAATAATCGTTGAAGCATGTGTTATCTATGTGACTCATGTATTATTTTGACATTCATTCAGAGTGGCCATAATATAAAAGGAAAGACCATAAATCCTCTCATGAAAGGAAATAGAATAGATGGAAACATATATCAGTTCGATAGGAAAGAGAATATTTTCCACTAAACAACTGAAAGGTAAAACAATCAATTGCATCCAAGATCGGGGGACATAAATTAGCAGGAGATGGAAAAAATTTCAATGCTGAAGTAAGTCATGAATATCCTTACTCTGATCATGAATGATAAACGACATGTGATGCCTATATGTGAGGGATTTTGGTATGCATTTTCTACTAGCCAAATAAGAATAGAGTATATAATCTCCTTGATCTCATTCATACAGAAGTATGTGGGCAGATAAGTATTCTGAGAACAAATGGAGAAATGTATATTCTTCTTTTTATAGATTATTATAGTAGAATGGAATGTGTTATCATTATACACAGGGAGTGACTGGTGCTTGATTTCATGAAAAACTATCGATGATTTTCCGAGAATGATACTGGACAGAAGATCAATGTCCCCCGGTCTGATAATGGAGGGAAATACACATCCATTGAATTTGAAAATTACACAAAGAAGCTTGAGATACAACATTAGGGGTCTTCTTTTGAGAAATCCATAACAAAAATGTTAATGTGATCAGAAATAAGGTGTTTTTGATCTATAAAGGATATTTACAAATATAAGGTGTTGATAATGAGGAGAAATTTTCTCCAGTAGTGAGGCAGAAGTCAATCAGGCTTTTTCATTCCATGGAAATCCAACAATGGTATAAATTGTATCAAACAGACATCGAGATAAAATTATTAAATAGAGACATGGAAGAATATATATATATTGAACAATCTGTGGGGTTATTTCTTAGTAATGATTAAATAATGGTTTGAAAACTAAAGTAGACCCTATCTGAATTAATGGAGGCACTACGAGACTTGTATTTTTTAATAGATTATTATCTGAAGAAGCTAGAATTCAAAAGAGGTAAAGTAGATCACAATCTATTTTTGATGAATTCTTATAAATATTATTCCATGGTTCCAGTTTATGTGGATGATATTATCTTTGGTGGGAGTAGGAATGAATTATGTATAGAATTTTCTAATTAAATGATGTCAGAGTTTGTAATGTCTACGATTGGAAAACCTAAATACATCATAGGGATACAAGTGATTCAGAAAATGTATTACACTTTCGTTTCACAAAAAAATTATGCAAAAAATCTATTGAATAAATTTAATATGCAAGATTCCAAACCAATGCAATCTCTAATTTTATTTGGAACAAATCTCGGAAAGCATGAGTATGGGATATCTATGGATCCCACAATGTAATAGATGATCGTTGGATGCTTACTTTACCAAATAAAAACACATATGAAAATTGTATTTGAAACATGTTTAGTGGCCCACTTTAAAAGTAGTCAAAATGAAATATATAGAGTGGTTGTTAAACGAATCCTGAAATAAGGTAAAGGTAAAAAAAATTATAGATTATTTATTACTTTAGGAAGAGATAATGAATTATATGCATTGTTCAATAATGATTGGGATGGGGATTTTGTGGATAAAAATACACTTGTGTTGGAGGATTTTATATTGGGAAGAAATGTGTGGGATGGTTTAAAAAGAAACAACAATGTGTTTCACTTAGTACTACTGAAGACGAATATATATCCACTTAAAAATAATTCACTCATTTACTATGGATGAAACTAAAACTGACTAACATAGGCATTGAGCTAAAACAATAAAAGGAGATTTATTGTGATAACAATAGAACAAATGATCTTATAAAGAATTCTATTCAGCATTCTCATACAAAACATATTGAAATCAGATATCACGTTAATAAGGAAAAATTTGATGAAGGCTTTATGAACATGGAACATGTGGGAACCGATGAACAAGTGGATAAAATTATGACAAAGCCACTATAAATTACTGTGTTTGAGAAACAATAGTTGAACCTATGTGTTTAGCCACCTCCAAGTGGTTGAGGAGGCTACAACATTTTCCGACTCCCCAGTTATGTTATCATTGTTTAATCTATTTTTTATGTGATGCAGTTTTATAGCGGAGATACTATCTAGGGGTGTTTTGAGCTATATAATGAACAAATACCGATCTTTGGGTTTATTGTCAATAGGGGGAAAGGAATAAATTATAGAAAAGTAATGGACATGTATGGATTTTTTGTTTTGAATAAAAATTACTATTTGGAGGAGAAGGAACAAATTCAAGACATATAATGCTTATGTGACACATGTAATGCATTTGTGACATGATGAGAATTTGGTGCTAGGAGGAGAAGGAATACATTCAGTACATGTAATGCTTTTGTGACACAGTAAGATAATATCTTGTGGGAATTTATGAATTCCAAAACACAAGAACCCAATTAAAGCTTCCCCGCTTCATTTTTACACCAAGCATAGCTCATGTAGAAATATAGTGATGGCTGATTTGATTCATGGGATTAATGTTTTGATAGTGGTTGGTGCTCTATTGAATTTATCTAATGATTTCCAACATACCCAAAGGAAGAAATTATTGGAACAAAAACCATTCAATTCAAGAAATGGAGTATGGTTTGTGTTTTTTGTCAATATTCATTGCATGTTCATAAATTTTTTCAGGTAAGGGATCATATAGTTGGAATACATTGAGGACATGTAATGCTTATGTGAAACAGTAATAGAATATTGTGGTTGTCTGTAATTATTCCAAAACATGAGAACCCATTTCATACTTCCCCTATTTTTTTAATATCGACCATTTCTCAAATAGACATAGAGTGTTGGATGAGTGTATTATACCATTTTATTATTGTGGTAATTTTTAGAACATAGCCTCTTTGTGCTCAAAGATAGTTGATGATGAAGAGATCAATTTTGAAAACACTATGATGCCTATGAAATGGTTCTTTAAAAGGGAAACCTCAAATTTATAATAAAACTATAGAAAAATAGATTTTTTTGATGAAAATAACAAGTATAATGATATCTATGATGATGATGGAAAATTATTTAAATTTTAAAAACATGGTTCCATGATGGCCACTGTTGAACAATAAATACTGTTCAAAAATAATGGTGCATATAATCAGTTTTCAACTAATTCCAATTCTGAGTTTTTACTAAAGTATGTTTTTCATAAGATTAAGATTAATCGTTAGAGTTGGAATAACTAAAAGTCGTTTGTTGATGAATCACTTGAATAAGTTGATCAGCATAACGCCGAAATTGAATTCCTGGAATAATTTGTTAAGGTATTGTATAAAATTATTCAAATAACTGATGATGTAGTGGATCTGAATCTGAGAATTGAAGAGCATGAAAAGGTCACCAATTAACTCACCTCTAGACTTGAAGAAAATTCTAAGACTGCTAAGGTTCTTGAAAATGATGTTGCCACTCGTAAGAGTAAAATTGAGATTGAGTCAATTTCAAAACAATCAAGGACGAACATAATATTTGAAAGGTTTTCAGTGGTTGATCTGTTGGATAAAGAAAAATGTGGTTCTAATGGAGTTGAAAAAATTTTGAATGATCAAAGACCCACTTATATGAAAAACAGTGGAATCGGTTGTGAGGTTAAATTGTCAAATACTGTAAATAAAGGTGACCAAAATAAAGGAACATTGAATGTTGGTCATGTAGAATGTAACCAGAAGTGTTGAAAAAAACCCACAATTCAATATTCATGAATAATATAAGAATATCCTTGTGCCTCTAATAAAAACATATAGTCAAACTATGGTCCCACATACAAAAAAATTAGGATAAATTGAAGTGAGAAGTCATTTCCTCTAAGGAAGTGTCAGTTTTTTGGATATCTTGGCCATACCATGTCTTAATATGAAGAGGTAGGGATCTATGTGAATGGAGAAGAGATGGGAGTTCATAAAAAGAGAACAAATTCATATCCTAGTTATTTTAGATGAAGCAAATTCTATGAATATTATTTTGGTTGTTCTAAAATTGTACCTAATGCAATTTATTACAGGAATATGATTGATATGTACACCTTAGTGCATCAAAAATATTGCAATCAAAAAGTGCAGTGCAGACAAGACTAAAACTTTTGAAAAAAATGAGGTTGTGGGGAGGAATCTTATGTGCCCAATGTGACGTCAAAATGGGTTTTGTGTGACCATGGAGAATGATGCATGCACCGACAAAGACACATCGTAAACTTTTTCATAGGGTCATTGAGGCCTATAAATATGCGGCAGCAACCATTTAAAATATTAATAATTTTCAAATTAAAATCTTTTCACTCAATTCAACAAAAAAATTACATGGGAATAATTTTTATAGAGATTGCGTGCAAGGAGTTCATTTAGTCTGAAAAGACCAAGTGAACCCTTCAGTGTAGTTTCAAGAAAGATATGTGTTACAGAGAATGTGGGGGTTGTGCGATAGACATCTTGCCCATCAAATCCAATATATTACACACATGTTCAAGTATTGAGCACAAGTGTAGTGTTAATATTCTGACAAGATTTTAAATATCAGTTTTATGTGATCATTGCTTGCATGTGAATCAATTAAGGGAATCGATTCAAGAAGTGTCTCGTGTGCGAATGTGAGAAAGACTTCAATGAAAATATATTGAAGAGATCCTCAAGTAAATAAATTGAGTAAGACTCCTCCGATGATAATGAGTAAGGAGGAGTCGACGGAAGTGTTCTGTGGGAGGTACTGTGATATTATTGATTTTTGTAAAAGTAGTGTGTCTGGCACAATTTCTATGTCCAAAATCATGAACTTCACCTCTTTTAAATATTATTGGATTATAGTACAATTGACCCACTATCAGTGTATGCTCTTTGGCTATATCCCATTGTGGTGAACCATGTAAATATTTTGGGTGGTCTCTATTAATGCGATTATTTAATTACTATTCACATCGATCATATAGTTATAACACATTACAACCAATGTGGGTGCATAATCAGATACATTATATGAAAAAGTTGACACCGTAACTCACTTATCCCCTTGCGGGGCCTCCTGGGGTTCTACAAGTGGTATCAGGGGGAGGATACTCAGGCTAGATCTGTTCGTTACAATCTTGGAGTGTTCATCCTTTGTTAGGGGTGTCCCCTGCTTATATGGGAATAATATTCATATATGAATGTATATAATGAGAAATCATGAGCTAGAGACAGGAACCTTCCATCGAACTAAATCAATGAGGGAACATTTTTTCCCAAATTTAATAACCAAATGGAATACATATATGTATAGCAAGAATAAAAAATTTGAAGACTACGAAATATATATGACATAATTGTAAAAAATATTCAAGAAACAGAATAAATATAATAGTATAAAACTGAAATGACTTGTCCAATTGCAAAAGACGACAACCAATAGAAAATCCAAATGATGGTATGGACAATATCACACCATCTCACCACTAGCTACCCATCATTGCTGACACGAACCATGCCGAGTTTGTAAGAAACATTTCCATTCCATTCCCAGGAAGACAAAAAATTTCTTCACACTACAGATGATGTTGGTAGGTTGTGAGAAAAAAGGCTTAGTAGGATCCAACCTAGGTGTTCCATAATAAGTCTTTATATAAAAAATCATGTATACTCAATTTCAAATAAAATATGGCATGATAAGTTGTAAATATTTTTTATATAAAACATTGTAAACATGTTGTTTTTTCTAAACTTCTAAACCAAATTAGGTAGAACAGTTTCAAAGAACAATTTTCATATAATTTTATAGAATAAAAATCATTAATACCAAGGCTAACTCAAATTTCCATAAAATAAAAAATAGATTCTTAGGTATAACAACACCATTGAATAATACATGTTCCAGTCACAGACTACCTCTACATGTATAATCATGTTTACAAAAATGATCGTAGAACAATTGTACAAGGATGTAGAGGAATAACCAATGGGTAACCCCCCCCCCCCCCCCCATATTTCAATATCGGTTCCCTAGTACAACAAGCCTAAAACTGATGAAATACCCAAGACAAAACTCCATGACAATAACCAAACAATATAAAATTTCCTAATGCTAACCCTTTCAATGAAGTAGCCAAGGTAACCCATGCACTCAATTTCAGAAACCAATTTCCATTATTTTAAACCCACATGAAACTATTTCACAATCCATTTTTCATAAGCCATAGAAAATCCATTTCTATTTCAAAACCCTTTTTTAACACACACATACAATCATTCTGATTTCATAAATTAGGTTATACAGAAAAAAATCATGTTTATTATTATAAGATATAGACAAAACCAACAACCATGGAACTCAGGTGATGCACACCTACAACAAGATCCTCCAATGATGAAAACCTAATGGTGATAGAAAAGTCCCTAAATTCAAATCCACATCATTTGATTGATCCAAACCTAACCTCAAGTGAATTTATAAAGATTGAAAACCAAAATAAATCCAAGAAGGAAGCCCTCTGTGCCACATTCAATGAATGAAAAGGCATCAATAATGAGATCTCACAATAGATCAAGAAGAAGACAATAAGAATCATTCAACATATATCAATATATTTGGTAATTTAAGGATTCGGTTCCATTGTAATCAGCTGTAATGAAGAACCGAAAAAAACACATACCTAGAGAGATGCACTACACTTGCAATGAATATCTATAGCCAATATGATCAATCCAAAAGGAGAGACACCATTGAAAAATTCCTATGAAGGGTTCTGATTCTTGAGCCAAGAGTTTTGTAGGGAATAGACTGAGAAAAAAAATCTAAACTCGTTACTTAAAGCAGGTTACAGGTTGTGTAACGATGTGTACCTCAACTACGTGATGTGTAGTCCATGAAGGGCAAGTAACATAAAAAACCCACCACCTCATGTTAGAAATTGAATTTTTTTTAATCGTGTCGTTTAGGACATGTACACAACATGTACCCATTCACAGCATGATCTTCCCATTCACTACTTGTATATAGTAACTAGTACATGATATATATCTACTCTATATCATACACTAAATCTACAAAACCACATATTTTTACTTTTAAATAAAAACGAAACATAGAAAAAGACATAACATACCCAATAAAGGTAACCAGATGTTACAAACTCCCCATCATAAATACAATCCATCCCCGGGAAGTCATGTAGAAGATGTAAATCCAAGAAATGGATGAGGCTATTGCTCCCTCATTAATGAATAATGCTCCAATGTATCATGAGAATCTGATCCATGTTCCCATTGAAATTAGATCGATAGAATAAAAATCCCAGGAAATATATTTATCTATGTGTTAATGATCTCAACTGATTTCTACAAGACCGAAGCATCTAAGTTTAACTTATTTTCTTCCCAACATAATATGTGTTCAGGACATGATGATTCTTCCTAAGATGAGATATTTGGGAAACATCATGGATGCTCATAAACTAAATTAGAATTGATAACTGATAAGAATCCTAGTCGGTCAATTCAGTGATATCAAATGGTCCATTATATCTTAGATCCAACATTCCTTGATTTCCATACCTACTTCGACCCAAATGAGAAGAAAATATAAAAAAACCAGTCACCCATGGAAAACTCAAAGGGATGATGCCACTAATCTATATATGATTTCAGTCAAATCTGTGCAATAACTAGATGTCATCACATATCCTTAATCTACATTGATGTCATCCAAACCACATTTGGTCCTACCATACCTACTTCGCCCACCTATTACCAATAAGGAGGTGATCATCATGGGTGACCATACAATGCCTCATTGTGATCCATTCATTTCTATGACAGGTAACTATTTTTATAAAAAAATAAACCTATACCAGATGGATATCCTACAATCCTACAGAATCTAAGACACGAGAATGAAGCATATCTTCGAGGATCTGAATTACACACTCCATCTGACCATCCGTCTATGGGTGCACGGGTGTGATCTACATGATCTGTGTTCTCATTTCCTATTGAACAATTCTCCAAAAAATTTCAGTGAACCTATTATTGTTATCTAAAAAAATAATAGAAGGACTGCCATGTACCCTCCAAATATACATCACATACGGATTACACAAGTCGCCAAATTTAGTGGCATTATTGAAAGGAATTAAATGATCAGACTTCTTCAACCAATATACAACCACATATATAGTGTTTTTCTTTCAGGGATTTCTTGGAAATAAAACAACTACATTGATGGATGCTTCATCCCATTTCCAAACCAGTACAAAAGAGTATGAAGCAAACAATATTGTTTCAAATGCTCTTTCGTCATCTGTTGGTAGGCGTAATCGTGGGTCACATAATCTTAAATGTTATTCATCATATCAGGCCACTATAATCATATTCT
Source organism: Viscum album (assembly GCA_963277665.1). NCBI lineage: Eukaryota > Viridiplantae > Streptophyta > Magnoliopsida > Santalales > Viscaceae > Viscum > Viscum album. The sequence continues at coordinate 1,877,623,393 of OY728137.1, read as the reverse complement.
CATGTAATAATACATATTTACATAACCTCTATGAATGAACTATTATATGCAATGAAAATCCAAAAATTCGGATCTTCTCATTATTTCTGGTATTACAACCCACTTCTCAAAGTGATATATTCAATCTGAAGAAAGAAAACAACCAAAAATGGTTTCCCCAGTATAATGTCTTTCCAGAGTATTCTGAAACTCTTCATAATTCTCTTGATATTTCATGATGGAGACTTGGAGAGATGTTTTTTACTCATCACTGGTCAGAACCATACCTAAAACATCCTCCATAGATTCCTTGTGCAACTGTGTGAAAATCCCTATAAGATTCAACACCTCATTCGATTCCGAACAAGACTATTATGGTACCTTCCTACTTATAGAATCTGCAACAACATTCCCTTTCCACAATGTGTCAGAGATGTTGAATTCAAACATTAAACGGTATTATATCCATCATATTTTCCTAATTTCCATGTATTTATATGGAAGTATATAGAATAGACTCTTATGATCAGAGAGGACTATGAACTTCTCCCCAAAGAGATTGCACCGCCAACATTTATGTTCATCCATTATACCTACAAGATATAAATCCCGATTGGGGTTGTTTTCATCAAGCAGTCAGAGATGAGAAGATTTGTAAGTTACTGCATGATCATCCCATATTATAATACATCCCAAAACAAGACCATATGCATCACAAAACCCCACATACCCCTTAGTAGGCTCTGGTAAGATAATAATTGGAGCTCATGTAAGAAGTTATTTTTGATCATCTAAAAAAGACTGAAACTTGAATCACATTATAATTTCACCACATTCCTAGTAAAAGAAGTATAAAGAGATTTCATAATAGATATATCCTTAATGAACATCTGATATTTTCTACCAAGACCATGGACGATTCATATTTCAAATACATACAATGGTTTCATCTAAGAAATAATGACTTGTACCTTCTCTATATGAACTGAGAATACATACTTAGAAATTAGTTTCCCCAATAACATCATGTCTCAAATCCTGATTTTATTTAAAATCATTCCATATAGATAGTGACATCTCAATTTTTCCAAAACCAAACTCAGATTGTTCTCAATATCACATAATGACTTTGAGTAACCCGTAATAAAATCCATGAACATCACTACAATGGTGATGAGATGTTGGTGGAATATTCGATTAATCGCGTCTGAAAAAACTATAGGAGTCTTAGTCAGTCCAATAATAAGTCCAATATATTAATAGTTTCCATACCATCCCATGAAGGGTGTCTTCAGTACATTAGACTCCTGAACATTGAGTAGATGATAACCAGACCAAATATCAATCATCAAAAACCAATTTTCTCCTTCAACTTATTATAAAAATCATCTACATGATGAATGTTGGAACCAAAACCATTATATGCAGGAAATAGAGTATGGTTTGTGTTTTTTCAATCCTAGATGGATGTTTAGAAATATTTCCATCTAAGAGATCATACATTTTATGTAGGAAACAATATTGAAGGTTGCGTTGTTTCCTAGTGTTTGCCAAATGTTTTGGACTAAAAAGTGAAGTATGGATGAATTGTTTTTTTATAAAATGGAGTTACAAAAAAGATTTAAGGGTTTTTGGAAATATGTGCCCAATGCATAATTTGGAATCAGTGTATCAAAATATGGCATAATAGAAGAATTTTCTCAAGACTTAAATGTCCGTGAAATATGAAGTTGCATGGATGAATATTACACGCCAAATGTGACGTCAAAAGTAGTATTGCGCTCTCAGGAAGAATATTACATTCACGGACAAAGACACATCAGAAACATGAATATAGGATCACTGAGACCTATAAATAGTCAGCTACCCTCATGTAAAAGATGAATAATTTTCCAAACAAATTTTGATTTCTCTACTGCGCGAAATATTTTCATGTGAAATAATTTCTTAGAGAATTCACACAAGGTGGTCATTTAGTTTTAAAAGACCATGTGAACCCTTCAACGTAGTTGCGATAAAGATAAGTATTGTAAGGAAACTAGTGTTTGAGTGAAATTTATAGCATCCCGCCTTTTTATCACATAAACTTTCATTACATTTTACAAACCCGAGGATCATTAAGGTTTAGTGTCTTGGAAACCAGGAACTTAAAACATGAAACAAAAAAAAACATTCTTCTTAAACACATGAAAGTCTTCTCCTTATGTTGATCCTAGGTTCATTACTGCATCTCAGAACCTGGTGACATACATCAAAGGAAAGGGTGATCAGAAGGCCCAGTAAGGAAAACAAGAGAAACATTTTACATGTGAACTTGAGATACTTCAATAAGGTCATGAAAAGAACCATAAGGCATGATAAAGAAATCATGAGATATATCATAATAAAAGTAACATTTTTCATAACATGAAGATGTGGCTACATCATTTAACATATCCAATCATGAACATATCACCATGGTCCATCCCCAAGGTGTCATTTGAAATTACCAAGGTTATTCACCAAGTTATCGTGAAAATTGTAATCTCTAGTGGTTACATCATTACCCAATAAATTGGAGCGCTATCCGGTTGCACCCTTAAATTTGCCTTTATTATCATGTGATCCAAATATATCATCATCAAACATTTCATAAATAACCCATATATCATAAAATAAATGGGTTTCATTTCATAATCACAACGTTTTAAAAACTGTTTTAAAGACATGATCTTTACGTCACTTTAAAACCCACAGAAAAGGAAGGTGGGTCTCATGTATGTAAATCACAGAATTTAAAATAGAACATTTTGGTATATATGTGAATACCCCTTTAGAATAAATATCTTTTAGTATTCACTTAATAATATAAAAGAACTTTAGAAAAAGAGAGAGACATTTTGAGACAGAAATTCTGCAGCTTAACAGCTATGTTATGAGGTTTTAGAAGACATTAAAAATAGAGGGAAAATGGGTCAAACATTCATAAATGACCCATAAAACAGTATATGGACAGAATAAGAAGGATAAATGATCATGGTAATGAAATTTCAAGGACATACCAGTTGAAATAAAAAACATGGAGGGAAGACAAAAATTAGATTTCTCTTATTAAAGTTCGGCAGCCTAACGACATTACTTAAACTTCAAAAAAATTGATTTGAAAAGATCAAATAGGGTCTCTCATCATGTGAAAATAAGAGTTAAGTATGATAGATATATAGATAATTCCCCAACATAATTAAAAAGGAACTTGAATGACTTGACATGAAAGTAGAACTTTGAAAAGAATGAGAAGGGTTAAAGAATCCCCTAAAAAATCCGGCAGCCTAACGGCGCCACTTAAAACTTCAAAATACTGAATTTAAGTGATCAAATGGGTTCTCTCATAATATGAACATAATACTCCATTATTATAGATATAGAGATCATACCCCAACATAACAAAAAGTAACTTGAAAGAATAGACATGAATGTATAACTTCAAAACGAGAAGGGTGAAGAACCACTTAAAAATTCGGCAGCCTAACGGCGCCACTTAAAACTTCAAAATACTAAATTGAAGAGATCAAATGGGGTCTCTCATCATATGATAATATAAGATAATTATGATAAATTTAGATATCATACCCTAACATAATAAAAAAGGAACTTGAAATACATTACATGAACATAGATCTTGAAAAATGAGAAGGGAGAAAGAATCCGTTACAAAAATTTCGGCAGCCTAACGGCGCCACTTAAAACTTCATAAAACGAAATAATGTGAATAATAGGGGATCTCTCATTATATGAAAATGAAAAGTGCAGTAAGAGGAGTATAGAAGAACATCCTCCAACATAAGAACATGGATCATAAAAGGAATGACATAAAAGAGATTACTTGAAATGAAAGTGAGAGGTCGGATCCCTTACCTTAAAATGTAACTCTAAAACCTCAAAGGATGGGACCTTGAGGGCTTGGGGGCACCTTGGGAGGACTCCATGGGAGGTAATGAGTCCATAACTTCGTTGGGGAAGAGTGGGGAGTCGAATTTATGAGAGGAGGGCTTGGTATTTATAGGGAAAGTGAGGGGACAAGGCATTAATGGCCAAGGGACACCTAAAAAGTGGTTTTCTCAAAAGCATGGGCCCTCCCATGGTACTTCCCATAAAGTTAGACCACATGGGGACCCCCACACAATAATTAATCACCCATGGCCGGCCAACCCTAAAAAAATCTCATGACATCACCATGACATAATTATGATGTCATTAAACATACCGAAACCCTAAAACTGTATTTTCACTATTCGCTGAAAATTCAACTTTCTCATAAAGATCCCAAAATTTCACCTTAATCAAATATCAATGCTCTGATTTCAAAAATGAAATCCATTTTATAAAAATAATTTTCTAAATATTTTTATTTTATTTTTTAAATAAATACACTATTCACCAAAAATTCATTTTTTCAGAAAAAATCACAAAACTTACCATAACATAATATCTATGCTCTGAGTTCAAAAATGAAATCAATTTTATAAAAATAATTTTATAAATATTTTTAATTAAATTTTTAATTAAAAAACACTATTCACCCGAAAAAACTAATACTTGAATAATAATTTATGAAACCATTATTTAACCATTTTATTGAATCACATTACTTAATCAAGGTGCCTAGATTATTTTAAAACTCTCTTTAAGTGAGATTACTAATCCATTTGGTCATATTACTAATCCTAATCATAAAATCACTATTCATAATTTACTATTCATCAAAAAATCAAGTTGATCTTATTTGACTCCAAATTTTGTACTGAACATAATTGTAGAAGACTATTTTTTTAAAAATCATTACAAATTTTTAATTATTTAAGGTTTACATATACATTTTTAAATTATCCTTTTTCTAAAATTCATCAAAAATATGCATGCTATATTTATCCGGTCATTTGAAAATTCATAAACTTCATCATAAGAAGAAATCCCAATTTTTATTTAAAACAAAGGATTACACAAGGCAGTTACAGTCTCCTTACATAGCCCCTTATCACACCAGCATTGGACCTAAGTGTAAGGTGTGCTAAGGTGAGAGAGTCCGAGGGAGGCTCGACCAACATTGCCCGAGTAGTAATTTCAATCAGTTTGAACTTCTCGCGAAGGCGATTCCGTTCTAGCTTCACATGATGAAGTTCGGCTTGGGATTGGTCCAGAGCAAAGCCCAATGGTGCTACCTCTTTCCCAAGTTCTGTTAGATGGGCTTTGATCGGTCCAAGACTACTAGGTGAGGCCATCAAATGTTCTTTCTATAATAATTAACCAAGATTACTTGTATTTAGAGACAATAATCAAAACATTTTGTTCACAGCGGTCATATTGACCGATGGTCATATAACAGTCAGAACCCAATGGTCTCATTTTAATTATAATCATGTTTATCAAATAAAACATTTTTGTTGAGTATAAAAATAAAATAAAATAAAATAACACATGAAATTAGGAAAAAAGATTTATTCAAAATTTCGGGCCGTTACAATCTTCCCCCCTTAAGAAATTGCGTCCTCGCAATTTTAAAAAATTGGGTTTTGAAATTTCATTGAAAGTCCCACATCGGAAAAAGTGTACGTGACACCATTACTTTAAAAGAAATAAAAGGAAGTACAAAGGCCACCCGAGTTTACTCATACTAGGATTCCATGTAGGAAACATGGATATGGAGGAGAAAACAAAGGGTCACGTCCTAAAGGAGAGTGATAGAAAACATGATTAGGAGGAAGTTAACCCCCAGAAAATCCCAAAATTTTGATGTGTGCACATGGTCTTTGATTACCTGGTAGGAAACGTAAACCAATAACATTTTTGTTTTACGTTCCTTTTCATAACTTTGAGGAATTCATTTATAACATAGAACAAAAACATAAGGAAATATATCTACCTTCATGTAGAGTTTCATCCTTTAATAAGTTTCTACCCAAAACTAATCTTTTCTCTAAACTATGAGCATTCAAAACTACTTGGTCTCATCAAAACACAAGAATCATCTTCTAGAGAATCACATAATCCACAAAATATTAACTATCTATTTCTTTTATCTTTAAACATTATCCCAAAAACCGAAAGGGTAAGGTAAAACAACTCTCCAAAAAGAAAGAATCCCATAGGAATGGAAACTACTTTTAAATCATCAAAGTTCCATGGTACTACACAAATTTCATCATAGTCCATTCCATAAATAACGGTCCTTAAAATTCCTCAAAATAAACCAAACTAAGATTGAAACCCAAATACAAGAAGGATTTGATAACATAGTCTTCCAAAATAAACTTCATTGTTCATCTCCAAACAACATCAACCACTCCTAACATCTGATAACAAAAGTATCTAACCTAAACATATTTAACCCAAGATAGGTTAATCATTCCCATAAGTAACCTAAATTACTATAAGTCCACCTTAAATTCATCGATTCTTCAAATATAAGTCAACCTTACTCCTCAATGAAAATACCGTTGTAATCTATTTACCTCTATCATATAGGGTCTCCAAAATAGTGAACATCTTCCAAAATAAAAATCATATTTTAATCCCCTAATCATCTCTGTCATATTAATAAGGCAATCGTAGCATTTCCTATCACATTGGTTGTTGAGACATGTTCTTCCATTTCCCGCCATTAACTAAGAAAAGAAACTATAATTAGGGGCTTAAATACTTAGCCAATAATCATGAAAAGAAACTTAAAGCATATAAGGATAACTTGTAGTTGAAAAGTATACCCTAACTTGTGATCCCCTAGGTTCCCATCTAGGTTATCCATGATCATATATTCTTATGTGAATCTTTATTTTATTTTAACTTTGTTCCTTTAACAATGGTTCATACTAAGCTTATGAATTTACCAAAGAATATCCCCCAGGAGTGTCGTAACCAAGAGTGCAGCAAGGCCCGTTGCTGTGTACCAGTTCCCGTTCGAGTATAGCTCAAAGCGGTGTTTTCAGGTTTTACCCCTATGCACATCTGTGCCAGAGCCACCTCTACCTGCTCGTATCCAGACAGGGATGTATTTGCTTGGCAAACCCTTACTCAATACTCACCAAAATACCAGGATGATTTCCTATATTTTAACTTTTCTATAGGCTTCTTCCTAGAGTTTTCATATCCTAATTTCCACAAATAACTAAACCATCCTTTGATACCAACTATAGCATCCCACCTTTTTATCACATAAACTTTCATTACATTTTACAAAACCGAGGATCTTTAAGTTTTAGTATCTTGGAAACCAGGAACTTAAAACATGAAACAAAAAAAACATTCTTCTTAAACACTTGAAAGGATTATCCATATATTCATCCTAGGTTCATTACTGCATCTCAGAACCTGGGGACATAAATCAAAGGAAAGGGTGACCAGAAGGCCCACTAAGGAAAACAAGAGAAACATTTTACATGTGAACTTGAGATACTTCAATAAGGTCATGAAATGAACCATAAGGCATGAAAAAGAAATCATGAGATATATCATAATAAAAGTAACATTTTTCATAACTTGAAGATGTGGCTAAATCATTTAACATAGACAATCATGAACATATCACCAAGGTCCATCCCCAAGGTGTCATTTTAAATTACCAAGGTTATTCACCAAGGTATCGTGAAAATTGTAATCTCTAGTGGTTACATCATTACCCAATGCATTGGAGCGCTATCAGGGTGCACCCTTAAATTTGCCTTTATTATCATGTGAGCCACATATATCATCATCAAACATTTCATAAATAACCCATATAGCATAAAATAAATGGGTTTCATTTCATAATCACAACGTTTTAAAAATTGTTTTAAAGACATGATCTTTACGTCACTTTAAAACCCACAGAAAAGGAAGGTGGGTCTCATTTATGTAAATCCCAGAATTTAAAATAGAACATTTTGGTATATATGTGAATACCCATTTAGAAAAAAGATCTTTTAGTATTCACTTAATAATATAAAAGAACTTTAGAAAAAGAGAGAGACATTTTGAGACAGAAATTCTACAGCATAACAGCTATGTTACGAGGTTTTAGAAGACATTAAAAAGAGAGGGAAAATGGGTCAAACATTCATAAATGACCCATAAAATAGTAGATGGACAGAATAAGAAGGATACATGATCATGGTAATGAAATTTCAAGGACATACCATTTGAAATTAAAAACATGGAGGGAAGACAAAAATTAAATTTCTCTTATGAAAGTTCGGCAGCCTAACGGCATTACATAAACTTCAAAAAAAATGATTTGAAAAGATCAAATAGGGTCTCTCATAATGTGAACATAAGAGTTAAGTATGATAGATATATAGATAATGCCCCAACATAATTAAAAAGGAACTTGAAAGACTTGACATGAAAGTAGAACTTTGAAAAGAATTAGAAGGGTTAAAGAATCCCCTAAAAAATTCGGCAGCCTAACAGCGCCACTTTAAACATCAAAATACTGAATTGAAGAGATCAAATGGGGTCTCTCATCATATGAACATAAGACTCCAGTATTATAGATATAGAGATAATACCCCAACATAACAAAAAGGAACTTGAAAGAATTGACATGAATGTAGAACTTCAAAACGAGAAGGGTGAAGAACCACTTAAAAATTCTGCAGCCTTACGGCGCCACTTAAAACTTCAAAATACTAAATTGAAGAGATCAAATGGGTTCTCTCATCATATGATCATAAAAGATCAGTATGATAAATTTAGAGATCATACCCCAACATAATAAAAAAGGTACTTGAAATACATTACATGAACATAGATCTTGAAAAATGAGAAGGGAGAAAGAATCCGTTACAAAAATTTCGGCAGCCTAACGGCGCCACTTAAAACTTCATAAAACGAAATAATGAGAATAAGAGGGGATATCTCATTATATGAACATGAAAAGTGCAGTAAGAGGATTATAGAAGAACATCCTACAACATACGAACATGGAGCATAAAAGGAATGACATAAAAGAGATTACTTGAAATGAAAGTGAGAGGTCGGATCCCTTACCTTAAAATGTAACTCTTAAACCTCAAAGGATGGGACCTTGAGGGCTTGGGGCATCGTGGGAGGAATCCTTGGGAGGTAATGAGACCAGAAATTCGTTGGGGAAGAGTGGGGAGTCGAATGGATGAGAGGAGGGCTTGGTATTTATAGGGAAATTGAGGGGACAAGGCATTAATGGCCAAGGGACACCGAAAAAGTGGTTTTCTCAAAAGCATGGGCCCTCCCATGGTGCTTCCCATAAAGTTAGGCCACATGGGGACCCCCACACAATAATTAATCACCCTTGGCCAGCCAACCCTTAAAAAATCTCATGAAATCATCATGACATAATTATGATGTCATTAAACATACCGAAACCCTAAAACTGTATTTTCACTATTCGCTGAAAATTCAACTTTCTCATAAAGATCCCAAAATTTCACCCTAATCAAATATCAATGCTCTGATTTCAAAAATGAACTCCATTTTATAAAAATAATTTTCTAAATATTTTTAATTTATTTTTTAAATAAATACACTATTCACCAAAAATTGATTTTTTTAGAAAAAAACCACAAAAATTACCATAACATAATATCTATGCTCTGAGTTCAAAAATGAAATCCATTTTAAAAAAATAATTTTCTAAATATTTTTAATTAAATTTTTAATTAAAAAACACTATTCACACGAAAAAACTAATACTTGGATAATAATTTATGAAACCGTTATTTAACCATTTTATTGAATCACATTACTTAATCAAGGTGCCTAGATTATTTTAAAACTTTCTTTAAGTGAGATTACTAATCCATTTGGTCATATTACTAATCCTAATAATAAAATCACTATTCATAATTTACTATTCATCAAAAAATAATGTTGATCTTATTAGACTCCAAATTTTGTACTGAACATAATTGTAGAAGACCATTTTTTTGAAAATCATTACACATTTTTAATTATTTAAGGTTTACATAAACATTTTTAAAATATCCTTTTTCTAAAATTCATCAAAAATATGCATACTATATTTATCCGGTCATTTGAAAATTCATAAACTTCATCATAAGAAGAAATCCCAATTTTTATTTAAAACAAAGGATTACACAAGGCAGTTACGGTCTCTTTACATAGCCCCTTATCACACCAGCATAGGACCTAAGTGTAAGGTGTGCTAAGGTGAGAGAGTCCGAGGGAGGCTCAGCCAACATTGCCCGAGTAGTAATTTCAATCAGTTTGAACTTCTCGCGAAGGCGATTCCGTTCTAGCTTCACATGATGAAGTTCGGCTTGGGATTGGTCCAGAGCAAAGCCCAATGGTGCTACCTCCTTCCCAAGTTCTGTTAGATGTGCTTCGATCGGTCCAAGACTACTAGGTGAGGCCATCAAATGTTCTTTCTATAATAATTAACCAAGATTACTTGTATTTAGAGACAATAATCAAAACATTTTGTTCACAGCGGTCATATTGACCGATGGTCATATAACAGTCAGAACCCAATGGTCTCATTTTAATTATAATCATGTTTATCAAATAAAACATTTTTGTTGAGTATAAAAGTAAAATAAAATAAAATAACACATGAAATTAGGAAACAAGATTTATTCAAAATTTCGGGTCGTTACAATCTTCCCCCCTTAAGAAATTGCATCCTCGCAATTTTAAAAAATTGGGTTTTGAAATTTCATTGAAAGTCCCACATCGGAAAAAGTGTCTGTGACACCATTACTTTAAAAGAAAGAAAAGGAAGTACAAAGGCCACCCGAGTTTACTCATACTAGGATTCCATGTAGGAAACATGGACATGGAGGAGAAAAAAAAGGGTCACGTCCTAAAGGAGAGTGATAGAAAACATTATTAGGAGGAAGTTAACCCCCAGAAAATCCCAAAATTATGATGTGTTCAAGTGGTATTTGATTACCTAGTAGGAAACGTAAACCAACAACGTTTTTGTTTTACGTTCCTTTTCATAACTTTGAGGAATTCATTTATAACATAGAACAAAAACATAAGAAAATATATCTGCCTTCATGTAGAGTTTCATCCTTTAATAAGTTTCTACCCAAAACTAATCTTTTCTCTAAACTATGAGCATTCAAAACTACTTGGTCTCATCAAAACACAAGAATCATCTTCTAGAGAATCACATGATCCACAAAAAATTAACTATCTATTTCTTTTATCTTTAAAAATTATCCCAAAAACCGAAAGGGTAAGGTAAAACAACTCTTCAAAAAGAAAGAATCCCATAGGAATGGAAACTACTTTTAAATCATCAAAGTTCCATGGTACTACAAAAATTTCATCATATTCCATTCCATAAATAACGGTCCTTAAAATTCCGCAAAATAAACCAAACTAAGATTGAAACCCAAATACAAGAAGGATTTGATTAGATATTCTTCCAAAATAAACTTCATTGTTCATCTCCAAACAACATCAACCACTCCTAACATCTTATAACAAAAGTATCTAACCTAAACATATTTAACCCAAGATAGGTTAATCATTCTCATAAGTAACCTAAATTACTATAAGTCCACCTTAAATTCATCGATTCTTCAAATATAATTCAACCTTACTCCTCAATGAAAATACCGTTGTAATCTATTTACCTCGATCATATAGGGTCTCCAAAATAGTGAACATCTTCCAAAATAAAAATCATATTTTAATCCCCTAATCATCTCTGTCATATTAATACGGCAATCATAGCATTTCCTATCACATTGGTTGTTGAGACATGTTCTTCCATTTCCCGCCATTAACTAAGAAAAGAAACTATAATTAGGGGCTTAAATACTTAGCCAATAATCACGAAAATAAACTTAAAGCATATAAGGATAACTTGTAGTTGAAAAGTATACCCTAACTTGTGATCCCCTAGGTTCCCATCTTGGTTATCCATGATCATATATTCTTATGTGAATCTTTATTTTATTTTAACTTTGTTCCTTTAACAATGGTTCATACTAAGCCTATGAATTTACCAAAGCATATCCCCCGGGAGTGTCGTAACCAAGAGTGTAGCAAGGCCCGTTGTTGTGTACCAGTTCCCGTTCGAGTATAGCTCAAAGCAGTGTTTTCGGGTTTTACCCCTACGTACATCTGTGCCCGAGCCACCTCTGCCTGCTCGTATCCAGACAGGGATGTATTTTCTTGGCAAACCCTTACTCAATACTCACCAAAATACCAGGAAGATTTCCTATATTTTAACTTTTCTATAGGATTCTTCCTAAAGTTTTCATATCCTAATTTCCACAAATAACTAAACCATCCTTTGATACCAACTATAGCATCCCACCTTTTTATCACATAAACTTTCATTAAATTTTACAAAACCGAGGATCTTTAAGGTTTAGTGTTTTGGAAACCAGGAACTTAAAACATGAAACAAAAAAAACATTCTTCTTATACACTTGAAAGGATTCTCCTTATGTTCATCCTAGGTTCATTACTGCATCTCAGAACCTAGGGACATAAATCAAAGGAAAGGGTGAGCAGAAGGCCCAGTAAGGAAAACAAGAGAAACATTTTACATGTGAACTTGAGATACTTCAATAAGGTCATGAAATGAACCATAAGGCATGAGAAAGAAATCATGAGATATATCATAATAAAAGTAACATTTTTCATAACTTGAAGATGTGGATACATCATTTAACATAGACAATCATGAACATATCACCAAGGTCCATCCCCAAGGTGTCATTTTAAATTACCAAGGTTATTCACCAAGGTATCGTGAAAAGTGTAATCTCTAGTGGTTACATCATTACCCAATGCATTGGAGCGCTATCAGGGAGAACCCTTAAATTTGACTTTATTATCATGTGATCCACATATATCATCATCTAACATTTCATAAATAACCCATATAGCATAAAATAAATGTTTTTCATTTCATAATCACAACGTTTTAAAAACTGTTTTAAAGACATGATCTTTACGTCACTTTAAAACCCACAGAAAAGGAAGGTGGGCCTCATTTATGTAAATCCCAGAATTTAAAATAGAATATTTTGGTATATATGTGAATACCCATTTAGAATAAAGATATTTGAGTATTCACTTAATAATATAAAAGAACTTTAGAAAAAGATAGAGACATTTTGAGACAGAAATTCTGCAGCATAACAGCTATGTTACGAGGTTTTAGAAGACATTAAAAAGAGAGGGAAAATGGGTCAAACATTCATAAATGACCCATAAAACAGTATATGCACAGAATAAGAAGGATACATGATCATGGTATTGAAATTTCAAGGAAATACCATTTGAAATAAAAAACATGGAGGGAAGAAAAAAATTAGATTTCTCTTATGAAAGTTCAGCAGCCTAACGGCATTACTTAAACTTCAAATAAAATGATTTGAAAAGATCAAATAGGGTCTCTCATCATGTGAACATAAGAGTTAAGTATGATATATATATAGATAATGCCCCAACATAATTAAAAAGGAACTTTAAAGACTTGACATGAAAGTAGAACTTTGAAAAGAATGAGAAGGGTTAAAGAATCCCCTAAAAAATTCGGCAGCCTAACGGCGCCACTTAAAACTTCAAAATACTGAATTGAGGAGATCAAATGGGGTATCTAATCATATGAACATAAGACTCCAGTATGATAGATATATAGATAATTCCCCAACATAAAAAAAGGAACTTGAAAGAATTGACATGAATGTAGAACTTCAAAACGAGAAGGGTGAAGAACCACTTAAAAATTCGGCAGCCTAACGGCGCCACTTAAAACTTCAAAATACTAAATTGGAGAGATCAAATGGGGTCTCTCATCATATGATCATAAAAGATCAGTATGATAAATTTAGAGATAATACCCCAATATAATAAAAAAGGAACTTGAAATACTTTACATGAACATAGATCTTGAAAAATGAGAAGGGAGAAAGAATCCGTTACAAAAAATTCGGGCGCCTAACGGCGCCACTTAAAACTTCATAAAACGAAATAATGAGAATAAGAGGGGATATATCATTATATGAACATGAAAAGTGTAGTAAGAGGAGTATAGAAGAACATCCTCCAACATAAGAACATGGAGCATAAAAGGAATGACATAAAAGAGATTACTTGAAATGAAAGAGAGAGATCAGATCCTTTACCTTAAAATGTAACTCTTAAACTTCAAAGGATGGGACCTTGAGGGCTTGGGGGCACCTTGGGAGGACTCCTTGGGAGGTAATGAGACCAGAAATTCGTTGGGGAAGAGTGGGGAGTCGAATGGATGAGAGGAGGGCTTGGTATTTATAGGGAAAGTGAGGGGACAAGGCATTAATGGCCAAGGGACACCTAAGAAGTGGTTTTCTCAAAAGCATGGGCCTCCCATGGTACTTCCCATAAAGTTAGACCACATGGGGACCCCCACACAATAATTAATCACCCTTGGCCGGCCAACCCTTAAAAAATCTCATGAAAGCATCATGACACAATTATGATGTCATTAAACATACAGAAACCCTAAAACTGTATTTTCACTATTCGCTGAAAATTCAACATTCTCAGAAAGATCCCAAAATTTCACCTTAATCAAATATAAGTGCTCTGATTTCAAAAATTAACTCCATTTTATAAAAATAATTTTCTAAATATTTTTAATTTATTTTTTAAATAAATACACTATTCACCAATAATTCATTTTTTCAGAAAAAACCACAAAAATTACCATAACATAATATCTGTGCTCTGAGTTCAAAAATGAAATCAATTTTATAAAAAGAATTTTCTAAATATTTTTAATTAAATTTTTAATTAAAAAACACTATTCACCCGAAAAAAACTAATAATTGAATAATAATTTATGAAACCGTTATTTAACCATTTTATTGAATCACATTACTTAATCAAGGTGCCTAGATTATTTTAAAACTTTATTTAAGTGAGATTACTAATCCATTTGGTCATATTACTAATCCTAATCATAAAATCACTATTCATAATTTACTATTCATAAAAAATCATGTTGATCTTATTAGACTCCAAATTTTGTACTGAACATAATTGTAGAAGACCATTTTTTTGAAAATCATTACACATTTTTAATTATTTAAGGTTTACATAAACATTTTTAAAATATCCTTTTTCTAAAATTCATCAAAAATATGCATACTATATTTATCCGGCCATTTGAAAATTCACAAACTTCATCATAAGAAGAAATCCCAATTTTTATTTAAAACAAAGGATTACACAAGGCAGTTACGGTCTCCTTACATAGCCACTTATCACACTAGCATAGGTCCTAAGTGTAAGGTGTGCTAAGGTGAGAGAGTCCGAGGGACGCTCGACCAACATTGCCCGAGTAGTAATTTCAATCAGTTTGAACTTCTCGCGAAGGCGATTCCGTTCTAGCTTCACACGATGAAGTTCGGCTTGGGTTTGGTCCAGAGCAAAGCCCAATGGTGCTACCTCCTTCCCATGTTCTGTTAGATGGGCTTCGATCGGTCCAAGACTACTAGGTGAGGCCTTCAAATCTTCTTTCTATAATAATTAACCAAGATTACTTGTATTTAGAGACAATAATCAAAACATTTTGTTCACAGCGGTCATATTGACCGATGGTCATATAACAGTCAGAACCCAATGGTCTCATTTTAATTATAATCATGTTTATCAAATAAAACATTTTTGTTGAGTATAAAAATAAAATAAAATAATATAACACATGAAATTAGGAAACAAGATTTATTCAAAATTTCGGGCCGTTACAAAATTTGTCTTACTTTAAAATTCCAAAATCATGCACGCATGTTCATGTATTGTGTGCAAGTGTAGTGCTAGGCTTCTGATAGAATTTTGAATATCTGGTTTGTGTGATCTGTGATTTCATGTACATAAATTCAAGAATTCATTGCAACTAGTGTATTGTGATGAAATATGACAAAGAAGTCAATGAAAATCTGTTGAAGAGACACACTTGGAAATAAACTGAGAAAGAATTCTCCCATGGTAGTGAGCAAGGGGGAGGCGAAAGAAGTGTTCTGATGTAGGTAGTGAGACATCCCTGTATTATTGTAAAGGTAGTGTTCCTGGAACATAGTGACTATGTTGAAACTCTTATACTCTACATCTATTAACAATCAGTATATTTTGGTATGACAGATGCACTATCTACGTATTCTCCTTGTACATAGCACTTTGTATTGAACCATGTAAATGTTTTTTGAGGTCTCATGGAATGTTATTGTATAATAATTTTTCATATAAATCATACAATTTTAACACATTCCTACTAATTTTGGGAATATTAAAAGATACTTTAAAAGAAAATTTTTATACCCTAATTCACGCATCCACTTCCAGGGTGTCCTATGGTTCTACAAGTAAAATTATATTTTTTCTTTACTATTACATGGTTCAACATCCAATAGTCTAAATATAATAGAATTGATGCATCTACTTTTACAGATAAGGTAATAGGGTATTCCAAAGTAGGAACACCTGGCAAAATGAAACATCTCTCTAATAAGTCAACCAATATAACATTGAGATATTTTATATTATCTGTCGCCATATGGTAAGAAGGTGTCAATATAGGCAACTTATCTGGAACCAGGTTAATCATTTTCTCTACCTCTCTCTGGAAGAAGTCAAGAGAAATTGTCTAAGAAATTGTTAGTGAATCTCATTAAACAACATGAATATAATCACTTTAATAAAAATCAACATGCTCAAATTCCATTATGTAACACCCCAAGCTTCTACGGTACATTTCCCTTTGAATAATGTAATAGCATGTGTTGTACGCAACATCGAGTTCTAACACACACCACAACCGATCAAACTAGCCGTTATGAATAGAAATACATACTTATTGAAATGATATATATTTTATATTTCAAAACTGACTTCATTTTTGGATTCAGAATATCGAAATTATCCTAAGTTGAATTTTTGGTATTTTTCTGAGAATGTCCAATTTTTATGAATAGTGAAAAATACTTGAAATTTTTTTTTAATCAAAATAATTTATAGTGATAGATTATATTATTTAGTGGTTCAAAAGTATAATTAGAATATATTTTTACCATTTTATCCAATGGTGTTCATTATAATTAATTTCACTTCGAAATTGGACTTAAACAATTCTCAATCTTTTGATATATATTGTTTTTTGAAAAAATGTTATTTGTTGTGACAGCCTGAATTAATTATAAAATTAATTAATGAAACTCTTATGTTTGGAATTTTTGTAAAATACACATCATTTTTGAATTCAAAATATCAATTATATCTTAGGGTGAAATTTTGACATTGTTCTGAAAAACATCAATTTTTATGAATAGTGAAACTACTAAGTGGTAGTTAAAAAACGGAATTTTTCATAAAACTAAATTTTACCGCTTATGTGATTGGAATTTCGAAAATTCGAGAGACACGGTTAATATCAAGGGGTAAAATGTGGTTCAATGAGATGAAAATAATTTTTGGTGAATAGTAACTTTTTAATTTTATTTACCACGATTAAAATAAATACAGTAATTAAGGGTAAAACTGATTTTAATATTACCCTAACACATGTCCTAATTCTATTGGACAAGTGTATCTCTACCAAAAACAACCTTAGGAATAAAATATTATCATTTAGGTCCACATGGATTAGATTAGGACATTTATTATTATTTAATTTAAAGAAGATTTAAAAGAGTTAAAATCAATGTCTGTTTACTAAAACATTTTTAATATAGGGTTATACATAAGATAAATACAATTGTAAATATTCATTAGAAATATAGAAAGGTTTTCTACATAATTATATTTTATTTATAATTTTTATACATTAAATAGTTTAATTTATTTATGACACAATGATGATGTAGTAATTACCATAATAGTGAAAAATTAAAATAATTGAATTATAAATACCCAAATAAATATAATTTGAGACTTTTAATGAATTAAACTTAATTTATAGGATAATATGACATATTAGGATTGATTTAATTGACTTTTTTCGAAATAATCATTCTGTTATGATTTTCACAAAAATAAATTTTCCAAATAGTGTCAAATTGACATAAAAGAGTTTTTAAAACAAATATTATATTGTTAATTTATATTAAATTCCTAAAAATCTAAGGTTCGGCCAATATACTTATATCATGATAGTTGTATCATTAATGGACCACTTGGGGGTCGCTTGGATGTATATAGTACGTTTATTAACCATATAATATAAAAATACAAAGATACATTGTAAAAGTGAAACTAATTAACTAAGAGTTAATACTTAAAGATAAGGTTAATATAAAAACACAAACCTGTATAAAATCTATTGGTTGAGTTTTTTTCGACCTATCCCCACCTTAACCTTTAAATAATCTACTTTGGAGCCATTAGAAACCGAGTATTAATTTATTATAAAATAATATTTCTAGCTTTTCCAAAGGTGCCCCTCACCCCTCTTATAAAAGGGAACTCCTCCTTATCATTAACTCACATTTTCAAAGCCTTTTGGATTGGAAAAACTCTTACCAAATACTCTATAAACATCCTTCACTTCATCCTAGGGGCCTTACTTTATTCTTAAAGCCAACCTAAGAGCCCTTTTGATCAAATCAAAAGGAAGAACCCGAAGAAGAGGTAATGATTTCACCACCCTTTTCCAGGTTCCTTTCTTCTTCCACTTCTTCTTTCTTTTTTATTACCATTCTAAAATAATAACTCCAGTATCTTATATATACTATTATGTTATTATAAATATGGTACAATCATATTCACTATTCTATCCATCCTTTGAATAACATGTCACCATACGTGCATACGTACGACTTACCGTCTCGATGTCGTGGTGTAATTGTTATTCAAAAAATTATTATTTGGATGGATATAATAGTGATGTGTGATTCATGTAAATAATAAATGTAACATGATAATGATTCTTTAAATATGATATACCATCCAATTATATATTATTTTAATATCAAAATAATGATATTATCGCTCGTGCGTACGTACGGACTACCGTCTCCACGAACGCGATAAGATTCATTCTCCATCCTATCCATTCAAGTAGAATTCTCATTTGATGATTAATAATTGTATATAAGGACTTGATATCATTCTGTATATGATTAAGATACAACCTATCCATGAAAAAACATAGCTTATGTAACAAAACATATAAAAGAAAATGAGTAAGTTACACCCGAAACAACGATAATACTAAGATATTATTAACAAATCAATGTTAAAAGATCATATATGATATCATATTAATGTATATGATTCTTGTGTAATTTTATAACAATTATTTCACCATTATACAGGAGGTTAACCTACCCCAACCAAGGAAAATTAAAAGGTAAGGGTTATTTCACAATCTCTTCATTGTTCGAGGTTGTTTATACGTAATAATATACTTGGATTTCTTTATCATCCACATCCATGTTTCTTAAAAATGTAATCCAAAACATTTTTACTATTTTCTAGAATATGGGTTAAAGTCATTTATACACTTTTTTGACTTTTTATAAGAGGTTTATAAAGGAATCTTTCCGTCGTTTTCCAAACAAGGTGCTTTTTAACCTTTTCAACAGAATTAAGTTAAGAATGTTTTTTTAACTTATACGGCGGGTGCGGCTATTTTCTGCCGTTATAAAATTTTTGAAGCTTCCCTCACAAGATAATAAGAATATTTTCAAAGAAAATGTTTTATTTTATAAATATATGACTCTTAAATGATTTCAAAATAGAAAGAGATATTTCTTTAGAAAGAGTTTTGATTTTATCTATGTCAACATCCTTTGATGGATTTTACGCTTATTTGAAGTTGATTTATTATTATACAAAACTTCAATATTGTATTGAGGGTTTTTTGATATGTTTGACTATGGATGTGTTATTTTTATACCATTCATGGTTTATGGTGAAATTATTGACATTTAGTATGCTAGTTTTAATACGAATGTTTATGTTATGTTTAATCCTTTTCATATGGGAATGCATTGGAGTTAATATGTGACGGGTGGAGCCCTCTATAGCTCCTCGATGCATTGGTAGGTCTCATGGGACAAACTAGTGTCTTGGAACAAGGCCTTGGAAAAATCTTATTTTTAGTCTTGGCACGAGGCCTTGGCTATGTGGTTATGATAGTCTGGAATTATGCATTCCATCATTATGAAAGTGGTTATTGGTATTTCATGTGATTATTGGATTAGTAGAATATCCATATGAATAAGTAAATGGAATTATTTCATTTTATTTTTTCCATACTATGTTGACGTTCAAGTTTAAAAGGCTTCTATTTTAGTTATACATTGCCTTAAATGGTTATTCTTATTTATGAATGTTTCTGCTATATTGTTATCCTTACTGGGCATTTTAGCTCACCTTTTTTCTATGTTTTATTTTTCACTGGATGTGAAGAAGTAAATTATGAATGACCAGCAGGGATATTATGGGGGGATAATAGTGTGGAATGTGGAGACAATATGTTGTTGTAGTATTTTTTCACTTTATGATTTAATGTAGAACATTATGAATATATCTTTAGTTTCCAAGGCTACTAAACCAATCGGTCTTTCGAGATTTGATCTTTCTTGTGATTATGCCAATGTTATATAATAATGTACCGAATCTGGGGAACTGGGGTTGGGGCGTTACAGTGGGTATCAGAGGAATTTTAGTACAAACCTTGGAAGCCAGATTTAGATAAAATTTGATTAGAGCACATAGACCTAAGATGGACTCTGAGGATTACAATAGAATAACATCCTAGAATTTTGGTATTGTAGAGATTTTGTGAGTTTTCCGAGCAATACAACCCTGTTTGGATATGAGCAGGTAGAGGCGGCTCTAGCACATATGTACCTAGGGGTAAAACCCAAAAACACCGCTTTGAGCTAGACTTGATCGGGAACTGGTGCATGACAACGGGCCTTGCTGCACTATTGGTTACGACACTCCCGGGGGATATGATTAGGTTAACTCTCATTTTATTTACAAATAATTATGAAAGGTTTATGAGTATATAATTCCTATAATAAAACATTTTTTATGATTATCCATTACATCCATAAATAGTTCAATTTATGTTAAGTGTTTTATAAGTATGGGATTATGTATTCTGATTTATAAACTAATCTAGTTCATGGAATTGTTTAGAAATGGCGCCTAGTGGAAGGAATGGAAACTGTATCAATGCACGCACTCCATGTAGGGATTTCCCTCCTTCTCAAGATAATTATAGTGGAGCTGGTGATGCAACTGGTGCCGATCAACTAATCACCATAATGGGACAACTCACTCAGGTTATGAATAATAACCTTACCCGAATGGAGCACCCTGATCCGCAGTGTGGAGGATCAATGATGGATCGTTTCATGAGGCAAAACCCACCAATGTTCAATGGGAGTAAAAATCCCTTAGTAGCTGAGAAATGGATAAATTCCCTAGAGAAAATATTTCAGGCATTGGGGAGTAGTGATAGAGAAAAAGTTATCATGGCAGTTTACCGCGTCACTAGAGATGCTGATCAGTGGTGGTCATTGATTCAAAACATGAAGTAAGATGATGAAGTATCAAATATGGAATGGAGGGAGTTCAAAGATCTGTTTTTAGAAAAATAATTTCATCGTGACCATCGAGCAGATATAGAAAGCCAATTTCTGAGTCTGAGACAAAAGGGTGATGAGAATGTTGTAAAGTATGAGGCTAACATTACAAGGTTAGAAAGGTATGCTGGAGATTATATACGTAACCCAATAAGTAAGATTGATCGTTTCTTTGATGGGTTAAAACCATTTCTCCATCGAGCCTTAGTCTCACAATCCTTCTCGTCTTACGAATACATTGTCTCATGTGCTATCAAAACAGAAAATGAATTCTCTAAGTCTTATGTCTTTAAAGCAAGAATGAGAAGAAGAGATCTGCTGATCAATCTGGGAATGGAAATAAGGGGAATAAAGGAAAGGTTTTATATCCATCCTGTGGTAAATGTGGGAAGAAACCCCCGGTACTTGCTTGAAGGGAATGGGTGTCTGTTACAAGTGTGGTGAAAAAGGCCACCAAGCTCGTGAATGCATAAGGAAGAAGAAAGCTACCAATGTTCAATGCTAAAATTTCAGGGAGATGGGAAATTTTGCAAATGAATGTCCTAATCGTCAGGGGAACATACCTCAGAAAAGGCCAAGGGATCAAGGCCAAGCTTATGCTATCACTACGGCTGAGGTAGAAGCTCCAAAAGATGTGGTGGCTGGTAATTTAATGGTTTCCTCAAGTTTTCCAAATGCATTATTTGATTCTGGATCAGCACATTGTTTCATATCTTCCCAGTTTTCTAAGAAAATTAGATATTTCCAATTTGATTTAACAAGGGAGTTGTCAGTTAAAACTCATAAGGGAAGTATCATTGCAACAATGTTTTGTGAATCAGTCCCCATTAGAGCACATAAATGATCTTTATCTGCTGATCTCATCGTCATACCTTTGATTGAGTTTGATATAATCCTCGGTATGGACTGGATTTCGGACTATGATGTAAATATTTATTATAAGGAGAAAGAGGTTACGATTCTTGATGATGATGATAAGGAACACCATATCTTTAGAGCAGAATCATCACCACCTAATTATTATGTAGATCCACCCCCAGTTGCTCAACTAAATTTAATTATTGGGGAGGAAGAGAATGAAATTATTATGGGTGGGGAAAGGAATGTTCAAATAGAGGATGTACATGTTGTTAAAGAATATGTAGATATGTATCCAGACGATTTACCTAGACATCCTCAAGAATGAGAAGTTGAGTTTTCCATCGATTTAATTCCTGGATCAAGGCCTATATCGAAGACCCCTTATAGAATGGCCACTGTAGAATTAGTTAAACTAAAGAAACAACTTGAGGAATTTGGTAATAAGGGATTTATTCACCCTAGTGTTTCTCAATGGGGAGCCCCTATTCTTTTTGTTAAAATGAATGATGGATCTATGAGGTTATGTATCGACTACAGGGAGATCAATGCTATAACAATAAAGAAAAATTATCTCCTACCTCACATTGATGATTTAATTGACCAACTGCATGGATCTCAATACTTTTCAAAGATTTCCCTTTGATCTGGATACCATCAATTGTGTGTAATGAAGGAAGACATTCTGAAGACAGTATTTCGATCAAGGTATGGGCATTACGAGTTTACTGTAATGCCCTTTGGATTGACTAATGCACCCTCTGTATTCATGGATCTGATGAATAGAGTTTTCAAGGAATAGCTCGATGAATTTGTGGTGGTATTAATTGATGATATATTGTTATACTCTAAAAGCTACCAGGATCATGAAAGTCACTTGCGCATTATCCTGAAGACTCTGAGAAGACATGAATTATATGGGATGTTTAGAAAGTGTGAATTCTAGCTTCAGGATATTTCTTTTCTTGGCCATATTGTCTCTAAAGATAGAATCATTGTTGATCCTTCTAAGACCAAGGCAATCCAAGAATGGCCAGCACCTATGAGTATAACTGAGGTATGCAGTTTTATTGGTTTGGCAGGTTATTATTGATGTTTCATCCAGAATTTTGCCAAATTGGAAAACCCATTAACGAAGCTCACACGTAAAGGGGTTAAATTTGTTTGGACAAAAGAGTGTGAAGAATGTTTTTAAGAACTGAAGAGAATATTAGTAAATGCTCATATATTGACTCTACCATCGGGGAATGATGGGTTTGTTATTTATAGTGATGCATTGAAGAAAGGACTTGGTTGTATCCTTATGCAGAATGATATGGTTATTTCCTAGGCATCACGACATTTGAAAATTCTTGAGAAAAACTATCCTACTCATGATCTCGTGTTAGCATCTGTGATCTTTTCTTTGAAGATATGGAGGCACTACCTCTATGGTGAAAAATGTGAGATTTATACTAATCAAAAGAGTTTGAAGTATATTTTCTAACAAAAAGAACTAAACATGAGGCAAAGGAGATGTCTTGAATTACTCAAGGATTATTATTGCACGATACACTACCACCCGGGGAAGGCAAACAAGGTGGCAGATGCTTTGAGCAGAAAAGACCCTGGAGTTTTGAACAATACGAGAATTGAAAGGGATCCAATTTTCATCGATCTAGTGAAGATGGACATGGGAATAACCAGGGAAGGTGAAAAATCAATGCTTTTTCAAATGGTTTCAAAACCATCTTTACTAGAAATAATTAAGAGTTCTCAGATCGATGATGAATAATTTCAAAAGAAGATTAACGCTGTTAATGATGGGAGATTGAGAGACTTTGTGTATGAAGATGGAATTTTGAAATTTGGGAAGAGACTTTGTGTTCCCAATATACCAGATCTAAAAAGGGAATTGCTGGATGATGTTCATAGTTCCAATTTCTCTATACACCATGGGAGCACAAAAATGTATAGAGATTTGATGAAACATTTTTGGTGGGACAACATGAAGAGGGAGATTGCTGATTTTGTGTCAACATGTATGGGTTTTCAACAAGTGAAAACTAGAAGGAAACAGCCTGGAAGAGTCATGAAACCTCTTCCCATACCAGAGTGGAAATGGGACAATATTATGATGGACTTCGTCATAGGGATACCAAAGACTCCTAGAAGGAACGATGAAATATGGTTAATTGTTGATCGTCTTACCAAGTCAGCACATTTTCTTGCTATAATAGAAGATCTACCACTGGAACGTCTAGAAAGATGATATATTGATGAAGTTGTGAGACTTCATGGAGTACCCCTATCGATTGTTTCTGATCGTGATCCCAGTTTTACTTCAAGATTCTGGAAAAGTATTTAGAAATCTTTGGATATTGAACTTTATTTGAGCACTGCCTACCACCCTCAGACAGACGTACAATCATAACGAACTATTCAAACCATAAAAGACACGTTGAGGTCCTGATCAATTGACTTTCAGGGTATATGGGGTCAATATTTACCTCTGGTATAATTTTCCTATAACAATAGCTTCCATTCGAGTATTCATATGGAACCATATGAAGCGTTATACAGAAAGAGATGTCGCACACCAACCAGTTGGGATGACATTGGTGAAAGAAAACTTGTAGGCCAAGAACTGGTGGAGGAAACGATGGGAAAGGTGAAGGTAATCCAAAACCATATCAAAGCAGCTCAGAGTAGGCAGAAGAGCTATGAAAATAATCGAAGGAAGGATTTGGAATTTCAAGTTTGTGATCATGTTTTCCTGAAGGTATTTCCATGGAAGGGAGTCATACGTTTTTGTAAGAAAGGTAAATTGAGTCCCAGGTACATCGGACCTTTTGAAATTCTAGAACAAATTGGGGTTGTAGCTTACTAATTGGTAATGCCGCCAAGTCTCTCCAAAGTTCACGATGTGTCCCACGTATCTCTATTGAGGAAATACATGCCTGACCCAATGCATGTACTCACCTACGAGGAATTAAAACTGGAACCTGATCTATCTTATTGCGAAGAGCCCGTCAAGAATCTTGATACGAGAGAACAAGTACTGAGAAACCAGACGACACGTCTGGTAAAAGTCTTGTGGAGAAACCATAAGATGGAAGAGGCAACGTGGGAACCCGAAGAACTTATGATGAAGAACCACCCGATTCTTTTCATGCGGTAGTATTCTAGAAATTTCGAGGACGAAATTATTTGAAAGAGGGGAGAATGTAACACCCCAAGCTTCTATGGTACGTTTCCCTTTGAATAATGTAATAGCGTGTGTTGTACGCAACATCGAGTTCTAACACACACCACAACCGATTAAACTAGTTGTTATGAATAGAAATAACTACTTTTTGAAAGTATATATATTTTATATTTCAAAATGGACTTCATTTTTGGATTCAAAATATCGAAATTATCCTAAGTTGAATTTTTGGTATTTTTCTGAGAACGTCCAATTTTTATGAATAGTGAGAAATACTTAAAAACAAATTTTTTAATCATAAGAATATATAGTGATAAATTATATTATTTAGTGGCTTTAAAGTATAATTAGAATATATTTTTACCATTTTATTCAATGGTGTTCATTATAATTAATTTCACTTTGAAATTGGACTTAAACAATTGTCAATCTTTTGATATATATTGTTTCTTGAAAACACGTTATTTGTTGTGACAGTGAGAATTAATTATAAAATTAATTAATGCACTCTTATGTTTGTAATTTTGTAAAATAGACATCATTTTTGAATTCAGAATATCAATTATTGCTTTGGGTGAAATTTTGGCATTGTTCGGAAAAACATCAATTTTTTATGAATAATGAAACTACTAAGTGGTAGTTAAAAAACCGAAATTTTCATAAAACATAATTTTACCGCTTCTGTGATAGAAATTTCAAAAATCCGAGAGACATGGTTATATCAAGGAGTAAAATGTGGTTCCATGAGATGAAAATAATTTTTGGTGAATAGTAACTTTTTACTTTTATTTACCACGGTTAAAAGTAAATAGGGTAATTAAGGGTAAAAATGATATTAATATTACCCTAACACATGTCCTATTTCTATTGTAAAAATGTATCTCGACCAAAAACATCCTTAGGAATAATATATTACCATTTAGGTCCACTTGGATTAGATTAGAACATTTATTATTATTTAATTCAAAGAAGAGTTAAAAGAGTTAAAATCAAAGTTTATTTACTAAAACATTTTTAATAGAGGGTTATACATACGATAAATATGATTGTAAATATTCATTAGAAATATAGAAATATTTCCTACATAATTATATTTTATTTATAATTTTTAGACATTATATAATTTAATTTATTTATGACACAATGATGATGCAGTAATTAACATAATAGTGAAAAATTAAAATAATTGAATTATAAATAACCAAATAAATATAATTTGAGACTTTTAATGAATTAAACTAATTTTCTAGGATAATAGGACATATTAGGATTGATTTTATTTACTTTTTTGGAACTAATAATTCTGTTATGATTTTCACAAAAATAAATTTTCCAAATAGTGTCAAATTGACATAATATAGTTTTTAAAACAAATATTATATTATTAATTGATATAAAATTCCAAAAAAATATAAGGTTCGGCCAAGAGACTTATATCATGATAAGTGTATCATTAATGGACCACTTGGGGGTCTCTTGGATTTATATAGTATGTTTATTAACCATATAATATAAACATACAAAGAGACGTTGTAAAAGTGAGACTAATTAACTAAGAGTTAATACTTAAAGATAAGGTTAATATAATAACCCAAACCTGTCTAAATCCTATTTGTTGAGAGGTTTTCGACCTATCCCCACCTTAACCTTTAAATAAACCACTTTGGAGCCATAAGAAACCGAATATTAATTTATTATAAAATAATATTTCTAGCTTTTCCAAAGGTGCCCCTCACCCCTCTTATAAAAGGGCACTCCTCCTTCTAATTAACTCACACCTTCAAAGCCTTTTGGCTCGGCCAAAATCTTCCCAAATACTCTCTCAAAATTACTCAATTAATACTAGAGTCCTTCCTTTAGTCAGAAAGCCAACTTAAGATCCCTTTTGATCAAATCAAAAGGAAGAACCCGAAGAAGAGGTAATGATTTCACCACCCTTTTCCAAGTTCCTTTCTTCTTCCACTTCTTCTTTCTTTGTTATTACCATTATAAAATAATAACTCCAGTATCTTATATATACTGTGATGTTATTATAAATATTGTACAATCATATTCAGTATTCTATCCATCCTTTGAATAACATGTCACCATACGTGAGTACGTACGGCTTACCGTCTCCACGTCGTGGTGTAATTGTTATTCAATAAATTATTATTTGGATGGGTATAATAATGATGTGTGATTCGTGTAGATAATAAATGTAACATGATAATGATTCATGTATATATGATATACCATCCAATTATATATTATTTTAATATCAAAAGAATGATATTGTCGCTCGTGCGTATGTACGGACTACCGTCTCCACGAACACGATAAGATTCATTCTCCATCGTATCCATTCAAGTATAATTCACATTTGATGATTAATAATAGTATCTAAGGACTTGATATCATTCTGGATATGATTAATATACAACCTATCCATGACAAACATAGCTTACGTAACAAAAAATATAAAAGAAAACGACTAAGTTAACACCTGAAACAATGATAATACTAAGATATTATTAACAAATCAATGTTAAAAGATAATATATGATATCATATAAATGTATATGATTCTTGTATAATTTAATAACAATTATTTCACCATTATACATGAGGATAACCTACCGAAACCAAGGAAAAGTACAAGGTAAGGGTTATTTCACAATCTCTTCATTGTCCGAGATTGTTTATACGTAATAATATACTGGGATCTCCTTATCTTCCACATCCATGTTTCTTAAAAATTTATTCCAAATCATTTTTACTATTTACTAGAATATGTGTTAAAGTCATTTATACCCTTGTTTGACTTTTTATAAGAGGTTTATAATGTAATATTCCCACCATTTTCCAAACAAGGTGCTTTTTAGCCTTTTCGAAAGAATTAAGGTACGAATGTTTTTTTACTTATATGGCGGGTGCAGTTATTTTCCGCCATTATAAAATCTTCGAAGCATCCATCACAAGATTATAAGAATATTTTCAAAGAAAATTTTTTATTTTATAAATATATGACTCTTAAATGATTTCAAAATAGATAGAGATATTTCTCTAAAAATAGTTTTGATTTCATCTGTGTCAACATACATTGATGGATTTTATGCTTATTTGAAGTTGATTTATTATGATACAAAACTTCTATATATTATTGAAGGTTTTGTGATATGTTTGACTGTGGATGTGCTATTTTTATACCATTCATGGTTTATGGTGAATGTATTGACATTTCTTATGCTAGTTTTAATACGAAGGTTTATGTTATGTTTAATCCTTTTCCTATGGGAATGCATTGGACTTAATATGTGATAGGTGGAGCCCGCTATAGCTCCTCAATGCATCGGTAGATATCATGAGACAAACTAGTGTCTTGGAACAAGGCCTTGGAAAAATCTTATTTTTAGTCTTGGCACGAGGCCTTGGCTATGTGGTTATGATATCCTGGCATTATGCATTCCATCATTATGAAAGTGGTTATTAGTATTGCATGTGATTATTCGATTTGTATAATATCCATGTGAATAAGTAAATGGAATTATTTGATATTATTTTTTCCATACTATGTTGAAGTTCAAGTTTAAAAGGCTTTTGTTTTAGTTATTCATTGCCTTATATGTTTATTCTTATTTATGAATGTTTCTGCTATATTGTTATCCTTACTGGGTATTTGAGCTCACCCCTTTTCTATGTTTTATTTTTCCCAGGATGTGATGAAGTATATTATGAATGACCTCCATGGATATTATGAGGGGATAATAGTTTGGAATATGGGGACAATATGTTGTTGTAGTAGTTTTTCACTTTATGATGTAATGTAAAAGTTTATGAATATATCTAGTGTTTCCAAGGATACTAAACCAATCGGTCATTCGAGATTTTATCTTTCCTGTGATCATGAAAATGTTATGTAATAATGCACCGACTCTGGGTAACTGGGGTCAGGGCATTACACATAACAACCAACAAAATCTTGATATCTAGGTGGTAAGGTCATACATGACCAGACCGTGTGTCCCACTCTCGCGGAAACACATGAGAGAGCCTTTCAGCAACATGAATAAACACACAATAATGATAAAAATCAACCACATCTTGATGAGAATCAAGAAAATCCATACCAATGATGACATCAAACAGATGTAGATCAAAAATGAGAAAATCCCAAACCAAATTCATATCATCTATCATTAATGAAAAATATAGGAACAGAGAACCTTTCACTTTCTTCTAACCAATAGGTTTCTCTTACTCCATTATAAGGGGTATAATTTATGTTCAAGTTAAATCACATCAACAATGTGTGTAGATTTAAATGAGATGGAAGAACCTGTATCAAAGAAGAATTTTTTTGAATATTCAATAAGAAGCGCAACTCTCATTATTGCTGAATCTAAAAAATCATCTTCCGGTCGCACATATATTTCTTTTAAATTCATCACTCTTGAGGCCTATGGATGGATCCTTATAAACTTTGAAGCTTCTAAATCCACCAAAGTAGCCTTTGTAGATGTTGAACCCTAACCATAAAGAGGTGTATACCTATCCTTATAGAAACATTATAAATGTACAGCATGTCCACAACAACTAAAAGTATTCATAGGAAAAGGAAAATATTATCTAGTGTGACCTACCATTACAAACTAATAGCAAGTCAGAGTCACTATGTGAGCTGCAACAGATAGTGAAGTGAAGGCTTGCTACAAAGACCCACCTCCAACACTTCTGCGATTGTCCCACCTCTTCTTATTCTTCCTATGAACAATGCTGAATTTATCACTATATGGAATAGATGAGGTGGAAAAACTGACATTTACTTCCATATTCATTTCTTCCACCATATCTCTATCTCTTGCCTCCACTGAGGAATGATTTTTTTTCATAAACACCAACGATCTGATATTTGTTCACAAACCCTATAGGTACTTTTTCACCTTTAGCAGGGAAATATTTACCAAGTACAGAGAAAAAAAAGAAAATCTAATCACATCAGATGGTGTATGACAACACAAAATACACTATTTACTCGAAAAAATAGGAACTCCACGGGCATTTCTGAAATCATATACTCTAGAAATAACTTTTTAATGAATAGGGTTTTGAAACCCTTCCAATCTAGTCCCACATTTCAATCTGCATGCACCATAGAGTCCCACCAATGATTGTTAGACCCCTCGAGTCTGAACACTGCACACTTTACCCTATTATAATAATGTGTCTTTAGGAAGTATAAAATTAGATCGATAATTTCTATCCCATCCTCCTCCTCTTGAGGTTTAGTAGTTCCCAGAAATTATGGTTGCTTCTCGTGAAAAAACTCCCACAATCAATCTCTTTATCCTCCACCTCCTAGTTATACATAAACCATTTCTTTATGAACTTGTGGCACATCTCGATCGACTACATGGTCTACCTTTATGATAGTATCAATGAGATTAAAATCCGATGAGGGTTTTCCTTGAGTATCATTAGCTACACCTTCATAAGAAATCTATGGAAGAATTCTTAGAGGTATACTGTTGCACACTGAAACATAAAACTAATCATACATAGATAAAATCTCAACACAAACTACAAAACCCATAAAAATAAACGAAGAATTAAAAATCAAAACCAAAACTAGAGACACATAACCCGACAACACATCGTAACATGAGTCTCTCTGTGACAAGAGCTGGCCAAGTACTAATCAAAATATACCAATCATGTCCCGACAATCCGATATCCAGTCAAATAGACATCCCATAAAAATATTCTTAAGGAAAGACATACTTTAATACCAAATTGTAACAAAGAGACCAAGATTACCCTCAATGTCGGCACCATACCTGATCCATCACATGCATGGATGGATTTACTAATCCCCATAAGCTGACTACAACCACCTGGGAATCAAACTACAAAACTGAGGGAAAGATTTCACCCTACCTGAACTAGCATATAATATACATATATATAGTATCAAATAAATGGATCAATATTATCTAACATATATTCCTTAAATGTAAGAAATAAAGTGGAATAAAAACAAATTTAATCATAAAAGAACCCAAAGGATAAGTCCTACTGCAAAGGATGACCACCAAAATCTACACCGAACAATTGCATGAAAAATCTCCCCCAATATCGCCACTAGCTACCAATCCCAGCTGACATTATCCTCACCACCTCACCACAATTCCTTGAAATTAACTTCACTGGAATACAAACAAATGTCTATGGACTTACAAACAGGTGTGTAGAGTGTGAGCTAATAGGCTCAATAGAATTTACCCTAGGTGTTCCATTACAAGTCTATATATATAAAACTCACTATTCTCATTTTAAAATCATAATGGGAGTGATTATAAGTAAAATATGTTTTATATAAAACATGTAAAACATTTCTCTTCTTTCACAGTTCTAATAAAATAGTAGGTTTAATAGTTTCAAAGAACAATTTTCATATCAATTTCTACAAGCATAATCATAAATTTCAAGGCTAACTCAGAAAGCCATGAAATAAAAAAAGAATAAATTTTTTTACCAAACTGAATAATACTACATTTCCAAGTTCCAGGATACTCATACAATAATGATCAAGTGAAGGAAAAATAATCCTTGAACAACAGGCCTAAGAATCAAGGGAATACCCCATGGGTAAACCCCCCAAAATGCCAATATTGTTCCCTTAATACAGAGGGACTAGGAAAGAGAGGAAGGACACAAGACAAACCACAATGATAAAAAAAATTAATGGATGATGTCCCCTTTCTAATCCTTCCACCTAACTACCCCAGGTAATCAGTGTTCTCAATTTCACCAACCAATTTCAATTATTTGGAACCCATTAAAACCCATTTCCCAATCCATTTATCAAATTCTAGGGAAAAACATTTTCTCTTTTAAAACCCTAATTCAACCAAAAAAATAATAATTCTAATTTAAAAAATTAATTAATAAATAAAAACAAGATGGTATATTATCAAAGTCTAGAGATGGAACCACCAACTTCAGAACATGGGTTGCACTCTCATGCAAAGGGATGCCCCAATTATGAAAACCCAATGATGATGTAGAAGGACATAGAATTAAATCAACATCACATGATTGATCTAGGACTAACCAGAAGATGTTGAAAAAATAAAGGAAACACACGTACCTTGATGAAGAAATCCTTCCACACCAAAACCAAAATTAATAAAATTCCTCTAGAAAGAGATCTCAAAATTGATCTATTATTAAAAAATATGAAATATTTATCCTATATCAATGAATATAATACCTCATGGTTAGGGTGTCATAGTGATCAACTTGAATGATGATCCATAAATAAAACATAACTAGAGAGATATATTAGAGTCATAATTAATATCCACATCTGGTCGGATTGATTCGAAATGAGAGGTGCATCTAAAAAATGACTAGGTAGGGTTCTTGTTTCATAAAAAAGAGTTCTGGAAAAAATATACAAGGAAACACATATAAACATGTGAATTAATGTTTGGAGTACGCTTAGTAAGGATGTGTACCATTGGTACATTATTTTTATTACATGATGGGCAAGTTATAGAAAAAACACTTTTTCCTTAGGCTAAAAACTAACATTTTTTCCATTTGCGCCATATAGGTCATGCACACGACATGTACCCTTTTAAATAAAGATATCCCCCTTTATGACTTGTATCCAGAAACTAGTACATGAAGTATAGCTCTGGTACACAATGTGTACCTACTTTGTAGCCTTCAAAAAATATAAAAACCCACTTATATGGTATTTTAACAAAAACCAGAACTTAGAAAAAAGAATAACGTACCTGATCTAGGTAACGAGTTGTTATATTCATAACATATGATTATCGTGATTTATTACATCAGGATATAAATAACTATTCATTTTTTAAATGGCCATCCACCATGATATTTTTTTCAAATATTTTTAGTTAATTCAAAATATTCATTGACTAATATAGATCAAAAAAATTACTACCATTTCATCAATACAATGTAAAATTTAGTAATGAGATGAATTTTTTTTCTAAATACGGATAGTCAACCAGTATAAAATTTTTAATTACTATTCTAATAATAATGTTGTGGTATTCTATATAGATTTAAATTTCTGATAGTTTAATGATGATAATTTCATTTAATCCTTAAAAATAAATACAAGAACAGTAATTAAAATTAATTTCATGGGTTTAAGGATCAATGATATGGTATGAATTCTTGATCCAATACATATTGAAACTAATTAAACTTTTATTAAAATTTTGTTCCTTAATAATGAAAATTATGTGATCCAACTAAGTAATTCTCTTATTTCAATCTCTATAAATCATCTAAGGGGTAAAATAGAGTCAAACACACAAATTTTTAAAATGTTAAACACTATTTTGATTAGCTAGTTTATCGTTCGATGTGATATCTTTATCCCTGAAAAATGTTCTTCTATTATTTCTATGAAGATTCCTAAACCATAAAAAATTTTAATAGAATTTTTATTCTTTAAGATTATTTCTCCAATAAATAAAATTATATATCTCATACGATTAAAAATAAAATCAACATATAAAGGTAAATAAAAAGGACATAAATTTAGATTTATAGTAATGAAAATCAAACATTGCAATCAATATGGATAAACTTACTTATGTATTCCTATTTGAAACTGATTCACTATAATTTACTTCCAAAAAAAATTATAAAAGTTAATTAAATATCTAAAATGTGATTGGACCTTATCATTTAACCCTACTTTTTTAATTTTATTCTTTTTATATATAGTTTATTCATAGATAATATAATGGATTCCCACATAGATAAATGATATAAACGTCTATGATTATTTGATTGATTATTTTAACTTTGATTTCATCACTTATAATTAAGTTATTTAATATCACAAAGATTATAGTAACTCTTTCCAATGATATTCATTAATAATAAAATATAATTTTTTCATAAAATTACCTTGTTTCTTTTTATGATTCAGTTGTTTAAAATTATAAAACAATTTTCAAGAGAACTGATTAATAATAAATTTAATGCACTAATTATAGATCTCATTGATAACTATTAAAAATGAAAAATGATTTTTTTATAATTCTATAATATTATAAATAAATACTTATAAGTATTAAGATTAAAAAAAAATGGTAGATTAATGAAATAATATGTCATGATGAAAATAATTGAAGACATATTATCACTCAACCAACTGTTACAA
This sequence comes from Viscum album, assembly GCA_963277665.1. Classification (NCBI taxonomy): domain Eukaryota; kingdom Viridiplantae; phylum Streptophyta; class Magnoliopsida; order Santalales; family Viscaceae; genus Viscum; species Viscum album. The sequence continues at coordinate 1,877,588,619 of OY728137.1, read as the reverse complement.
ATACCACTAAAATCATGATGCTTGCTAATTGATTCTTGATGTGTTCATTTTACACTAAAATAGACTATCTAAAGACCATGTAGGGTTTCGTGATCATTATTAAATATTTTTTGGGTTTTTGGATGCATTTTATGCCTACTACCTTATCTGCTGAATATTTTATGGTACCCACCAATTATATTCAATGTTGAATATTTTTAACCATTTAATCATATCTAAAATATTTTTTTTGAAATTTTATATTATTCATTAAAATAAATTTAATTCAATTTAAAAAATTATCAATTTATTCAATGGTAATTTTGTTAGGAAATACAATATGTACGTATAAAAAAATTTTGAAATATGGATTTATTGTACCATCAATGTACTCATTGGGCCAACTACCCAGCACAACTTTTAATCTTGATGAACCCCTCTGTTAAAAATATCTTTTTTTGGGAGAGTTATTCATCATTACCAACAAAATTCCATGAATCATATTTCATCAAACCACTCACTTATCGGTATGTACCCCAGTGACATACCTATATGGGTACCTTATTTTATGCACCAGTTGATGATCTGACCAACCTTGATCATTATATTTTCAACACCAAAACCCCATGACCCTAAATTTAATTTTTCGTGATGAACCCTTTATTTAGATATGGGATTGTAATTTTAGGAGTGTCCACACCATCTTATGGTGAGGGATTCATTCCCCCCATCAACCAATGTAGGATATTCTATCTATCCACCCCCACCCTTTTTAGTCAAATCACCCACTAACACATTGATCCTTGAATGCACTATAATATTATATTTATATTTATATTCCTTAAATGATAATAATATTTCACTATTTTTCCCCAATATCCCTTCTACTTTTTCTATTAGGGAACCCCCTACTTCAAATAATTCTATTTTTAACGAGTGTTACCCATGATGACTTATGTTTTATGCTTTATTCATCCTCTAATAGACCATATATGTGGTTACCTTATACACCCTTAGAATATTCAATTCTCATTATGATAGTATTCTGTTTCATAGTATTACATGATAAATTTTTGGATTACTGGAAAATATTCCTAAGGAGTTTTTATATAATGTGTCTATATTAATCATATTTAATTAATAATTTCTATTATGATGATGATAGTGATATAATCATTCTTTTATTCTTATTGTTTTTACTAAATGTAAAACATATTACTATATTATTTATTGTATGTGTTTAATTGTAAATAATTGATTTTTTCCCTTGTAGATAATCGAAGGACTGTTTTTAAATATAATTATTATTGTTAAATATTTTTTTTGATAATTCAAAATGTTATAAATTGAGATACATTGGGATTTTTATTGAGAAAATTTTAAAAGTATCTATAGTACATGATTTAAAGTGTAGATCGTAATTGCTACCACTGTTAAGTGATTTTATTCTCTAAAAAATGATTCCTCTAGAAGACTATTTTGATTTGGGTATATCTATATGTAGTTAAATTTTTATATTAATAGTTATAATATAAATGAGTGTTTTTATGAGACCTATGCACATTATTATAGTTTTAATGACAAATAGTAACCAATGATTTTGTGGATTAATGTCTTTTATAAGAAAAAATATTGGTGTACTACTTTTCCCCTTGTATTTAAATTGTACGATTCTACTAGATACGACCTTAGATTTTTAGAGTGAAGAGTTGACATTGACATAATGACTCAGTGATATTAACACATTTCTTATATACTTTGATCTCCCTTGTCCTGTAAATATTTTTTATGTGATATCATATCGAGGGGAGAAATATAAGCGGAGTCATGATTATCACTTGGTTAGAACCATTCATTGTGTCAATTTTTTATGATTATGATTATAAACCCATCTATATAATGAGATATAATATGGTTAAACCTAAATCCAATGTCGTTATGGATCTCATTATAGAGGCTGGAAAATCTCATTTTCATGAGGGATTGTATGATTATAATAAATTGATTATACCTATATCATGATATTCTAATATCTATTGGTATGAGATTGATATGATTGGTGTGATTTATTTTATAAACTATATTTTTGTGTTTTTAGAAATATTTTATGATGATATTATTCATGCTTAGATGGAATGTGGTTGGTAATGACCATTTTTACTCATGGGATGACTGTCTTGTCATATATATGTGATCTTAACATGTTTGGATTGATGTTGGAATATATTGTGATTATGGATAAATTTCATAATTTATGTGATTTAAATTTTAATCATTGACATATAAATATCACACTAATTGATATGATGCAATTTTTATCTAAAATTTTATGGACGAGGGGATACTGTAGGGTCAGTAAAAGTTTGGTGAATTATTGATAGCCTAATTTTTTAATGGTTTACATTCTCATTGAATTATATGATCACATTGACATCAACTAATAAAATAGTTCATAAATATTTATCTTTGATGTGATATAATCCTTACAATAGTATTTAATACAAAAATAGATATAAGAACAAGATAAGAGGTTTTTTACACAGTCTGGATCAGTCCTATAAAACACACTCCTATCATTGTATATATTTTACCAGTATATACATTTTATTATAAAACAATTTTAAGTGATTGAAATTGAATATTGAATATTAAAATTTTATTTTATTTGTAATATTCTTATCTTTTCTTGCCCCACACAACACAATCCTCAGAATTGAATGTTTGTGTTGTTTTTTCTAGAACAATTTTCTTCAACAGTCAATCTATGAACCTTCAAATTATAGTTAAAATTCTTGTATATAATAAATAATACTCCCTTTAAATATTCCATAGCGATTACTCATAATAACTATGATTATTAATCATATTAGATATCCTATCTTCAAGAGTATCGATTCAATTTTGTAGATAATAGAGGAAACATCTCCTTCTTCAATTTCTCCTTCTTCTCTCAACAATATTTTTCTACAACAACATTAATCTAATTTCACTTCATCATTGTAATGGTGATATCCTAAATGAATTTGACTATATTAAAATCATACGTACAATAAATAGATATAGTATCAGAATCTCAGTCTCTCTTTAATTGAAAATATTTCTTCAAAATATCACAATTTTAAAAAATATAAAATTTACATAAACTCATATGATGAAATATATTCATAAAAAAAAGATAAATTTATACATTTTTTTCTCAATTTTATTTATCCTACATAACTAGTAATTCTAAATAATAAAAAACATATATTATATTTCTAATATAATATCTCTTTATGACATGGTTGATTTTCTCCATGAGGCATTTTTTATTTTCATTGATCATCTTCTCCATCCATCTCATGGAATTTAATTCTTTTAATCATCTTCAAGAACCATAAAGAAACATAAATTAGTATATAGCATGGATTATGTCTCTATTTAACACATGTAGTATTCTAATCAAAAATAACAACCAAAAAATCCATTATAACTACAATATAGTATGGAATTTTTTATTTCACGAATTTATTTGGTGTGGTGATAATCTCTTCATCATTTGATGATTCCAGCTTCTCTCATCTCCATCCCTACATAAAAGTGTCATCATCATCATATTGTTTAGTAATAATACTGAATTTTTTTCACATAATTTAGTTATTTTGAATCACTACCCATTTAATTCCACGATAATTGTTTCATTAGCCCTCATTTTTTCATTATTTTTTACCCATATATCAATTTTAAAATAGTCCATTTGAAATTAATAGTCTTATTTGAAAGAGATCATCTAATACTCATTGATCTCATATAAAGAAATGATTTAATAAAATGGCCACGGTGTTTTAACACATAATTATAGCATGAAATCATCATCTCAAAATTAATTCAATTGAAACTAATAATTTATAAACTCATCACACCATTACATAACATAAATTTTACCCTTATGTATATCTATTTCCCCACGAATATCTTTTAAGTTACTTATATTATTTTTATGCCACCCTTATAAGAAAAGACCAAATTAACATGGAATATATATGATCTTTTCATATATTTGTGGATCATTGAATCACCATTACACAACTTTATGGTAGTTTGGATCACAATTTCAATATATAATAGTGAACCATATACAACTCATAAAATATAGTTTCATCATAAGGTTATGCATGATCTAACTTCCCCAAGGTATTAAAACTATCACGACCCATCCTTGGGGCCCATGCCATGACAACCCCAAGCCCGCCTTCCATAGGCTAGGGGCTGGAGACTAGCACCAAAGGCGTAAATCCTAATAAAAAGAGAAGGAATTGCCTTTAGTAAGTAAAAAAATACAACAAAGTACACAACTAAAAGTAAAAACTATGTAAAACTATATAAAAAATAAAGTGTTGAAAGTAAAGGGGCCAGAAATACAAGCCCAACAGTAAAGTACAGTACAAAAGAAAAGCTAGTACAACTGTAGTAAAGTAAAACAACAACTATGGAGTCATCCTCTGGGAATACCACCTGAAGGGTGGGTACAGATGGCCTCGTCATCACCCCGGGTCCATCCGCCTGCTCCGTGAACGTCTCTCCAAGTGGTCTAGCTCAGGGTACCGTCCAGTTCTACAAGTCTCAACCTCAATCAGTGTTGTCCATCATCTGCAACCAACACAAAGTAGTGCCGACATAGTGCGTGCATGGGTGAGTATAACGATACTCAGTAGGGACCTCAATACCCACAAAGGTCTCCCAGAATCCACTAAGGATAAACCACAGAAGAAAGATAAAATCACGAAGTATCAACCAACCCTACTTAGGTATAAACTCATACAAATACCTAAGTTATCAATCCCAGTTCGGCTCCAACTCTCGAGCTAAAGAACAACCTAGTCCACGTAGGAAGAAAAGTCATTCACCACGATGATAATGGTTTAAATACATGAATCATCTCACATAGGTATACAACTCACAAAAAGGGGTAGATATTATTAGATGTTGCCTCTGAATCATCTCCTCTGTCGAACCCACATAGGAACCTGGAACAATACCAGCATTGTCGAACCCCATATTATCCTGGCACAGAAGTCATCAATATCAAACCCATATAGGATTCCGGTATAGTAGTCATCACTGTCGAACCCACGTAGGATCCTAGTACAAAAGTCACTGCTGTCGAACCCATGGAGGATCCTGGTACAGAAGTCATCACTGTCAAACCCACGTAGGATTCTGGTACAATAGTCATCACTATCGAACCCACATTGTATCCTAGTATAGAAGTCACTACTGTTGAACCCACATCGGATCTTGGAACAAAAGTCGTCACTATCGAACCCACATAGGATTCTAGTACAGTTTTCATCGATGTCAAACCCACGTGGGATCCTGGTATAGAAGTCACTGCTATTAAACCCACGGAGGATCCTGGTACAGAAGTCTTCACAGTCGAACCCACATAAGATTATGGTATAGTAGTCATCACTATCGAACCCACATAGGATCCTAGTATAGAATTCATTGATGTCGATCCCACGAAGGATCCAAGTACATAAGTCATCACTATCGAACCCACAGAGGATTCTGTCAACTCGGTCGCAGCCAACACTAGGGTTCTCACACACTGCACGCTCGATTTTTGGAGGGTCCGCTACATGAGCCAATTTTTGATAAATCAACTATAATGAAGTCCTGATTTTATGTATCATTTAGCTTCGTATCATTATAAAAAACCCAATGCGACAAACGGTGCGTCAATCGAACGCCCGGTCAGAGAGTTATTGGCATTTCTGTTCTAAGGGGCTCTGTGGATTTCAGGTACAATCCAACCTAGTCATACTCCAACCTCATATGAATCATATACAGACTATTAAAAAAGGACAATTTCATTAAAAGGAATCCAACGTAGTTGACGAAACATCAATCGGACCTCTGCTCCTTCAGTTTTATGTGTTTCCGCTCCGGGGGCCCGATTGGTTTCGAGTTCGAACCAACCCAGTAGTACCCAAACGTCACCAAAACCGTGATTTTGAAATACCTAAACGACTGTATCGATCCAAGAAAACCTACAAAACAGACGTCACATCGATCAGTGGTTCGTATCTCATGTTATGGGCAAAAAACCAAAAGTGGTCCAAAGAGGGGGTTTGGGTCTGGTCCGACCTAGCCCAACCCGCCCTAGGTCGGCCCGAATCGGGTCAACCCGACCAAGAGCCATGTCCGACCGGTAGGGAGCAGCCCGGCCTAGTAGTTGTGGTCCGGTACGTGCGGCAGGGGGCCAGGCCTGCGTGGTAGGCGGCCGCGGCTCGACCAGCTGGCCGAGCGCGGAACAGGGGGGTGTTTAGTAATTGTGGTGCCAGCTGGCGCCGCCAGTCCCTTTCGGAACCCCCAATGCGGGTTCTGCTCCACCGCCATGGAAATTTCCGTTGCGGCCTTCCACTAGCGTTGCGCATGGGACCCCGCCTCCCCCAGTCAGCCAGCCGATACCGGCCGCCGCCTCTGGTCGCCGGCGACCCACGCCGCCGCAAACTTCGTCGGGCCCCCCGGAGTCATTTTGGTGGTCTGTTTTCCCACTTGTCTATGCCTACGACCTCCTCGGGACCTTCTATTAACTAAGACGGCCCCAGATTAGGGTTTCCATTCCTTTCACCCATCTCCCAACAAACCGCGCATCAATAACGAAATGGCGGAGAGTTCGGACTTGTTCGTTAGCCCGTGCCCTCCGCGTTATAGGCTCGAACAGTAATCCAACATATAATCACCAAGGTACGAGGGTATAATTCACATGTATAGAGTAAATAATCCAAATTCTACCCTACCTCGTATATGACGTTGCACGTTTAAGAGCCATAGAAGATGGGTGTCACGGATGTCGGGCATCGTGGAAGACGGACATCGTTCCACCAATTCCTGAGGAAATAACGTTGTCGTTGGCAACGTCCTTTGTGAGTGTCGTCCGGTCCCTTGACACAGAGGAAGATGTTGAAGATTTCCTTCATGTTCTTCGTTGGAATAACACTTTCTTCCTAATCATCCAAAACCTTCCAGGGTAATATGTCCAACCAATATAAGTGAATATCACCCCTCCTTTTAATGTTGGAAAAAATGAATTCAAAATAATTCAAACACTCCAAATTAATTAATTAAGTTGATTCCCTTAATAAATTACATGGAGTTGGAAAGAACTTCTAAAGTCTCAAAAATTAATTACATGGGTGTGTTGGCACTTTAATTTAAAGTCCAATGGGTTAAGGGAGTTCGAGGGTTTGATGTTTGTGTGGGCCCCACCTTTAGTTATATCCTATCAACAGAGGTTAGGGGTCGTGGGACCCACCCCTAACCTTCACCTATATAATTTAACCACCATCCAAATAAAAATGTGTTACACACACATTTTTATTTAATTTATTAATTTTAAATAGTAACGCCAAATAATAACTTCTATTCATATTGAAACACAACTACAGTAAAGGTCCCCTTAAGAGAATACTGACACTGTGAGTTTATCAGTGTCATCGGATTTTAATTCTGTGCATTGGTTCAAAAGATATAATATCGCGCTCGTACGTCTACTGAACGTACACAAAAAAAATTTCAGAAAATTTTTCCGGGCACACTGGACCTCAGAATCATGTGCCTTCAGAAACTGCGAACTTGTAAAATTTTCATGTATTTAAGGGAAAAAAATTCCACAGAATTTCCGGGTCTTTACATTCTCCCCACCTCAGGGTTTTACATCCCTGTAAGCTACATCACACACTATGGAAACAAATGGGGGTACCGAGCACACATCTGATCCTCTTTCTCCCATGTGATCTCCTCGAGGTTTTCGTGCTGCCAGAGAATGCCCACCAGAGGAATCGACCATCCTTATAGGACACACTCCGGTCGATCCTCGATATTCACTGGAACCTCCGTGAATGCCGCACCGTTGTCAATGTCCATCTCCCCATGGTCGATGATGTGGGACAGGTCGTGCACGCATCTCCTTAGCTATGATACGTGGAAGACATCGTGCACATGGTGCAACTGAGGTGAAAGGGAGAAGCGGTAATCCACCTCGCCTACCCTGCTAAGAACCTTAAAAGGTCTGAAGAATACGGGAGACAACTTGCCACCTTGGCCAAATCTACATAGACCATGTCAAGGTAAGACCCTTAGAAATACGTGGTATCCATCCTCAAATTCTAGAGGCCTATGTCTCCTATCATTATATGAATTTTGTCAGCTCTTTACAGTATTTATCCATTCTTGGATGACCTGCACCTCCTCCATGGTATCTTGTACCATCTCTGGTCAGTATGAAGTTGGCCAACATGTTAAGTCAGTCGTCGATCACACAAATCGAGTCTTGTCCCTGGGATGTATGTGGAAGGCCCATCATTATGCCCATGGATATATCATACCTCCTCTAATTTGGGACCTCCAAAGGCTGATCCAAGCCTGCTGGTACCTGATACTCCATATTTACTTGCTATCAAGTGAGGCATCGAGAGACAACTTATGGTGCTATATTCTTCATACCTGGCCACTAGTGCTGTCATCGAAGGTCCAAGTACATCATTACCTCTCCTATATGTACTGCTAAATGGGATTTGTGGAACTCTCGCAACACTTCCACCGGACCTGAAATTGGTACCATGGTACATCCCTTGAAAGGAACGACGTGCTACCCATCTTTAGAAAATCCATCATTTTCCTGCCCTTAGGATATCTGAGCACATTGTGTCTCACAGTCAGCATCCCCATGTTGAGCCTCCCTAACTCGCCGATGAAATGGTGAAGTGACTAGGAGACACTGTAGATAGGCTGCTACATCTCTATCCACAATGGATATCTATATCACGGCCAGCTACTCTGTCGCCCCTCCAAATAGCAGAATGACTGATCTCTTGCTGAGAGAATCTTCTACATTGTTCCCATTTCCAGGATTATATACTATCTCAAAGTCAGAGTCCTAGAGGAACTCAAGCCAATGCCACAGTCTCAGGTCTAGGAACTTCTACGAAAATACAGACCTGAGACTTTTGATATTAGAGAAAACCATAAATCGTTCGCTCAACGAACTATGGGTGTGACTGGCCAATTGTAAAGAACTCGATTACACCCTTCTTCGCTTTCATCCTACAAGAGCTGCTAATATTTCTCATTCCCTGAAAGGAGAAATCTGGTCTCATCCCTTGGATGAACCACATCCTTTTTCTAATACAGTCAATCCTGACATGAACGATACGTTTTCATTCCATGGGCGGCGTCGTAAGGCCTTGACACCACTACCATGAGATCCAACTGTTACTCTCATCTCTAAGGGTCAAGTCACAATGTCTATAGTAGTGTGTGGTCACTGGGTCTCCTCTAGTAGAAATCTCAAATGTGCGGGTCAAGTCAACAATTTTTACCAGAACCTCTCAGTATCAACCACACCTAAAAGGTAGGAAAGAAAACGTTACATGGACAACTATCTTTTATTACTTCAACTCAAAGTAAAAAGACACAAATCAATCATAAACAATGACATCAACAAAGCTAGAATCATCATAAACATAGGTCTCTATGCCTGGATCTAGTCCCTCATTTTCCCACCTTCTCCAGAAGCCCTATTTTCCTAGGCCTCAACTTCCTGAAGCTGAGATCTCCCATGTCTACATGTTCCCTAAGGTCAGGGTGGACCTCTTGGTGGTGGTGGTGGTAGGGTCTTGAAACGTCGTCCACCACCTACTGCTTAGAGATCTCTTCTTCCACGTCTGCCTCCTCTCGGTGGACCACCACGGTTGAACCTCTGCCTCTACTTGGGAGGCCCCTATACTGCCTGCTGCTCATCTACAAGGAATGTCAGGAACTTTTGAGCCATGTGACCCTTCCTGCCGCATGCATAGCACTGCCTGCTCCTCGTATGGATTGCTCTTTCTCGTGTACCCCACACAAACAAACATGAGTCGTGCAGTCGATCACATATGGTTCTGGTCTTTTTGGATCCATGCGTCATCTATCTATTTCAAGTTGTAGAAGACTCTGGTGCATGTAAACTAGTGGTGGGTCTCACTGCTTGAGACTTCTCAGTAAGGAAACTCTCCACTAATAGGGCTCGGTCAAACACCCCTGTCTGCATCGGGATGTTGAGGGAGATAATCAAAGCCCTGATCGCATGTCTGAGTCCCTACTCAAAGGTCTGGGCCCATATGAATGGGTCTCATACCATATCTTTGATGTAACATGAGAGGTCAGTGAACCTCACTGATTACTGAGTTACTATCATGCTTCCCTACTCCATATGAAGTAACTCATGATTCTGCACCGCATGAAGGGTGGCTGGTACAATCTCTTCCCAGAACATGCTCTCAAATTCTGTCCAGAGTAGTGATGCCTCATCATGCACCTGGAGCATTAGGCTCCACCATCTGCTTACTGCTACTTACAGGAGACTCATGAGAAATATCACCATGAGGCCAGAAGGTGTCACTACCAATACGAAAACACTCACAATAGCCTCCATCCAATCCACAGATGCCTCTGGTTCCATCTCTTCCCGGAACCTGGGTGGTCTCTGGCGCTGGAACTCATGCAATGCACTTAGATGGCGTGCACTCTCTACTGCTGGAGCTGGTGGTATCGATGGCCCAGCGGGTAGTGGTACTGCTGGTACCTCCACTGTTATGGGGCCCAGCACCGAAGCCTCTCCTCTTAGTGGGCTACCATCTTGTATGAAACTCAAAACCCTAGATGGATGCCATCGTGGGGCCATCCTGAAATGAAACAGGTGTGCCATGGTTAAATTAGTATACCTAGTGAGCTGACACAAAGTAATCATGAAAAATATTTTTAAAAGGAAACACACACAATATCAGTGTTTTTATGCACTGAGTTCAAGATTAGATGTCAGAGTCATAGTGTATGGATATGTCTGCTGCCGCACCCACACTGATTTATTAAACTAATAACCACACCCAAAACACTTAACACTGTATCCATTAAAAGAATCAGAGTTCATGTTTTGCAGTAGAACTGACTCCTCTAATACCAATTTGTCACCACTCGGCCTCGGGGCCTGTGCTGTGACTACCCAAAGCCTGCCTTCCAAAGGCCAGGGGCTGAAAACTAGCACGAAAGGCATAAATCTAGATAAAAAGCGAATTAATTTCCTTTAGTATGTAAACAAATACAACATAGTACGCAAATAAAAGTAAAAACTAAGTAAAACTATATACAAAAGAAAGTGTTGAAAGGAAAGGTGTGGGAAATACAAGCCCCAAAGTAAAGTATAGTACAACTGAAAAGATAGTACAACTGCAATAATGTAAAATAGAAACTAATGAGTCTTCCTTTGGGAATACCACCTGAAGGGTTGTTACAGATGGCCTCCTCTGCACCCCGAGTACGTCTGTCTACTCCGTGAATGTCTCACCAAGTGGTCCACCTCTAGGTACCATCCAGCTCAAAAAGTCTCAACCTCGATCAGTGTTGTTTGTCGTCTGCAAACCAACACATTGTAGTGCAGGCATAGCCCGTGCAGGGATGAGTATAATGTTACATAGTAGGGACCTCGAGACCCCCAAAGGTCTCCCAGAATCCATGAAGGATAAAAAAAGAAGAAAGATACAATCACGAAGTATTAAACAATCCTACATAGGTATATGCCCATATATATACATAATTTATCAATCACAGTTTGGATCCAACTATCAAGATCAAGCACAACCCATCCACGCAGCAAGTAAATTCATTCACCATTATGATAATGGTTGAATGACATGACTCAGCTCACACAGGTATTCAACTCATGAAGAGGGGTAGATATGATTAGATTTATCCATTAAATCATCTCCTCTATCGAACCCACGTAAGATCCTAGAACAATACTAGTGCTATCGAACCCACGTAGGATCCTGGCATAGAGGTCATCATTGTCGAACCCACATAGTATTTCGGTATAGTATTCATCGATGTCAAACCCATGTAGGATCCCGGTACATAAGTCACTATTTTCAAACCCATGAAGGATCCTAGTATAGAAGTGGTCGTTGTCGAACCCATGTAGGATTCCGGTATAGTAGTCATCGCTGTCAATCCAACATAGGAACTAGCTATATAAGTCACTGCTATCGATCCCACGGAGGATCCTGGTACATAATTCATCACTATCAAACCCACATTGGATTCTGTTATAGTATTCATCGCTGTCGAACCCACGTAGGATCCTGGTACAGAAGTCAATGCTATGGAAGCCACGAAGGATCCTGGTACAGAAGTCGTCACTGTCGAACCCACATAGGATTCTGGTATAGTAGTCATCGTTGTTAAACCCACATAGTATCCTGGTACAGATGTCACTACTATTGAACCCATGGAGGATCTTGATATAGAAGTCGTCACTGTCGATCCCATGGTGGATTCCGTCATCTCAGTCGCAACCATCCCTAGGGTTCCCACACATAGCACGCTCGATTTGGGGAGGATCCACACTTCAAGCCAAGTGTCATTACATAAACTATCATTAAGTCCTATGTTGACGTATTCTGTAGTTCTATCTAATTATATGAAACCCAACATGACAGACGGTTCATCAATCAGTCACCTGGTCTGAGAGTTATTGTCATTTCCGTTCCAAGGGGCTGGTTGGATTTCAGGTACAGTCCAACCCTGCCATACTCCAACCTCATACGAATTTTGTGTGGAGTATTCCAAAAGTACCATCTCATCAAAATTAATGCAACGTAGTTGACGGAAAGTCAATCGGACGTTCGGTCCTTAAGTTATAAACATTTTCCCTCCAAGGGCCCTGTTGGTTTCAGGTTCAAACCAACCCGGCTGTACCCAAACATCACAAAAACCTTGAGTGTGATATATTTAAATGACCGTCTTAATCCAATGAATCCTACGCAACTAACGGCGTGTCAATCGTAGGTTCGTAGCTCATGTTATGGGCGAATAACCAAAAGTGGTCCGAAGAGGGGGTCTGGGTCCTGTCTGACCCGGCCCAACCCGCCCTGGGTTGGCCTGAACCGGGTCGACCCGACCCAGATCCGGGTTTGGCCCAGTGGGGAGCGGCCCGGCCCAGGGATGTGGCCCAACCCACGTGGCAGGCGGCTCAGCCTGCACAATAGACGATCGTGGCTCGGCCAGCTGGCCGAGCACGGAGCGAAGGGGGGCGCGGCCCCCCGGTGTTCTGTAATGGGGGCACTATCTGGTGCCACCCATCCCTTCCAGAACGCAAGACTCGGGTTCCGCTCCACAGCCTCGGCCCATGCCACGATGGCCTTCCATCAGCGGTGCACGAGGGGTTCCACCGTGCTCTTCCGCGGGCCACTGGAGTCATTCTGGTGGTCCATTTTGCCTCCCTTATGCGCCTACAGCCTCCTCAAGTCCTGCTCTTCACTACGACGACTTCAAATCAGGGTTTCCATTCTTATCACCCATCGCCCAAAAACCCACATATCATGAATGAAATGGCGGAGGGTCCGGACTTGTTTGTTAGCCTGTGCCTTCAGCGTTACAGGCTCAAACAGTAATCTAACATATAATCGCCATGGTACGAGGGTATAATTCCCATGTATAGAATAAATAATCAAAATTCCTCCCTACCTCATATTTTAGGTTTCATGTTGACGAGCCGTGAAGACGGGTGTCACGGAAGACAAACGTCGTTCCATCAATGATGGAGGAAATAACGTTGTCGTCGGTGGTGTCCTTTGCTGGCGGCGTCCTCTCCCTTGATGGGGAGGAAGATGTTAAAGATTTTCTTCGGGTTCTTCATGGGAAGAACACTTTCTTCCTAATCATCCAAAACCTCCCAAGAAAATATGTCCAGCCAAAATAAGAGAATATCACCCCTCGTTTAAGTATTGGAAAAAATTAATTCAAAAGAATTCAAACACTTCAAATTTATTAATTAAGTTGATTCACTTAATTAATTACATGGGGTTGGCATGAACTTCAAAGGTCTCAAAAATAATTACATGGGTGTGTTGGAACTATAATGGGAAGTCCAAAGGTTTAAGGGAGATCAAGTGGTTGGTGTTCGTTTGGGCCCCAACATTAGTTATATCCTATCAAGAGTGGTTAGGGTGTAGTGTGCCCCACCCCTAACCACCACCTGGAGACTTTAACCACCATCGAAATAAAAATGTGTTACACACACATTTTTATTTAATTTGTTAATTTTAAATAGTAACCCCAAATAATAACTTCCATTCACATTGAATGGAAATTGCATTAAAGGTCCCCTTAAGCGAATACCATTGCTACAAGTTCATCGGTGTCCTCAGATTTCAATTCCGATCATCGGTCAAAAGATAGAAAATTCAGCTCGTATGTCGACTGAACGTACCCAAACAAAGTTTCATAAAATTATTCCGGGCACACCAGGCCTCAGAATCAGGTGCCGTCAGAAAATGCAGACTCGTAAAATTATCGTGTATTTAAGAAAAAAACATTTTCCACGGAAATTCCATGTCTTTAAAAAATAATTAATATTAACATCACATATATATAGTTTATCCTCCACATTACCCCTAAAATATTATGTTACTTTTACATATATAGTGGTATTCCTCATTACATTGACACATCATATCTGAAATTTTTTATGCAGCTTATATGAATTTTCCATTGCATAATATTTATCCTTCAATGATTGTATTTATATACATATTTATTCATGATAACATAGTACCTATAATTCCAAACTTCATCAATTTAACATCTATAATTTCATCAACTAAACTCAAGTACTGAAAAAAATTTAAATATTCATAATAATTATTTAAAAATTTCCTAAAAAACATTATGTGTTTTGATCCTCATTATACTTTTAATGGATTCTTCGACATTCAATATATCCTCTAAATTGTAAAATCAACATTATTTTTCTACTCAATTAGATAAATTTTCAATCATTTCAAAATCATTGTGTGAACCATAATCCGACTATAATTACATTTCTCATTTACCTTTAAGAAGGATCCAATATTCATTTCCATTATGGTTTACAAGATTCTATCTTAGAAAGTTATACAAGAAACTCCCCCATCTTATTTAATCCCCCATTAGATTACATATTGACATAAGATCCTGAAATAACATTTCCATTTTTTAGGGACATTCCATTAACATCATCTTCACTACCAGAAACATATATTTTCTTTTTATAATTATTAAGGAAATATTACTTACTAAAAGAAAATATAATAAAAAAATTAGAACATAAATCTAACCATTTTTAATTTTTTTATAATACCACTAAATTCATTTCTTACAATATATGTCCAGGAAAATTATTTTTTGTTTCCAAATTTTTGACAATAAATTCAAAGGACCGTGTAGGGTTTTACCTATTCATTTTCTCTTTATTAGTTTGAAGATACAAGAATTATACCATAACAACTTCATCTCTATTTTCAATATATACTATATCTTTTTTCTCTTATATTGGAAGAATGAAAAAATATACATCTTACAAATGATCCTTTTGTAAATGTACTCAATGTATATATGGGATATCATGTTTTATAAGAGGCGATACAATCAAACAAGAAAACATGTATATCCATTAATACTTCAACATGGGAAATCATTACCATATATATATATATATGTGTGTGTGTGTGTTTTTGTAACAAATTTATCAGATATTATATACTACACAATCAACTAAAAAAATATGTTGATAAATTTAATTTGATAGAAATTTTAGTACCTTTTTTATTTTTAAAGTCATCAAACATAATTCCCACATTGTAAGAATACTATCATGTTCAAAATACGGATGAATGGTATAATAAAACTACAAAAACATTTATTTTTTTGAATGACATCAAAATTTCTAGATTCAATATAAATTGATATTTTTATAGCACCTATGTACATTTTATCCCTTAGAAAAAATGGAATCCCTATCCCATTATAATTTTCATGAACATGTTGTATGATAAATAATAATTTATCAATTTTTTATTATTGATTGATTCATAATATTACCCCGTTATTGGATTTATATAAATTTCGTATAAGATGGTATATAAATAACAAAAATGGGAATAAGATATAGGGTTTTCCAGTTTAATCAAATATGAATTTAAGGATGATACTTTTATATATCCTAAATACACATATCATTGAAGTTCTGATGTATCTATAACTCTTCATACTTGTATTAAATTTCCCTATACAAATATAAAATTTACGAGGAATTATTAATTTGTAAACATTAGAAATAAGAAATGTTTTATTATTTTCAATATTTTGTAACATTATACCATATTACAACTATATATAAACTTAAAATATATATTATTAATATCATTAATATAACATCCCTTGATTTATGAAATAATTATTGTCTTTAATAGCATACACGATATGCTACATCAAACTTAAACGAACATCTAAATATTAATTTTAAAATGATACTGTTATAACCTAGAAATTGTAATAGAGGAAATGAATAGTATCAACCTAATTATTAAAATTTGGTTTAAACATGTCTAAATAATGATTCATTGGTTACATAATTTATTAGAAATGTAAATTAAAACCAATTGAATATAAAGGATGTGTTTTTATGACAACTTATTTAAAATGATAATAATTGTGTATATAAAATCATATCACACATTATAGATTTCTATTTCATGAAAAATATATTTTATATATTCAATTTAATTTTTTAAACACACCTTATCTATTTTATAGATAAGATATAAATTCAAAATCATTTTTTGGATAAAATAAATATTTTTCTAAAAATACAGATTTACCGCCATTTCATGCAGAACGCTATTTAATTTTTTGAACACCTATATATGTTATGTTAAAAAAATAATATTTTTATTTATAGGGATTTCATTAAAATTAACTTTGGACAATTGTTTTATAATTTTCTGATAACTATCATGTTTTGGTGAATAGTAAAAATAAGCTAAAATTCTATTAAAAACAATTTTTTCCATCGCGATAATTTATATGGTTAAATATTACTATTTATTTGTTTTAAATAATAAGTGGAATATATTTTTATAATTTAATCAGTTGATGGTCATTGGATGTAATTTTTTATTTAAATTTGACATAAACACATGTCAATCTTTTGATAGTTTTTAATTCTTAAAACCAGATTTTTTGTTTTGACAACATGATTTAATTTTAAATTAAGTTCTGTAAATTCTCATTTATGCGTTAGGAAAAATATATTCCATATTTGGAATAATAAGGTCTAAATTTTTAAAACATTTACCTTTTATTTCAGGACATTATGAATAGTAACTTCAACAATTGTTTTAATTTAACATGGTTGAATGGTAAATTTGGAAAATATGGGTAAAAAATAATATATTTTACTAATATAAAACTACCCTAACACATTCAAAAAACTTATTTTATGTGATATTTCCATCCATGGACATCCTTGGTCAGTTTTAAGCCCCCATTGAGATACTTTGGTGTAAAAATGACGTGGAAAAAGAATTTATTTAATATAAAGGAAAGTATAATATAAACATGTTTCTTTTACAAAAACAATATTAATATATGAATATATAACTGATATCTTTGACTATAAAATTTAATTATAAATATAAAAGTATTTCATAAATCATGGTATTTTTTTAATAAATTTTAAAATCTAAATAAATAAATTTATTTATGATATAATCATGATGCAGCCATTACCTTATTAATGAATGATTCAAATAAATGATATTAAAAATATTATAATAAATGTAATTTGAAAATTTTTATGACATAAAATTATTTTATAGATGATTATGAAATTTTGGTACTGAGTTAATGTATTTTTATCTAAGTAATCAAGTGGTTATAATTTTTTAAAAAGGCATGTATGAAAAGTGTCAAAATTAACATAATTTATAACATAAAATATAAAATAATTTATTAAATGCCTAAAAATTCTATAAATTTTAAAAATTAAAAAAATGGTTTTTATAAGTATATATTTGTTATATATAGATCCTTTTTGTACTTTATCATGTTATGGTATCTAAAATTACATGAAAAGTGTAAATAAAAATATATCATTGTGAGATTAAAAAGGGTAAAATATTGATTAAACCAAAAATATAAGGGTTAAAATATATTAAAAACATGATTAATTTTAAATATATGTCGTTAATATGAAAAAAATAATCTTATATTTTAAATAAATGAGATTGAGACCATTATAAACAGAAAATAAATTTTGAATATAATAATATTTCAACACTTTCCAAAAGTGCCACTCCCCCCTCTTGTAAAAGGCCACCACCTATACTCACTTACCCACACCTCTCAACCCCATTGTCTCATCCAAAATCGTCTCAAATAAAAACCCATCATCCAAATTTTCCTCATATTATACTTAACTTATGTAGGATATAATTGGAAATAAATCATTTTGGGTCAAATCAAAAGGAGTTGCCTGTTTTATAGGTAGTGTCTTCTATAATGTCCATTTCTATTGTATTCCTTCTTCACTACCAATGATCTTCTTTTTATATTATTAAATAATAGATATATTATCATAAAAATATAGGACATTTTAATGAGATTTATTCACACTAAACATACACAAACATCCATCTAATGGACATAAATATGTTGTTTCTATGTCATGTGAACTACTCCCTCACGAAACAATGATTATTCAATTTTCTCCTTCCACCTCATATGTTGTCCATTATGATGGAAATATATTTATATATGGTATTTATTATATATTTTTTCCTCCATTATTAGTTATTTTTATTTACAACATATCTTTATAGTTTATCAAATGTGTAAATACAATAATTACATTTGATTAAATGTGGACTACCACCCCCTCAAAGTGATATGAACCATTCATTCCACACATCGAACGTATAAAGGATATCCTAAATGACCTTATGTAACATATATAAAATATATATTATTCTGGATGTATAATATACATATGTTTCATTTATTTTTCATTCCTTTAATATGACAATAAAATTAAAGTAATGTTCATGAAAATGTACGGCCTACCGTCTCTATGAATAGTGAAATTCAATTCATATCACCAAATGTTATGGAATATTATAAATAGAATTATAATTATTATATATTATATTTAAATTAGGAATAATATTATGAATATAATGGACTTATGACCACATGAATTTTTTTTATCAAAACAAGTTCATTTTTTATTCAAGTACAAAACATCAACAAAATGTCTGATATGAACACAGATAATTAACATATTAATATAACTTGGTAATAAGTGATATAAAATGAATAATAAACATTAAAAAGTTTCTAAATCAAGTATAAAGTAACCCAAATTTATTATTTTTGGATATTAAAGAACGATTTAGACAAATCAGATTCAATGTAAGGGAAATCTTAACTCAATCTCATTTCATTAAGATAAATATTAATGTCATTGGATTTGATTCTCAATGAATATGTGTGAATGAACAATGATTTTTTAAAATTGAATATAAACTTTTATATGGTGTATTTATATTTTTCCCATGTAATTATTTCATTGGTTTATCCTTAATCTAACGATACGATCTTTTTAAGGGATTTCATCTTATTGTCCATTCATTGATACATATCTTTATGATATGCACATTTATTTATTTATAATGTTATTATACATAACCTTTTACATTACATATCTATATTATATCTATAATCATGATATTTAATGTCTTATAAAATGTCTACTATCATGTGGAATATAATTTAAATGTTCAAAATATTAATGTAATCTTTATCTAGATCGTTGTTTTAAATTTTTTAAATATTTAATCTTATTAATATTTCCCTTGACATTCCATGAATTCAAAATGATTTTATGGACTTATCTATAGGAACATGAATTATTTTATGTGTAAATTCCTTTGAAATGTTTCAAATTCGTATGAGACACTTTGATTTAAAAATCTTCTATTAAAAGTTATTAATTGTGTTTTAAAAGGGGATTGATTATTTCAATAACATTGAATGTTTTTCAATATATACTCCATCAATGGAATTTCTCCCTTTTGTTTCACTATTATGTACTGACGATTAATATAAAAGATTAATGAGTTTTCATTATGATTGTGTGGGCAGTAATGATGAAATATGATATTAAAGTGGAAATGTTATTTCTTAAGCTTGGTTTATGTGTTATGATTATGGAACGGTTATTGGGTATTTTTTAAGTATACGAGTTGTTCTATGATAAAGAGAGGAATGGTGAGCCTATTATATCTCTCCAATGTATTGGGTAACATGATGGAGGTAAAAAAATAATCTTTCTCCTAAGAGATTTAGGGAATATAATATGATGTGTATTCAAAATGTAACCATGAAGGTTATCCATTTGTATCAATGAAAGATATTATGTATGTATTCTATGGATTCCAAAAGTTACATTAATATTTTGTGATTTCTATTACGATTCTTATAAATTGTATGACTAAATAATGTATGCTATCTATTTTATTGTTTATGGGTGAAAATGTTGATTCTGTGAAAAAAAATTCATGGGTTTTATGTATTCATTGACTAATAGTTTTATTTTTTATTATATATTTACATTATAATTATGGAGATGTAATGTAATATTTATTGGCCTAATTCAGAAAAAATGTAAACCTAAAAGTTCCGCAATGTGAACGAAATTACATTTTGGATCAACACTGAATATTTTTTTAATGTTTAAGGATGGGTTTTTATAGTTGGTATCAGAGGATGGTTTAGACAACATTAAGGATTTTGAGATTTGGATAACCACATTGTCAGTCTATATGTCTATTATTTCAGTAAAATCACTATTTTATAGCTTTATCTTATCAAGTGAATTCAATTACAAATGTAAGGAGGGGGATCACAAAAAACATTCTTGTCTCTTCCTAATGACAGTCTTGCAATAATTATTGAAAATTCATGTATAAATGATTATGAAACATTTTTTAACATACAACTCACTTGCAAGTAATTGTTTTAGATATCTAACACCTTTATTATAGCTCGATACCAATATGGATCATGGGTTGTCTTTAATCAAATATTATTTTATCAGTATTCTAATTTTATCAAGAATAGTAAATATTATCAAGGAAATTTCAAATATTTTACCTTAGCACAATATTTTAAAGAATATTATAATTATTTAAAAGGTTCTAAAGATGGAGACACTTGTGCAACCTATTTATATTTTAATTTAAAATAATCTTTCCACATATTCTTATGGTATTTCAAATAGCCCATTTTTTGGAAGTTTCTACTCACTATTGATTTGACTATTTTATAAAATCATGTTTTATCATATGTTTTGAAATTATATGTCACACATGATTATTTTCTGAAACTATTTTTTTTGTGAACAGACATATGAACTAGGTTATAAATGTATATTTGGATAAGAAAGAAAATAATTTTGAATAATATCTAAATAATTGTTTCAATGCATGAACCTTATAACTATGTGAAGAATATGAAGATGAAACCATGTGTACACCATGATCAAGGTATGATGTTATTTCTATTGGGAATAGAATTATTTTATCATATAGAGGTGAAACAAAAAAACATGTGAATATATATAATAATTCATGAATTAATATGATGAGTTCTTTATTATTTTTTAAGATAATAACATGTATAAAACATCTTTTGAGGTTAAAAAAATTGTGAGTTATTCTTGAGTTTTAAAAAAAATGGACAAACAGTAAGATGGGTGACAACCTATCGCATCCGGAAAGGTAACCGGAATCAAGCCCACAATTAAATATCAATAAAGGAAAATTGCCTACTAGTGGCCTACATGGAGTACCTGGATAGTGTGACTGATTGTTTTTTGGATAACTGATTTAATGGATTAAAAATAAGTTTATTTTAGGAACTTATTTTTCATCAAATGGAAATCCTCAGTATATGAAAATTATTTTGTAATTAAGTGCTAAATTTTGTTTTGGAAGACATTCGACATTTTGAGAACACTATATGGCTAATGAAAATAGAATACTATTGGATTTTATTGATGAAATAATGGTTAAAGTGAATATTTTAATAATATATGTTTTTACTTTAGACATATGGGGATTTGGATATTTTTATGGAAATGATTAACCTATCAAGGAAATTATGTGATTAGGATAATTACTTTTCAGTATGAGACATTAAGAGTGGTTGATGTAATTATGAGATAAATGTAATGATATATCGTGGAATATTATGTGATCAAATCCTTTTGAATATTGGGTTTCAATTTTATTTTGGATTATTCTTTTTCATGAATTATATAGTGAATTATTTGTTGAATGGACTTTGTCAAACAATGGGGTATTGTTTGTTGAATTTTAGAGAATAAGGGTTTTATTTTTCTATAAAGGGTTATTATTTTTTGGGGGATTACATGATTTGTATGAACCATTTTGGTTTTGGTTAATTTCTAAAGAGAAGTGAAATATATGGTTTCTCATTTGAGGATTTTGTGATTCTATATAATTTGTATCTAGTACTTCATGTGTGAACAAGACATCTTGAATAGTCATCATTTGTGGAAAAGATGAGTTTATGGTACATATTTATTAAATGATGAAACATTACACAACAATTAAGTATGATTCTTTATGTTCTTAGTCAATATCATAATTAAATTAGTTAATATTTTGAAGAGTACCTTAAAAAATATTGTTCATTTACTTTTCCTACTAGGGATCAATGACCATTTAACCCATAATAAGTTTAGGGTTTTCTAATTGTAACATTATCTTAATCATGTTATCTATCAATCACCATATAGAAAAGATGGTCATTTTCTCGTTCGTATCCATGTTTTCCAACATGGAATCATACAAAGTGTTTTCTCAGGTGACCTTTATACTTATTTTTCTTTCTTTAATGTTATAGTTTCATTGAATCTTTTTCAACTTTGGCATTTTTAATGAACAAATAAAGCTAAATTTTCAAATAGATATGAACAAATTTTAAAAAGGGGGATTGATGTAACATCATTAGATTCAAGAAAGAAACACTATGTTAAATACCATTCAAGATACGATACATCCTGCTTAAATGGACAACTACATGTTATTATTTAAATGTTACCATTATAACCTAACCATTGGAATAGAAGGAATGAATAATATCAACTAAATTATGAAAATATATATTAAAAATGATTAAATAATTATTCATTGGTTACCAAATTTATTATAAATTGAAATAAAATCCAATTGAATATAAATGATGTGTTTTTACAAAAACCTATTTAAAAAGAGAACAACTGTTTTTATAATGTTATATAATTGTTTATGGATTTTTATTCAATAAAAAATATATTTTTTATATTAAATATAATGTTTTATATTTATCTTATTTGTTTTTTAGGTATTATATAAGAACAAATTCATTTTGTTATATAAAACAATTATTTTTCTAAAAATGTAATTTTACCACCATTTGATGGAGAAGCCTTTTTAAAATTAGTTATGACACATTTATATGATATATATGACACAAAAATTATTCTTCAAATATGGGACATCAAAATTTACATTGGATACATTTTTGATATTTTTTTTATAACCATCATGTTTTAATTAATAATAAAAATACGCTAAATTTTACTTGAAAACATTTTTTTCCATTGAGATAATTTATATTTTTAAATCATATTATACAATGGAATTAAAGTATAAATGGAATATATTTTTATTATTTAATCCTATTTTGGTAATTTTAAGTAATTTAACTTTTAAAATGGGTATAAAATCATGTCAATCATTTCATAGTTTTTACTTCTTAGAAACCTGCTTTTTGGTTATGACAACATGAGTTAATTGTAAATTAATTTATGAACATTATGTGTTTTAAATTTGAAATACTTGATTATATATATTAAAGAAGAATTTAAAAATTAATTAAATAAAAATATATTATTTTTGGACATTAGAAATTGTAACATTCGTAATTATTTGTATTTAACATGGTTATAGGGTAAATCTGGTAAATAATGGTGAAATATAATATTATAATAATATAAAACTACCCTGACCAATGTCCTAATCAAATTACATGATATACTTCCGACCATGGATATCTTTCGGTCTATTTGAGGACCCAATGGAACCACATGGGTGTGATAATGTCAAATAATAAGAATTAATTTAATGTAAAGAGAAATATTACATAAACATGTATCTTTTAATAAAGAATTTTTAATATAGGATAAAATAATAGATATCTTTGATTAGAAATAGTCTTTGAAAAGGTGAACATATTTCGTAAATCTTGGTATTTTATTAATAATTTTTAGACATTATATAAATAAATTTATTTATGACACAATGATAATCTAGTGATTAACTAATTAATGAAAGATCCCAAATAATGGTATTATAAATTTTAATATAACCTTTATTTTAAAATTTTGATGTCCTCAGAAAATTTCATTGATGAATATGACATGTTATAAATGTGCTAATGTATTTTTTTCTATGTAATCAACTCTTTATAAATTTATTAAAAAGCCGGACATGAATAGTGTCAAAATTGATGTAACTCATAAAAATATAAAATTATTTATTTAATGTTTTAAAATTCAAAAAAATCATATAATAGTACTAAATGTTATTATAAGACCAAATATGTCATAAATGAAACTTTTTGGGTCTTTTTACATTTTATGTTAATTAAATTAAGCCACAATATTTTAATAATAAAATATCATGGTAAGAATAAACAGATTAAAATAACTGTTAAACCAAAAAAATGGTTAAAAAATTATCAATATAGGTCTTATTTTAATTTTATGGTGAGGATATGACCCAAAATAATATTATATTTTGAATAAATTAGTTTGTGATAATTAGAATCTGAAAATAAATTTATAATAAAATAATATTTCACGACTTTCTTAAAGTGCCCCTCCCCTCAATAATAAAAGTCCACCAAATCTACCGTCTTACTCACACCTCTCAAGACCCTTTATTCATCCATAATATACTCAAATAAGCTATCGAAATCCCTCCATTACTCTTAGAATCCTTAGCTTGTTTAGAATTTTTTTCTAAGAATGCCTTTTGGCTCAAATCAAAAAGATTTACTTGTTTTAGAGGTAATATCCTCTCTAAGGATCATTTCTTTTATTTTCCATATTTACTCTTTATTCTCTTATTATTATATTATTTCATAAAAACACCATTATAATAAATATACAATGAATTTTTTGTCAAAGTAATTCAAAGTATACTTACATACACCTCAATGTAAAGGATACAAACATATTGTTTCTGTGCACACGAACTACGCCTCATGAAATGAGGATCGTACATTTTTCTCCTACCACCTCTCATAAGGGCCATTATTATGGAAGATTATGTATATATGATATATATTATATTTATTTTACTCTATTATTATATAATTTCTATTTAAATCATTCTTTTATGATTTGCATAATGTGTAAATATAATAATTTTATTTCTGAAAGTGTGGATTACTGCCCCCTCAACGTTATATGAATAATTAATTCCATATATAGAATGTAAAAATGATTCATTAAATGAAAATATATAATATATTAAACATATATATTATACTATAATTATGATATTCCTCTGTATCATTTATTTTTCAAACCTTTAATATGTTAAAGAAATAAAAGTATCGTTCATGCGTATGTTCAACCTACCGTCTCCATGAATAGTGCATTTCATTTCATATATACAAATGTAATGGACAATAATAAATACATATATACATGACATATATGATATTTAAATCATTAATATTATTCTAGATATAATTAAATTATGACCACATGGATTATTTTCATCAAAACAAGTTTATTTTTTACTCGAGGACCAAACATTGAAAAAAAGGTCAATATGAACTCAAATTATTAAATTATTAATATAACACAATAATAAGTGATATAAAATGAATAAAAAATATTATAAGGTTCTAAATAAATTATAAATTTATATAAAATTATTATTCAAGAAATTAAATAATGAATGGGACAAGTTTGATTCAAGGTAAGGGAAATCTTTACACAATCACATTTCATTAAGTTAAATAACCAATTCATTGGTTTTGTTTTTACAAGAAAATTTTTGAATGAAATCAGATTGTTTTACACTAAATATCCAATTATATATGCTGTATTTATATTTTTCACACATAATTAGTTCATTGATTTTTATTTAATCTAAGGACACAACCTTTGTAAGTGACTTTGTCTTAATCTCCATTCATTTGATATTTATTGATGATATGTACCTTTATTTTTTATAAAGTTTATGTACCACATTTTTAAACTAATTATACATATTATATAAATATTCATAATATTTAATTTTTTTTAAATGTTCTACTTTCATTTGTTGTATATTTTAATTTTTTTTATTTTAAAAGTACTCATTATCTATAACATCGGTTTAAATGATTTAATCATCCAAATACTTACCTTTCATGTCCATGTTTTCAATATGATTTTATGGGATTATTTATATGTACGTAAAAGTTTCTACATGTAAATTCCTTTAAAATGTTTCGAAGTGTTATGTAACACTTCGATGCATTATTCATCTTATAAAATGTTTTAATTGTGTTTTAAACTGTGATTGATTATTTCAATAGCATTTAATGACTTTTTATATATACATCATGAATGGAATTTAATGATTTTATTTATCTATTTTTTATGGATGTCTACTTTTAAAATTTAATTTGTTTTCATTTTTGAGATTTCAGACTCTAAAGATGAAATGTGATGTCAAAGTGGAAATGTTATTTTCCCTTTATGTATGGTTTATATGTTATGATTATGTTGTTGTTCTTGAGCATTGCATAAGTAAATGGATTGTTCTATGATAAACGGACGGTGGGTGAGCATGTTATATCTCTCCAAAAAATTTGGTAACATAAAAGAGGTAAATTATAGAGATTCTCTTAATAGATTTAGGAAATATATCATGATCGGTATTCCTAACATAACAATGAAGGTTACTCCCTATGTAGATGTAAAGCTACAGTGTAAGTATGACACTGATGCCACATATTGCATTTTTGTTTTATTATTTCTATTATATTTAGATTGAAATTTAATAATACATTTTGTATGTTATGTAATTAATTTTCTATGGGTGAAATGTATGATTTTTTTAAAATGTCATAATGGGTTTAAAATATTCATGGACTTGCGATTTTATTATTTATTGTATATTCTTTCATGATCATTTTATGATCATGCCAGGATTTTGAAATGTTTTTTAGAGGGTATTAATAAGGATAATAGAAATTAATACTTCAATAAAATTATTATAAAGAAATTTTTTTATTTTATTTATGGAGTTTTAATATTTTGAAAAAATTAGATAGAGTATAAGTCCTTACATTGTAATTTTTTAGATGTAATGTAATAGTTATTCACCTAATTCTCTAAAACTATAAACATGAAAAAATCATAAATATGAAAGAAAGTAAATTATTTGTCAAAACTCAATATTATAAAAGGTTTATGGTCATGGAAATATAATTCTTATCCTTTTTCTTTGGTCTATATTTCTTATTTCTTGTAGTTTTTTTAAATTGATCTCACTGATTCAATCCATTTAAATTTCATCTCTTATTATTATTGAGGAATCCAAGTACTAACTTTTGAATAACTATGAATAGATTTATTTCACCTTATATTCTCACATCCATAGTATATAAACATTATATTTATTGGTATCATATTTTCCTAGTTAACATGATAGAAGATTAATTATCCAATCCTAGAATATCTCTCTTGTATGGATTATTTTATTATCCTTCAATTTCTATAATTTCATTGTAAATCATATATATCATATAATGGATCATGATATAGAATCTCATTCTAAAATAGTGGAAACATATCCCTATGGGTTTTACATTATTTTTGGTATTACTATTTGACTTCTTAGGATCACTTAATTTAGCTATATTTTAATGTATCTACTCTCTAATTGACAAATTTATTTCATTTTCTAATTATTTGTTTCCTTTGGGTGATTAATTCTTTTCTTAAACATTTTCATGATAACTTATATTATATTAATAGTATTGATCTTCAATGCGACCACCATAACATGAAAACCCATAAAAATTTCCATGTTAATCAAATATGTTCATTAAAGATAAATTATTTATATTCTATTATACT
This sequence comes from Viscum album, assembly GCA_963277665.1. Classification (NCBI taxonomy): domain Eukaryota; kingdom Viridiplantae; phylum Streptophyta; class Magnoliopsida; order Santalales; family Viscaceae; genus Viscum; species Viscum album. The sequence goes on along the minus strand of OY728137.1, from coordinate 1,877,560,529 downwards.
TTTTCCATTATGGTACATTTAATTATATATTCAGACTTATTCATACATTTTTATGGATTGTTTAATTTTACTGAATTCACATATTATAACAAAAATTTATATCTTTATTCCAAATCTCATAAAAACTATCATCTTTTGATTAGCCAATTTAATTTTGATTCTCAGTGTAGTTTTTCGTGTGTGACATGCTTGTTCTTTTTTAGTTGGAAAGTAAATTTTTTTGTTTTGTTAATGGGGAAATTATTCATTAATATTATTTCCATTAATATTGAATTATTAGTATGTTTCATATTATTTTTATCATTCATTATTTATACAAAATTTTACTTTTTTCTAAAGCTTTTATAAAAAATATATTTAATGTAAACAGGGATTCCTTATTCCATATACATATGGTGGATGCTTCTCTAGACGATATCAATCACACTGTACTATGATTTTGAGTATTTTATGATGTGAGACTCTATTTACATGTTTTTATTGTATCATAAATTTTTTAACTATTAGATAATTAACAAATTGTGTGAAATATGAATTTCATTTTCTTATCCCATCCTGAACACATTTCATCATGATAGAGCGAATCTCATTATCATTAGATATCATGTTTAAATCCCAAAAAATTTTCATCGTATGTATTTAAGATACATTTATATTCTTATATTCTAGTAAGGATTTATCATGTTTTTATAGATATTAACATTACATCCAATTGATCATTATTAATATTTTTATAAATATTAATACTTTTTATCATTACATAGATCACATATACACAAAAAATTTCTTATAATTTTTTGATACATCCATTTTTAAACAAAACATGTATAATTAGATAATTAGTTTTATTAAAAAGGAAAATTTATTTCGTTATAGAATCTATATTGTCTATGAGAGTAATACACCATCAGAATATTCTTCATGGTGCATCTTCTATTTCTTCATCTTCATATTCTAGTTATGCATTATAATTATAAATTTCAATGAAAAAACTATTTACATATGTGTCTACATTAATTGGAACATTATTAATATACCTTAAAATTTATTGGGAAAGTTTTCTATAGATTTATTGGACTAATAAACATAATAATTTCAACATTTAGATTAATTAAAAGGATATATTTAGATATATTTTACTACCTAGATATTATCAACTCGGTCAATTTCAGGAAGTGATAAATCCATCACGTATTTCTTCAATAAATATTTAAATTAATACTTATCACATTTCCTACAATTTTATCATGTTTTGAATTGAATTTATATTTAACTAGGAAATAGAATTGAGTTTGAGTTAACTATCATTGCAGATTCAAAAGATTATTCAACCCTATTATTTATATTGACTTTTTGAAAAACTAGGGAACAATTTATATCTAATCAGAGGAAAACTATTATTTTATATAATACCAGTTATATAGCCTAGTGTATTTCAGAGTTTCAAAGTGAATAAGTTCAATTAGTGAAATATTAAATTATAATGTTCTAATTTCTTTTTCAATTTCCTCCAATATTTTACTTAATCATATAACCAATTTAAGATGTATAAATAATTAATACTCTTTGAAACCTTACCATAATATATAATGCATGAATCGATAAGTACATTAACATAAAATATATTTAAATGGTTTTGGTCCATCCGGTAATACGTACTCTGTATCATGATCAATTTTTTTCATGTACATGAATTTAATTATCTTGTTATTTTAATGTGGTTATATTCATATTAAGTAGTACACAGTCTATGGGTAGGATTCATTAACATTCATTTTTCAATAATAAAAAATAGATTATATTTCTTAGATTGTGGTTTTTTTCAACAAACTAGCTTTAATGGTTGCTCTTCAAAAATTTGTCGTAGTATTTACCTGATAAAACTCGATAAAAACATTTCATTCATGTTGCACTTTTCCTTCACTTGGAATCAAAAAAAGTTATAATCATAGTGGATCATCTCTATTGATGTGTATCAATGAAACTAGATAGACTGCGGATGTAACATCTATGCATTCCCCTTTTTCATCATCTATCATCAATGTAGTTTTACTGTAGGCTACCCCTTATTTCTCCTCATTAGAAGATAAGTTTTCTCCAAAATGTTTTTCAGATCCATCTAAACATTTCTTATTATTAAAAAATGTAGTATCATAGTCACTCTCTCATTCAATTAAAATATTTCATTAGAATATCATTTAAATGAATATATTTTAATATTTTTTCACTCATGTGTTGTTATATATTTATGATATAATATGAATATTCTCACACAAATTTGTAAACATTGATTACTAAATTATAAATTATTATTTAAAAATTATAAAAAATATATTCTATTTCTAATATAAAATATTATTTATAATTATTTTATTATCTCAATAAATATTTAAATTACTATTGATCATCTTATCCCATGATTATAATGTTTTTTTCCATTTATTAGATGTCTCTATGAAAAATAAATCATCATGGAATATCACAGGTCCTGTGATGACTTATTTTTTTAATAGATGGTATTTTCATCTGAAACTCCCCCCAAAATGAATAAAAATATATTATATCATTTTTTTTGTTAATTTTATATTCTCTAATTGCACAGTCTATATTTTTATTCATAAGAATAATATCATCATTTCCCAATTTAATCATTAACAAAAACATCCTGATATTTATTTCATAGAGGCTTCTAATATAAATACCAGCTTCGATTAATGTTCATTCAAATCACTAAGACATTAATTCCATGAAGATAATCACATGATTTCTAGAATGATTATTATTTTTATTATAGACAAGCTTAATTTTTTTCATTTTAAAGTCACATGGTGCTAGAAAATATACCTATTTCCACTTTTCATAAATATTCCAATTGGTACCAAAATAGTGGCCATAGGTTATGACCATGGTTTTAGAAAACATTGAAATCGATGTTGTTAGCATGGGTTCCCTACCAAATACCATAATTCTAAACTTTTCCACAAGATTTAATATTTGAGTTTTTTTAAAATTACGAAATACCTTGTAAATAATAACAAGGTTTAAATATGGGGCCATATATATATTTCAAAAATTAGCTAGTGGTATTCAATCATCATACCTATAAGGAATTAATCATATCACCATACAACATTATTGGAGGGTATATGTAGATATATATATACATATATATATATATACTTTTATTTAAATATTTGTATATATTATTTTTAATCCTTACAAAAATGTATTGGTCCATTATATATTTCCATTGTTATACCATTCATGGAAATTATGTAATTCTATGTAATTTGTTTCTAAATAAGATTTCCATATTTATTCATTTCAAGGTCAGATTCCATAGTATTAAAATTATAATGATATATTTGAAATATAAAACAATGGATTGAAAAATAGATTCTTTTATGCTAGTATGTAATAATTATTTTTAAAAAACTATGTTCATACCCTTTTTCACTTAGTTAATTTAAAAAATTGTATTTACAAACTCTATTTATCAAAACCGTTTTTAAAAGTCATGGTTATAGTCTAGAATATAGACACATTTTATAAAAAAATGGACATTGACTAAGATAGCTAGACCTAACACCATGGTTTTAGTTAAACTATTTAGGAATGGTACAGTAGGGCCATAATTATGAAAACCATGGATATGGATATGTGGAAATATGATAATTTTCTATTTGGGACATCTTTATTAGACAGTGACCATTTCATACTCTTTGATCAAAGATTGTGTCATTATTCATTATAATAGACATGATATTAAAATATTATACCATATATCGAAATAATCATTATACTAATCATTCTTAAGAATATATAATATTCACGGATGTCAACAAAGCATTTTATATCTTTTACATTATCCTTATATATTTTCATTCTCGTAGAATTTCCTTTATATAACTCTTATTAATGTAAAGATAACCACATATAATATTACTAAATTATTAGAGGATTTAAATAAGGATATTGTAGAGTACTAAATCATGGAATGACCCTCATGCATCGTTCGAATATACTAGATCACCTTTAAATTGTGTATAATGACCCTTAAATTGCATAAATAACATCAATTTACCCATTACATAACGTAATGTATGAAATTTTATAGGTAGTAAAACATTAATATTATATTTAAATTTCATTGATTAGACAATAATAAATGGGAAAATATATATTGTCACATTTACATAGATATTCTATTTCTAAATTATCTTTTCAAAACACACTCAAAAACATTTACAACACCCATATGAAGTTTCCTTAAAATATTGTTCACTCTATTACATATTTCCATTATATAGCCATTACATTACCCTTAAATACCTTATATAACTATAAACTTCATCAATTTAGGTTATAGAACCTATTAAACTAATCTTTATGACTTTTTGAAGCATTTGGATATGTCATGAATCCTTGGTCAGTAATTTTTGTACCTAAGCATGAAATATAGTGCACACCCAAGGTCGGCCTAAAGGAGGCAGCTCACACAACATGTAATTTCTAATGTCACTATTTAAATATTATCTAATATATAAAAAATAATATCAATTGGATGAGTTTTAAATAGTCCATAAATATTAATATATATATATATATATAATGAGACTCGAATGCATTCCTACCAAATTATGTTAAACCGAAAGAAGATCCCCCTAGGAGAAAACACATAGTAAACCATCATCATCAATTTATTATTTTCAAATTTAAATAATTATCATTAAATATTTTAGAAATAAACATCATATTATACCTATAGTTTTGAATATATATTTCACTCCATGATTTTCGAGAGAACCCATATCCCCCACCTAAATTAAGGGGGAATATTCCAGAAGATAATCTTAATCCTCGAGAAGAAAATGGAGACACAAAGGTGTCTTATTCATTAAGGTCCCCAATAACCAAACTCTATATAAATAAGATACAATATACATGGATGTTAATTGACTTGGGGTTCTATACATGATTCATCCCCTATAATCTTCCTTGGATAGATATTCAATATCATGATTAAAAGAGATCACAATGGAGAAGAATGGAGTGGAAACAAAAAATATAAAAATAAATGAGTGGACCAATAAGAAGATTAATTTTAAAAAATATAATTCTCTTACATAGAAATTAAAATAAATGAATAACGAAAATTTCTATATAGAGATTCCCATATTTTGTAGAGAGGGGATACATTTTTATAGGAATAACAGGTGAGATTTTTGGCTCCATAATTTTACATCAATGATTATTATTGTTATAAGAATTAAATGAATGTATATTTATGAGTGATATTTTAAAAAGTTATTCAAAATAAGTTTTTTTTGTTCTCAATTTTTCTGCTTCATCCTCTATGTGTGATATATGTTATCTTTAATTTACTAAAACAATTTATGTTAGCTAGATATAATAATTGAATTTTATAAAATTAATTTACCATGCATTTATGAACATGATATTCATTGAATGATGTGGTTTTATAGTTATGAAAGATGGTCCTCCAGATCTTATCTTTATCATTATCTTGTATCAGCGTTATTGCTTCCCCCTTTTATGAGATAATGGCATATATTCTAAAATCTCCACATCTGTACATATATTATTAATGCCTAACTTCTGGTCTTATTTTTTCCCATCAAATGATGAATTTATATTTTGTTCTATAATAATAAAATGAATACAATGATGTATTAAAACCTAAAAAATTAATTTCTCAAATTAATTAATTGTATAAATGTGACGGAAAAAACAGTTAACTATATTAAAACAGTTAAATTCCAAAACTATACAATATTTTCAAATAAGTATAAAATGCTTCTAAAAAATATAATGTTACAATTGATATTAAAAAATCACTTTATTGGATTAAAACCAATGATATATGTTTTAAAATGTTAATTAATACAGAGTTTTTCATTTTCTCCACAAATAAATCATTCTTTCTCTCAATAATAAACTATAAACATTAAAAATAAATGGGCACCAAAGTAATAATAATTCAAATATCAAGAATATAAAATTAAGAAATCATAAATATAAAATAATATTATCGAATTTCACATAAAATACAAATTTAGTTTTCAATTTTTGAAATAAAAAAATCAAATCAATTATTTTACTTTCATCACACCTAAAAATGAAGGTACATCTCTTCTCAGTCAGTCAAGTTACATAATTAATTATTATTAAACATAAAAAATCATAATTCACCTCATATGAATCTTTTCTCTCATTTACCATTATACAATTCAACAGGAGTTAATCTTATATCATGAAAACATTCTCTTTATCCATATTCTTGTAAATGAACTACTTTCTCTACATTTTATAGGGAAAATTTACATAAGAGCATGAAGTATTTCATTAAATTATCAAATGAATTTAAAGACTAAGGTTGTTAGGAATTAAATATTAAATATCATGTAGAAGGTCTATCTCTAAAGTAAAGAGCATGATACAAAATTAGAATCCTAGTGAAATTCTCCCATTTAAATTGTAACTCTTATTATCCCCAAAACTCAATGTTAGGTCATTTTCCAAGAAATCATAATGAATGATTTGTGAACCCTCTTGAATATTTTTTTAAATTATGGAATTGTCTTCCATTTTTGATGACCCTTCTCCTTTTTTTCCAAAATTTATGCTTGAAATAAATCTCACATATATCACCTAACAACATATATAAAAATCATGGGACTAGTAATGTTGATTTTTGGTTTTCTCAAATCACAACTCATTTTGTTCATTTTTTGGTTCTTTTATTCATTTTTATTTTTTTAATTCATATGGGGAATGTAATGATAAATCATAAATGAATCAAGAACCCTGATTGATTCCTATAATAATCCACCCTAACTTATTTCTTATAATTTTCTAAATCATATCCACTATGACTCCCTTTACCCACACACATCAATATTAAAATATTATAAAAATAAAAATATTAGGGTTGGAGTAGATAAAAATGAATTGAATTATGGAACATTCCTATAATGTTTAACCATGGTTTCTATATAATAAATAATTAATGATGTAATGGTGGTATTTTATGGATAATTAGTTTATTAAAATATTCCTCAATCATTTAGAAAGATTCTTTTCACATTTATATATTGGAAATATTCAAATGAAACTTTTACTAGGTGACATATCCACAGATAACTCATGAAATATTTTCAAGAATTAATTAGATGATCTTGGTCTATATATACTATCGAAAAGGGTGATATGATATTGGACAATTAAATAAGACATGGATGATAAGAAAAATTAAATTTACATAAATTTTGCAAATTCAATGAATGAAAAATGGTTGGGACATTTCATTTACATAAATAAATCAATTCTAATAAATCAAGATTCCTCATTTTAATATACATGTTTCACATTAATCATTCAATTCGTCATTTTACTCATTGAAAATTATTGAAATTAGAATATGAAATATGGATTCATTTGATTACTAAGAAATTCATGCATCCAAGAAAATTTGGGTAAATAATAATATAAATGGGCCATGAATTTTAACTACCTTCATAGAGAAATATCAGTTTTTATCCACAATTAAATGGTGGTTGGATCTTTTTAGAATTGAACCAAAACATTATTTTCTTCTTATATGTCATTTCATTGATCATGTTGAGGTAAATTTTATGTTATCTATACACCAAATCTTCCCCCCAATATAATTTGTTAAAAATTTCATATAATGGGTCAGATGAGTTATAGAACGTACTCTGCAAATGTTTCTACTTGTGAAATTTCTTCATCATAATATAGTGGTTTCTACAGATTTATTTCATTAAAATAATTTTCAAATAGATGTTGGGAATTTTATTTTACTTTATATAAATTTAATAATGGAGATTCATTATGACCCCCAGTAATGTGTGTATCTTCTAGTTTTTGGTCTTTAGGAAGAGACACTTTGTAATTTTCTTGTACTCCCTAAATATAGTGACCAATGTGTCCAAGGTTCTTAATTGTTCTTCAATAGGTGAATATTTATTTTCATCATCATTCTCTAAGGTGTAAAATGAGTTGGTTTAATCTAAAAATTAAAAACAATTAGGTGTGATACTATATTTTATTTATATAAAATCAAACGAGTTTGAGTTCAATAATGTATCTTCTTCATGATTTGGTTTATCATAAATCTATTTTTAGTGAAATTTGAAACTTGGAGTTGAGAAGTAGCATATGGAGGAAGGTAGTCAGACTCTTCCATTTATTGGATATCTTTAGAAAATAATGAACAACTAAGGGTAAATTGTGTTATAACTTTTCCATTTGATAAAATTTAGGAATATAATCATAGAAATCAATTAGAGCCCAGGATATAAATTGAAAACATCTTTTACTCTGGAGGGATAGAGATTTACACTCTTACTGTCTTCTCTCCATTATTTTATTTCAAAAATTACCTAATGGGCCTACATAAAATATAAACAACATCCTGCATGAAAAACAATGATTTAATAACTATATGTAGATCTTATGTATAATTATTCCATGAATTAATGGAATATTATTTTGAAAACATCATGGGAATTTTTTTTAAAATCTAATTATTTTTTGATAAAATATGTTTTGTGGACATGTTTCACTCCACAAAATGGTTTCAAATAGATGGGAGAGTATTTTTCAGGAATCCTCGGTCAATAAATTATTTTCATAAGCATGAAATATATGGTTCACGCATAGTCGGGCTCATGGAGGCATCTCACACAACACCAAAATTCTATTATCACTACTTATATTTTAAATAATATAAAACTAATGAATATGATTTTGATTAGTTTTAAAGATGTATGATATATTAAAGCATATATATTATGAAACAAGATTTAATTCTGACAATATGATGTTAAATAGAAGGATATCTTCCTAGGTAAAACCCATAGTGAATCTTCATTGCCTCTTTGTTAGTTTAAAATTTTCATAATGAACATGATCTATTGTATTCTTGAACATCCTCTTCTTATTGTGGTTGAAAATATATAGTGCACTAAATGATAACTGAGGTAAAACACATAGACCTCCTTAATAGAGGGAGAATGTTGCAGAATATAATGTTAAACCACAGGGGGAAAGTGGAGACACAAAACTACATAATATTAATAATATCCCCATTTACCAAAATATAATACATTAAGAAATTATATATGTAAATGTGAAATAACTTGTGTTTGACACCGTAATGATTCCTCAAGAACTTCCTCAAGTTAGTTATTCTTGATCATGAGTATAAGAGATCACAGTGTATGAGAATGGGGTGGAAACACAAAAGATAAGAATAAGACAATGGAATAGGAATACATGTAATATATATTAATAATTAACAATAGTATAAAATTGAAATTAAAAAAAAAATTAATATCAAAACTTGGATTCTCTATATTTTTGAGAAGGATATGAGATACATTTGTATAGGAAACAGGGGTGACACTTTTTCATCAAACATTTCCACCGAAATATCACATCTGCTAGACCCATTTAATTACCAAATTTATAATCATAGAGTTATGGATAGTTATTTCAAAATTACAATATCATTTGAACCCAATTCATTACCTTTATCCTCTATTTGTATTTAATTTTATGAATAATTTACTCCAACAATTTATTCTAGCTAGGGAGATTCATTGAAATTAAAAAGTAGAATTTATCATGAATTTATTTCCATGATATTTCTAGAATAAAGTGGGTACATTGTAACAAATGTTTTTATTATAGATCTTCTTTTATCCATTTTCAAATTTCAGCTCGATTTTGTAATCCATTTAGGAGATATATGCCCACATTTAAAAAATACCAAATTTTTACATTTATTTTTAAGGCCTGAATATTGAGATTGTTCTAGGCCATATAATAATGGATTAATATTTGGGTCCAGGGGAATGAAATTAATCCCAAATTTTATTTAATCCATCGAAAAAATTATCAAATTATATTTGGGTATAAAATGTTTTTCCCAAAATACATAAAAAAAATTCAAACATTATGAATATTTTTCGAATTAAGCCTAAAAATATTGTAAAACCATAAAAAGTTAAAAATGATATTAAAAAATATCTTTTTTGGAATAAAACAACTTATTTTTTATTAAAAATATACATGAAAATTGGATGTTTCACATCTCCAATTCTAATAATACTCTCAAAACCACATCAATGAAATATCTCTTAACTAATTCTAGAATATTTGAACCCTAGAAAATTTTGATGGTTAAATAAATTAAATATATCCTTGAATAGTAAAATCAAGTGTTTTTATTTACCCATTATGATATTTATTCAATCCCTTATAAAACATTTTGTACATAATAATCTAAATTTTAGTACATATCTAATTTAATTTGAATAATTTAACAAAAATAATTAGAAATAAATGCTTTTTGATTCTATATCAACATTATCATTTGGAAATACCTCCAACTTAAATCTTAATATATTGATATATATATTGAAAAAATATCATTCAAAAAAATATATTTATTAGGGCAGTAAATTCATCATATCTATTACCACTAATAAAACTTACTGACACATTCTCATTACTATTTATATAACATTTGTTGATAACATATAAAATTCCAAATTTTCAAATTATTCATATTTAAAATGAAATCACCAAAGGACTCATTAGTGAAATAATAATTTTCCCAATGAGAGTTCGTAATGGTTTCACATGTTGATTTTCATTAGTGTTTAATGTCATATAATAATGTTTATGATCATTTTAAATTGCAATGTATAGAAATTTTCATCACCATAAAATCCCAATCTAGAAGCCAAAATCATGAGGCCTTGTCAATATTCAATAGTGATTCATTTTCATCCACCACCCAATCACCATATATAGCTACTGTTTTTAAATGGTTAAATTAAATCCATGGGAACAATTTACTAGTAAATATAAACTAATAAAATTTATTTGGATATAAAAACAATCTTTAAAAAATCATTTCAAGATCAAATTATGTAATAAATAATCTTATATAAAATATATAATATTTATAAGAGAAGTGATAAAAATGTTAATATAAAATAAATATAATGAACCAAAAAATAAATGTCTCTTTCACTTTCACTTCAATAAATTACATTGGCATGACCCTTGTGAGGAATGAATACATTTCATTACCTAAAATATGTATAATCAGTTATACATTTTTACAAATTATAAATATATGGGGTGAGAATAAAAATTTATAATTTCATAAATATCATCCATTAACTTCTAGGAATGAGAAATTTGATATAGAGTTTTAATTAGAAAATATAAATAAAAAAATTTAACCCAGAACAGCTAATTTATCCAAATAAAATTTGAAACATAAATCATGAATAAAATTATATTCAAAATTATATGATTTATTAATCAATAAAAAATAATGATATAAAACAATTTTAAATTCATGTTTTATCAAATAAAAAAAAGATCAAAAAATAGCATTTTTGTAAAATTCAACGAAAATACCTAGTAATCAAATAAATGGTAGAAATATAGTATGTTAAAGTCAAAATTAAAATCTCAATTATCCTAAATTCAATGTAACATCCCCATTACTACAAAATAAAAAGGAAAATACTTTTTTATCAAAAGTCTAGTCGAATATATATATTTTTTATAACATTCCCCATGATAAAGAATCCTTATTTATAACCAAATATAAAATCCAAAATTTCAATAATTACATCATCAGGAAGCACTAATAGGATATCAATCATTATTCGTACATCAAAAACTCACACCACATTGATTTTTTCCTCTTAACTCCAGTTATCATATCTATTGATATATATACACTCTATAAACAATAACCAAATTACACATTAAACAAATATGTTTCTCACTTTTTCCTCAAAAGTGTTTGCATAATAAAAAAATTTAATTTTCAGTCTAAAAATGGAATTAAGTCAAATTCATAATCAAAACAATATTAAAAATGTTTAATAATCATTTATATAAATAAGAATCATTTAAAATCCATGTCTTCAAATTCATAATTCTATTACAAATATTCCTTTGAAAATGAATCTGTTTTTTTAAGTTCCCCTTTTTGATGTTACCATATTTGCATTAATTCATAATTTTCCACTTATCATAGATTATCAGTTATTATCCTATCAAATTAAATATACACATAAAAAAAATTATCCATTGTCAAAAAATTCATAATACTGACCTCTGAGTATGTATCTTTTTAATTAAATGAAAACTCTTATTTATTTTAATTTTCATGAAGGGATTAAACTTGTAGAATCTATAGCATGGTGTTGAAAAATATAATTCTAAAATAATAAATTAATCAATACATAATCATGAACAAATATGAGATAAATAAATATACATTGGAAATGAGACAAATAAATCCAAGATTTAAATTAATCATTAAAATATGAAAATTCATTCGACCATTACTAGACCAGTCCTAAATAATAATCCATTTTTTGATTAATTTTAAAAACCAATTTAAATCTATACATGCCCCAATATCATTTAACCTATAATGATAATTATATCATAGATTTTAGGTGAAAAGTTAGACAATAAAATTCAAATAAGTGTCCAATTCCTTGATAATAATTGTTATCACAGATTGCCTATGTCAACATCCCTGATAGCCATGCATCAATACAAACCCTTATTATTTCTCCAGACATAATGTTTAAAAACGTATTTAACGATTATTCAAATGGTATTGTTTCCATTACCTTTTCTTTGTAATAAATTTTAACATATATGGTAATATAAAATACTTAGACTACTGACATTCCAAACCATGAACCTCTCTCTATCACATTTAAATAATAAAATACACAATGCAAAATTACAGAAACTATAAAAGAGATATTCCCAACAGATCATGGTTGTAAAAATTGTCTACAACATATGAATTTTAAACAATGAAAACAAACTCATATCTAATATATATGATCAATCATTCCATTTTCTACTCTACTCCATCTATCTATTAATTATCATGATAATTCATCCAATAATTCCATAGCATGTGTCCCAATTGAATACATCGTGAATATAAAATTATTTATCCACGATCCCCTTCATGAATTAGAATTTATATAAATACATTATTAGGTTCCATGTGATTTGTATTACACCACACAAATTTTGATGAATCTGGATAAGATTTATTCAACTCAAAAACAAGAAATTTTTTATGAGCGATTATATAATGTTATAGAATATCTAGAAAATTAGTAACCCATGATATCCCCCATAATGTGTTCAAAACTCCCCACGAATATTTTAATCAATTTTTCTTCCTTTCCATGAAAATGATAAAACGAACATAGGAATCATGTTAAAAAATATATAGTACCCAACCTAAATAATTAATCTCTCTAATAAATTATTAGTTCAATACTTTAGTAAAACAAAGATCCTCTTACATAAATATTATAACATTTTATATTGATATTAAGAACAAATCACAATAATTATTGATTTAAAACTGTAAGTGTTTAGTTTCATTAGAGACTACATATATAATTATAATATTTCATGATTTATGATCAGCATAACATAAATGTTTTCCCCCATAGTATCGTTCTATGATATTTACTACCTAGAAACATTAACATAACCTAGTGAAATAGAAGGATAATAAATTGTGAACTCAAATGTATAAAAAGGGTAAACATGGTAGATATTAATCAATAAACATAAGTGTTTATATGTTCATATTATCAGTATGAAAAAATTATGGGTTGAAAAAATACACAATCCATAAAACATGATTCATTGTATACAGTTTCTTTTAATAAAAAATACATGAGTTCTAATACTGGGGAATCTTCAATAGTCAATCATAATCTTTGAGATCATATTAAAAGAATTGTACATATAGTTGTTACATAAATAAAATAATATAATAACCTCTACATATCCATGGATCATAACAAAAACAATAATAGTAGAAATTTTCCCATAGTTTATGGGGTTCACATCACATTGCTATAAACAATGTGGATAGATTACCTTAATAGAGTGGGTTAACTCTCCATTTTTTTATATTATCTCCAATGATATTAAAATTAAAAAGGCATTAGAGGGTTATATATATTTATGCACAACAATCCCATATTTATGAACATATTTATGTGTTCAATAGGGTTATAAATTCATTCATCATTTCATCAGAGCATAAAAAAATCATGGGAATAAAATGAGTTTCAAGAAAATATCCATAAGATATTTTCATAAAATAAATGTGGAGAAAAAAATAGATGGTATTATTTGATCATAATTCCATTGAATAATAATATTCCTTTATTATTTTGAGTTAAATAAAATATACAATTACAAAATAATTTGTGATATGCTTTAAAAACATCAAATTTTTAGGTTACTCATAAAAATCTAAAAGCTCTTTGAAAAAATGTGTAATATTTTATATGAATCAACATTGTAATTATTAAAGGACTATAAATTATAACGAATGGTATTGATGGTGGGATATATAATCATTAATAAAACATTTATAAAAAACATTCCTTCAATTTTTTATAGAAATCCAAGTGTTAGTATTAGGTAAAATGGTTGAAAATGATAATTGATTCCATTTTTAAGGAAATTAAAATGTATAGGAAAATATATTTATCAAAAATTTAAATATAGATAAGAAATTTCTATAAAAAAAATAAAATAATATATAAATTGATAAAAAAATTCCAAAACCAATATATGATGAAAGACATAGTATACATAAAAATATTTTTTTGGTCCCACTGACTACCAAGGAGGGGGATAATTGAATGAATACATAAAAATTCATGAAATAACCATAGGAGAACAAAATAAATGTTTTTGATAAAATAATTTTAATATAATTTTCTTAGTTATATTAATGTGTAAACAAGCATGATTTAATGTTGGATCATAAAATAATCCCTTTCCCCGTGTCTGAAATTTATTTATATGACATATATCCTCTTATGTAAAAAATTTAAGATTATTTTATATAAATGAAGGAACAATAAAAATTTATCATAATATATAATAATCCTTTATAATTGTTATTTTATTATTTCATAATAATTTTTCATTTGAATCCATATTTATTGGTAATTGTTCATTTTACCATATATTGTAACACCCCAAGATTTTATAGTGTGTTATTTCTTCAAAATAATTCAATAACATTCACTACACGCAACACCAAGTTCAATCGCACCATGACTTACCAAACAATATGTTCAAAAGAGGTTATGAATAGTGTTAACTAAATTTTAAACTTTATATAATCCTTATAATTTTAGAATCCATATTATGAGTTTCTTAGACATAATGTAAGAACAAATTCATTTTCAGTATTTCACTTTTACCAAATTTTAATAGTGAAACCTTTTTAGATACTATATTTTAAACTTTTTGACTAAATGGGGACATCAAAAATTTAAAATGAGACATCCCAAGCTTCCACGGTACGCTAGCGTGTGTTGTACGCAACACCGAGTTCTAACACACCGTAACCAATCAAACTAGCTGTTATGAATAGTAATACCTACTTTTTGAAATCATATATATTCTATATTTCAAAATGGACTTCATTTTTGGATTCGGAATATCAAATTTAGCCTAAGGTGAAATTTTGGTACTTTTCGGATAACTTTCATATTTTGATGAATAGTGAAAATTACTAAATTTTAATTAAAAACAACTTTTTTAATCAAAATAATTAATAGTGATAAATTATGAATTTGAGTGGTTTTAAAGTATATTTAGAATATATTTTTACTATTTAATATAATTTTGGTCATTGGACATAATTTTACAATTAAACCGAACATAAACAAGTGTCAATCTTTTGATAGTTATTATCTCTTAAAAACACGCTTTTTGTTTTGACAGCGGGAATTAATTTTAAATTAATTTCTGCCACTTCTGTGTTTTGAATTTAGGAAAATGGATTCCATATTTGGAATCAGTATGTTCAAATTGTGTAAATAGGTAACTTTTATTTTTTAGACATTTTGAATAATTACTGCGGTAAATATTTTATTTACCATGGTTAAGGGTAAATCCGGTAAATAAGGGTTAAAAAATAATATTATAATAATACTAAATTACCCTAAAACGTGTCTTAACCCTATTGGTGGATACATGGTCGACCATGGGCATCTTTGTGTCAATTTTGGGACCCCATGGATCCACTTGTAAGTGATAATGACACTTTATTTTAATTAAGTTAAAATGAATACAAAAATGACACAAGCATATATCTTTTAGAAGAACAATTTTTACATAGGGTTATACATGTTGGATTTTCGATTGTAAATATTCATTAGAAAGCTAAAAATATTTCCTACATAATGATATTTTATTTATAATTTTTAGACATTAAATAATTTATTTTATTTATGACACAATGATGATGCAGTAATTACTAAAATAGTAAAAAATTAACATAATTGATATTATAAATACCCAAATAAATATAATATGAAACTTTTAATAAATTACACTAATTTTCTAGGATAATATGATATATTAGGATTGATTTAATTGACTTTGTTCGAAGTAATCAATCTGTTATGAGTTTCACAAAAATCAACTATTGAATAGTGTCAAAATTGACATAAAAGAGTTCTTAAAACAAATATTATATTATTAATTGATATTAAATTCCTAAAAATCTAAGGTTCGGCCAAGAGACTTATATTATGATAGGTTAATCATTAATGGACCACTTGGGGGTCGCTTGTATGTATATGGTAAGTTTATTTACCATAATATATAAAATACAAAGAGACATTGTAAAAGTGAAACTAATTAACTTAGAGTTAATACTTAAAGATAAGGTTAATATAAGTACCCAAACCTGTCTAAATTCTATTGGATGAGTTGTTTTCGACCTATCCCCACCTCATCCTTTGAATAGTCAACTTTGGAGCCTTTAGAAACCGAATATGAATTTATTATAAAGTAATATTTCTAGCTTTTCCAAAGGTGCCCCTCACCCCTCTTATAAAAGGGCACTCCTCCTTCTCATTTCTTCACACCTTCAAAGCCTTTTGGTTCGGCCAAACTCTGCCCAAATACTCTCCCAACATCCCTCACTACAACCTAGAGGCCTTAGTTTGATCAGAAAGCCAACCTAAGGAGCCCTTTTGATCAAATCAAAAGGAAGAACCCGAAGAAGAGGTAATGTTTTCACCACCCCTTTTTAAGTTCCTTTCTTCTTCCACTTCCTCTTTCTTTGTTCTTACCATTCTAAAATAATAACTCCAGTATCTTACATATACTGTGATTTTATTATAAATATGGTACAACCATATTCAGTATTCTATCCACCCTTTGAATAACATGTCACCATACGTGCGTACGTACGGCTTACCGTCTCCACGTCGTGGTGTAATTATTATTCAATATATTATTATTTGGATGGGTATAATAATGATGTGTAAATCATGTAAATAATAAATATAACATGTTAATGATTCTGTATATATGATATACCATTCATTTATATATTATTTAAATATCAAAAGAATGATATTGTCGCTCGTGCGTACGTACGGACTACCGTCTCCACGAACGCGATGAGATTCATTCTCCATCGTATCCATTCAAGTATAATTATCATTTTATGATTTAAAAATGATGTTTAAGGACTTGATATCATTATGGATATGAATAATATACAACCTATCCTTTACAAACATGTCTTACGTAACAAAACATATAAAAGAAAACAAGTAAGTTAACACCCGATATAATGATAATACTAAGATATTATTAAAAAATCAATGTTAAAAGATCATATATGATATCATATTATTATATATGATTCTTGTATAATTTAATAACAACTATTTCACCATTATACAGGAGGTTAACCTACCCCAACCAAGGAAAAGTACAAGGTAAGGGTTTATTTCACAATCTCTTCATTATCCGAGGTTGTTTATACGTAATAATCTACTGGGATATCTTTATCATCCACATCCATGTTTCTTAAAAATGTATTTCAAAACATTTTTACTATTTACAAGAATATGGGTTAAAGTCATTTATACCCTTGTTTGACTTTTTATAAGAGGTTTATAAAGGAATCTTTCCGTCGTTTTCAAAACAAGGTCATTTTTAACCTTTTCGACAGAATTGAGGTAAGAATGTTTTTTTTAACTTATACGGCGGGTGCGGTTATTTTACGCCGTTATAAAATCTTTAAAGCTTTCCTTACAAGCTTATAAGAATATTTTCAAAGAAAATGTTTTATTTTATATGGATCTTAAATGATTTCAAAATAAAAGGAGATATTTCTTTAAAAAGAATTTTGATTTCATCTATGTCAACATCCTTTGATGGATTTTAAGATTATTTGAAGTTGATTTATTATGATACAAAACTTCTATATTGTATTGAAGGTTTTGTGATATGTTTGAATGTGGATGTGCTATTTTATATCATTCATAGTTTATGGTGAAACTATTGACATTTCGTATGCTAGTTTTAACCCGAATGTTTATGTTATATTTCAAACTTTTCTTCAGATGAATGTGCTAAACAAGTATGTTCCGGGTTGGGGACCGGTAAAAGTAAGCCCTCCAGGTTGGGGACTGGTTAAAGTAAGCCCTCCAGGTTAGGGACTGGTAAAAGTATGCCCTCCGGGTTGGTGTCCGGTTATTAGAGGCACTCCGGGTTGGTGTCCGGTTATTAGAGGCACTCCGGGTTGGTGTCCGGTTATTAGAGGCACTCCGGGTTGGGTTCCGGTTAGAAGTAACCCCTAGGTCTTGGGATGAGTCCTAGACAACGAAATTAACGTTTGGCATTATGCATTCCAACATTATGAAAGTGGTTATTGATATTGCATGTGATTATTCGATTAGTAGAATATCCATGTGAACAAATAAATGGCATTATTTCATTTTACTTTTACCATACTATGTTGAAGTTCAATTTTTAAAAGGCTTTTGTTTTAGTAATTCATTGCCTTAAATGTTTATGCTTATTTTGAATGTTCCGCTATATTGGTATCCTTACTGGGCATTTGAGCTCACCCCTTTTTTATGTTTTATTTTTCCCAGGTAGTGAAGAAGTAAATTATGATTGACTTGCAGGGATATTATGGGTTTATAGTGTGGACGTTGGAAACATTATGTTGTTGTAGTAGTTTTTCATTTTATGATGTAATGTAAAACTTATGAATATATCTAGTGTTTCCAAGGCTACTAAACCAATCGGTCTTTCGAGATTTGATCTTTCTTGTGATCATGCCAATGTTACGAAGTAATGCACCGACTCTAGGTAGCTGGGGTCGGGGCGTTACAGTTGGTATCAGAGGAAGTTTAGTACAAACCTTGGAAGCTAGATTTAGATAAACTCTGATTAGAGCACGTAGACCTAAGATGAACTTTGAGGATTAGTATAGAAGAACTTCCTAGAATTTTGGTATTGTAGAGACTTTGTGAGTTTTCCAAGCAATACATCCCTGTCTGGATACGAGCAGGTAGAGGCGGCTCTGGCACAGATGTACCTAGGGGTAAAACCCGAAAACACCGCTTTGAGCTAGACTCGAACGGGAACTGGTGCACGACAACGGGCCTTGCTGCACTCTTGGTTACGACACTCCCGGGGGATATGCTTAGGATAACTCTCACTTTCATTACAAATCATTATGAAGGGTTTATGAGTATATACTTCCTCAAAGAAAACATTCTTATGATTATGGATTATATCCATAAATAGTTCAATTTATGTTAAGTGTTTTATAAGTATGGGATTATGTATTTTGATTCATAAACTGATCTAGTGTATGCCATTGTTTAGAAATGGCGCCCCGTAGAAGGAATGAGAACTCCAGAAATGCACATGATCCAAAGAGAAGGAATGATCATATCTTTCATGGTCTTAAGCTAGAATTTATAAGAGAAATAGTCTCCCATGTATTATCATCATATGAAGAAATAATATCATGTGTTGATAAGATAAGTAAAGTGTTTACTGAGTCCTATGGCTTTGAAGGGAATCAAGAGAAGAAAAGGATGGAAGAGAAAAATATGGATAAAGGGAAGAGGGAAAAGAAGAATTTTCCCATATGTGGTAACTGTGGAAAGAAACACCCTGGAACATGCCTGAAAGGAATGGGAGTTTGTTATAAGTGTGGAGGAAAAGGGCACAAAGTACGTGACTGCAAGGGTAAGAAAATGGTTTTAAATGTACAATGCTTCATTTGCAAGGAGTTTGGACACTACGCGAACCTATGTCCCAGTCATCAGACTATGCCGCAAATAATGTTATTGGATAATAATCAAGTTATGATACTACCACAGATGAAGAGGAATGATTAGAGTTCTTATGTTGATTATGTCAATTGAGCTTTGTATCAACAATGTACTTGTTATAATAATTATGGAGTATATAAGGATTTTACTGCAGTACTATTTCATTAAGGACTTGAGATTGTGTGGAACAAAGAAAAGTGACTCATTAGCAGGATAGATTTTTGGAAAATATATGGTTGAGAGAATGATAAACCATAATATAGTTCTGATACTGAGGTAGTGATTTTGGAATAATATGTGATTGTTTTGGATAAATTATATTGGATATTCTTGACTACCTTGGAACTGATTAATGATTTGTATATTCCATCATTGTTGGGGTTTAAAACATTTTTGGATTAATGAAGTATATCCAGCATTCGATATGGAATAAGGGAGCATGAATGTAATCAATAAGGAATATGGTAATACATGATGAAGGTATTCATATGCTATTACGGGGTAAAAAGGATCTATATTATGTTTACCTTCCTTATGAATGTTGGACTGTGAGTTTGGACAGAAGTATTTTGGATAGTTCTAGTTTGGATTATTTTGGATTGCCATAAAAGGACAACCCGGAGGTCCGGCGGCAACCCGTCGCGTCCGGCAAGGCTGTGAGACTTGAACCCGCAACCGAAGGGCGACAAGGGTGTATCACCTACCACTGGCCCACGAGATGTCTTGGATTAAATAATGTAGTTTTTTTTAAAAGATCTGGTAGATGAATTATAAATTCATTTATTTTGGAACCCTATACGAATAGTATAAATAGAAATTTTTTTTACGTTCTATTATCTTTTAGAGTGAAAGATGAGTTTGTGGTAGAAATTTATTAATGGATAAAACTCTAATTATAATGTAAGTATATCTCCTTATGATCTTAGCCAATCTCATAAATAAATTCCTCAACATTAATAAAAGGAAGTTAGAACAAAAATTTTGTCCTAGATGGTACCGTAAATCATCACTAATTAATGGCTTTGGGATTGTTGGCCTTTTCATAGCCATGTTCTCTACCACTCTCCATCATATAATTAATGGTTAGATTTCTCTTCCATATCCATATTTTCCTACATGGAACCCTAGTATGTGTTATTTTCGGTAATCTTTATACTTTCCACTCTTTATTTTAAATAGAGGCATCATTAATTCATTTTTCGATGTGGGATTTCAACTAAGATATTTTGAAACGTCAAAAATGTGTTATCTTAATACCCTATGTTTTGTTGAACCGCTGGTATTTCAAATCATCATAGATTGATGAATTTAAGGACCTCAATTTTACACTTGTTTGTGATTGACGACCTCAATCACCACCTATAAATATTTACGTTTTTCCTCCAATTATATGTCTCTAATTGCCACCAATGTTCTCCTAATCGAGATCATAATTTGGTGGTGACCCTTTGATTTCTCTTTTCCTAATATTAAGACTAAATTTTAGTAACCCAATTTCCGATGTGGGTTTTCCCACAAATATATTTTCTATTTTCAACCTTTTATTTTTGAAGAACAATTTCAAATTGCGAGGACGCAATTTATTGAAGGAGGGGAGAATGTAACACCCCAAGATTTTATAGTGTGTTATTTCTTCAAAATAATTCAATAACATTCACTACACGCAACACCAAGTTCAATCGCACCATGACTTACCAAACAAGATGTTCAAAAGAGGTTATGAATAGTGTTAACTAAATTTTAAACTTTATATAATCCTTATAATTTTAGAATCCATATTATGAGTTTCTTAGACATAATGTAAGAACAAATTCATTTTCAGTATTTCACTTTTACCAAATTTTAATAGTGAAACCTTTTTAGATACTATATTTTAAACTTTTTGACTAAATGGGGACATCAAAAATTTAAAATGAGACATCCCAAGCTTCCACGGTACGCTAGCGTGTGTTGTACGCAACACCGAGTTCTAACACACCGTAACCAATCAAACTAGCTGTTATGAATAGTAATACCTACTTTTTGAAATCATATATATTCTATATTTCAAAATGAACTTCATTTTTGGATTCGGAATATCAAATTTAGCCTGAGGTGAAATTTTGGTACTTTTCGGATAACTTTCATATTTTGATGAATAGTGAAAATTACTAAATTTTAATTAAAAACAACTTTTTTAATCAAAATAATTAATAGTGATAAATTATGAATTTGAGTGGTTTTAAAGTATATTTAGAATATATTTTTACTATTTAATATAATTTTGTTCATTGGACATAATTTTACAATTAAACCGAACATAAACAAGTGTCAATCTTTTGATAGTTATTATCTCTTAAAAACACGCTTTTTGTTTTGACAGCGGGAATTAATTTTAAATTAATTTCTGCCACTTCTGTGTTTTGAATTTAGGAAAATGGATTCCATATTTGGAATCAGTATGTTCAAATTGTGTAAATAGGTAACTTTTATTTTTTAGACATTTTGAATAATTACTGCGGTAAATATTTTATTTACCATGGTTAAGGGTAAATCCGGTAAATAAGGGTTAAAAAATAATATTATAATAATACTAAATTACCCTAAAAAGTGTCTTAACCCTATTGGTGGATACATGGTCGACCATGGGCATCTTTGTGTCAATTTTGGGACCCCATGGATCCACTTGTAAGTGATAATGACACTTTATTTTAATTAAGTTAAAATGAATACAAAAATGACACAAGCATATATCTTTTAGAAGAACAATTTTTACATAGGGTTATACATGTTGGATTTTCGATTGTAAATATTCATTAGAAAGCTAAAAATATTTCCTACATAATGATATTTTATTTATAATTTTTAGACATTAAATAATGTATTTTATTTATGACACAATGATGATGCAGTAATTACTAAAATAGTAAAAAATTAACATAATTGATATTATAAATACCCAAATAAATATAATATGAAACTTTTAATAAATTACACTAATTTTCTAGGATAATATGATATATTAGGATTGATTTAATTGACTTTTTTCGAAGTAATAAATCTGTTATGAGTTTCACAAAAATCAACTATTGAATAGTGTCAAAATTGACATAAAAGAGTTCTTAAAACAAATATTATATTATTAATTGATATTAAATTCCTAAAAATCTAAGGTTCGGCCAAGAGACTTATATTATGATAGGTTAATCATTAATGGACCACTTGGGGGTCGCTTGTATGTATATGGTAAGTTTATTTACCATAATATATAAAATACAAAGAGACATTGTAAAAGTGAAACTAATTAACTTAGAGTTAATACTTAAAGATAAGGTTAATATAAGTACCCAAACCTATCCAAATTCTATTGGATGAGTTGTTTTCGACCTATCCCCACCTCATCCTTTGAATAGTCAACTTTGGAGCCTTTAGAAACCGAATATGAATTTATTATAAAGTAATATTTCTAGCTTTTCCAAAGGTGCCCCTCACCCCTCTTATAAAAGGGCACTCCTCCTTCTCATTTCTTCACACCTTCAAAGCCTTTTGGTTCGGCCAAACTCTGCCCAAATACTCTCCCAACATCCCTCACTACAACCTAGAGGCCTTAGTTTGATCAGAAAGCCAACCTAAGGAGCCCTTTTGATCAAATCAAAAGGAAGAACCCGAAGAAGAGGTAATGTTTTCACCACCCCTTTTTAAGTTCCTTTCTTCTTCCACTTCCTCTTTCTTTGTTCTTACCATTCTAAAATAATAACTCCAGTATCTTACATATACTGTGATGTTATTATAAATATGGTACAACCATATTCAGTATTCTATCCACCCTTTGAATAACATGTCACCATACGTGCGTACGTACGGCTTACCGTCTCCACGTCGTGGTGTAATTATTATTCAATATATTATTATTTGGATGGGTATAATAATGATGTGTAAATCATGTAAATAATAAATATAACATGTTAATGATTCTGTATATATGATATACCATTCATTTATATATTATTTTAATATCAAAAGAATGATATTGTCGTTCGTGCGTACGTACGGACTACCGTCTCCACGAACGCGATGAGATTCATTCTCCATCGTATCCATTCAAGTATAATTATCATTTGATGATTTAAAAATGATGTTTAAGGACTTGATATCATTATGGATATGAATAATATACAACCTATCCTTTACAAACATGTCTTACGTAACAAAACATATAAAAGAAAACAAGTAAGTTAACACCCGATATAATGATAATACTAAGATATTATTAAAAAATCAATGTTAAAAGATCATATATGATATCATATTATTATATATGATTCTTGTATAATTTAATAACAACTATTTCACCATTATACAGGAGGTTAACCTACCCCAACCAAGGAAAAGTACAAGGTAAGGGTTTATTTCACAATCTCTTCATTATCCGAGGTTGTTTATACGTAATAATCTACTGGGATATCTTTATCATCCACATCCATGTTTCTTAAAAATGTATTTCAAAACATTTTTACTATTTACAAGAATATGGGTTAAAGTCATTTATACCCTTGTTTGACTTTTTATAAGAGGTTTATAAAGGAATCTTTCCGTCGTTTTCAAAACAAGGTCCTTTTTAACCTTTTCGACAGAATTGAGGTAAGAATGATTTTTTAACTTATACGGCGGGTGCGGTTATTTTACGCCGTTATAAAATCTTTAAAGCTTTCCTTACAAGCTTATAAGAATATTTTCAAAGAAAATGTTTTATTTTATATGGATCTTAAATGATTTCAAAATAAAAGGAGATATTTCTTTAAAAAGAATTTTGATTTCATCTATGTCAACATCCTTTGATGGATTTTAAGATTATTTGAAGTTGATTTATTATGATACAAAACTTCTATATTGTATTGAAGGTTTTGTGATATGTTTGAATGTGGATGTGCTATTTTATACCATTCATAGTTTATGGTGAAACTATTGACATTTCGTATGCTAGTTTTAACCCGAATGTTTATGTTATATTTCAAACTTTTCTTCAGATGAATGTGCTAAACAAGTATGTTCCGGGTTGGGGACCGGTAAAAGTAAGCCCTCCAGGTTGGGGACTGGTTATAGTAAGCCCTCCAGGTTAGGGACTGGTAAAAGTATGCCCTCCGGGTTGGTGTCCGGTTATTAGAGGCACTCCGGGTTGGGTTCCGGTTAGAAGTAACCCCTAGGTCTTGGGATGAGGCCTAGACAATGAAATTAACGTTTGGCATTATGCATTCCAACATTATGAAAGTGGTTATTGATATTGCATTGATTATTCGATTAGTAGAATATCCATGTGAACAAATAAATGGCATTATTTCATTTTACTTTTGCCATACTATGTTGAAGTTAAATTTTTAAAAGGATTTTGTTTTAGTAATTCATTGCCTTAAATGTTTATGCTTATTTTGAATGTTCCGCTATATTGGTATCCTTACTGGGCATTTGAGCTCACCCCTTTTTTATGTTTTATTTTTCCCAGGTAGTGAAGAAGTAAATTATGATTGACTTGCAGGGATATTATGGGTTTATAGTGTGGACGTTGGAAACATTATGTTGTTGTAGTAGTTTTTCATTTTATGATGTAATGTAAAACTTATGAATATATCTAGTGTTTCCAAGGCTACTAAACCAATCGGTCTTTCGAGATTTGATCTTTCTTGTGATCATGCCAATGTTACGAAGTAATGCACCGACTCTGGGTAGCTGGGGTCGGGGCGTTACATATATGTTGCGATTTGGTGGTTTTGGTCCCTTCACCTCATTTATTTTTTAATCATAAATATAATACTTTTCATTTAATAAATAATATATTTCCTTATTATATTTAATTTTATAACATTTCATATAATCCACTGATGATAAATGGACTTACATCACATAATGTATGTGGTCGTTAACATGTACTCATGTGTGTTATTTTCAGTTTCCAATTGATGTAAATAAATGACGGAAAATTGGAATTTATTACAATAGAATAATAATTTTATAATAAATATATTATTAATTAAATAAATCAATATATACACCAATCCATTAGTGTGGTTGATTAAAAATTAAATACATTGCTTCACGGGGGTATCAGTACCTATGTACGCATGAGTGAAGTTTTCACTTTTCATTAGTGTAAAGGTAGTAGATAATGTCTTTTAAATCTGAAAAACAAAATTTAATTATAGTAATTTTTCTTTTTATATACTTTTTAGGTTTATATTGAAAAAATATTGGGGAAATAAGAATAAATGAACTTGAGATAAGTCTATTAAGACAGTTACCCCTTCTTTGACTATAATCCTTTGATGTACAACATATGCCTTAATAATTTTATATTTAAGAGATATGACGTGAGAAGGATATTTTGGATGTTATGTGGTCAAAAAATTACCAAGATAAGTTTCCAAATAATGCTAGATAATTGAATTGACAGATTAACCATTTATAATAGAGTGAAGTTACTCTCTTGTAAATAATCTTATGATTAAAATAATATAAATTCATTTACCAGGGAATGTTTAAAAATGCATAATTGTTTTTGAATAAATAATAATTTAGTGTTTATATACACTCATTAAAATAAATTTTTACTTGTATTAGTGAAAACGGTGGCCATATTTTATGTGATAATCCATCATTTAACCCATTTAGCACCTTAATATGGTGACAAACTTTTACCATGGTAACTTATTAGAATTATACCAAATTACATTAAAATTATTTTAAAATATTAATTACATTGATTCAAATTATAAAACCCATTTTAGAATATTTAATTTCTAGATTTAGAAGAATTTAATTGAAATGATTGTGGAACAAATTTCTAAAACCATTTTTTAGTAAAAAATGTATAATTGTGAATTAAAATGAATTTATTCACATTCATTTTCATGAATTATCAATTTATTGACTTTTATTTTATTTGATTTAATTGTTATATATAAATTTGATTAAAATTGTTAATAAATCTTTATTTACTTCAATTGTTAGGATAAAAAACCTTGTAAACATAAATATATATTATAATGAAAAAAATTCATTAATATTCAAATGAATTTATAACTGTAACAAAACAATTAAAACTCAATGTATTAATGATAAATAATTTTTATAAATTTATTAAAATTAAAATTAAATATGTCTCATACTCAAAAAAATAGAAACTCGCTTTTAAATTAATAATATATAAATAAAACAATGTGAAATATTATCAAATATCTATATTGAGGGGAATGAATATGGAGATAAGGTATAACAACATTTTCGAATAATCGAGTCCGATCTAGAATTCCATGTGACCACATGCATGTCTCCCAATACATAAGAGGCTGACGACTAACAGTGATGGTCTGAGTCCATCAAGAAGGATATCATACCCTCAATACCACGTTATATAATATTTAATACCTAATAAATAATATAATAAATAATAATAGTTAACATACAAGAAATTTAACACTAAATACATGTAAAACAAACAAATAAATTCCCAAAAGTGTCAAATATTTCATGAAAAAATAATAAAGTTATATTAAATTAATATATAGTGGATCCTTAGTAGTTTATCCCGATATACTACTAGATCCTACTCCTCTTCTCAATTATCCACCACATGGCCCTTCCCTTTGCCCAGAAACATAGGAAATATACAAGTGCATTAAATTTCCCAAGAAGACTATGATTAAAAGACCTTGTATGACACCACAAATTCATCCCTAACTCGGTGTCCTTAAGTATACAAGTGTTTCACAAAAAATCATAAAAATATTATAAATTCACAATCCAAAACTGGTTGGTCATGTGATAACAGAGCCACAAAAAACCCATGGCATCACCTTCTTCAGATCCATGTCAGAAAATGTATTTAATGTCAATAAGTATCCAAAACCGGATACAAATAAATTTTTAATACACTCAAAAAACAAAAATACATCAGTTGAAAACAACCTACTCATATTCTACTAGGCGTTGGCCAATACTCAGAATCCATAAGGAATAAAGTATTCATAACCTACTCGGAATCTACAGAGCATTACGTAACACTTGAAATCAATAAGGTATCAATTTTTATTCATCTACCTAGAATCCAGATGACATCATGATGATTCTAGGATATAAGGTTATCATGTTTCACCATCGTCTTCACCACACATCATGTATGCACACCACAAAGAGTAATCATACAATGAATTCTATCTATCATGTATACACATACAAATTTTTGGAAGGAAAACATGACAAGACATAACATGATAAAAACTATAGAACACATCAAGAGAAACATAGCTTCATCATATACATTAATATGTAAATCAAACATAATAATAGAATCAAGCATTAAAATCAATCTCACATAAAACAATTCTATACTATGGGCTAAAAACACACTGATATCTGATCACAAGTAATGCATGCTATCATATAAGTCGAAAAATAAATTAAAAATATAAACATGTGTTAACAGCAACCTAAAAAGATAAGGAACTTCCTATCTCAAAAAACACTGATGTAAAATGGTTGGGGATAAACTGGTCAATAACACCCTATCACAACATTTTTATAGAAAGGCTGACAGGTGAGGTTCACCATGGATATCAAAAACATTTAATGAGATAATATTTTATCTATAATTGATAATTTTAATATTATCATTTAAAATATTACATGTGAAAATATTTTATCCCTTCATGATAAGTCAAATTACTGTTTTAAAATACTAGATTTTTTGACTTTTTATCACACCTTGATAATTTTCAAAATATCGATTAATATATTATATGTGATAATAGTTTAACAATATTGGATATTTTGAAATTATCACTTAAAATTTTACATATGATTAATATTTTATCTCTCCCATAGACTTCAAATTATCTTTTTAAAATATTAAGTATGATGATATTTTACCACTCTCTAATAATTTAAAAATTGTCGATTAAAATATTAAATGTTATAATATATTAACTCTTTTATATAAATTTCAAATTATAATTTAAAATATTATATGTGATAATATTTTATATCTTAGGGATAATTTAAATTATCATTTTAAAGTAATAAATTCATTGATATTTTATCTCTTTGGAATAATTATTTAAATTACCGATTAAAATATTACATGAGATGTTATTTTAACTATCCTAGATATTTTAAAATTATCATTAAAAATATGAAAATAAAGGATTGAAGAATCATCACTACCTTAAAAATATAAATAGTATTTATCTTCAACTCATCGACATGAACCTATTGACACTTGGACTGCTTCAATCAGCCCAATACTTGAGAAGATATCAAATATATACCCGAACAAAACTAAGAAAAAAATAAAAAAATTTAGAAAAATAAATAATTAAATAAACTCCTTCTTCACCAATTAATCATTTTAGGGAGAAATTAAAAATTGAAACCACACGTAAGAAAGTGGTTTCATGAAAGAGAGTCAAATTAGATTCCACAATCTTGTTGATAATCACGTGCAAGGAAACATGGGATCAATCATTTTCAAAAACAACATCCCAAAAAAATTGGAAATAGGTTTTTCTATTTTAATGAAACCCAAAAAACATTTTTATAAAAAACAAATTAAAACACAATAATTAATTCTTGATTACGAGAAATCTTATTTGCGAAGTCATTAGTTTCTCCCATTATATCCTTTGTTAAATTATATGTTCACAACAAGTACATAATGGTGGTATTTCAAACCTAGGGGCACATTAATGGTGATTTTTACATTTTTATTTGTTAATAACATGAATAGTGGTTTTTTTAACAATTTATAATAATTATTAATTTATATAAATATTAAATAACATAAAATTATCAGGTGACCAAAAAAATTCCCGCTGTGCATAAATTTATACATTGCTTAGGGTAAACCCCTATAACAGATCTAATTATGGTTTAAGATTTATCATATTATGAACTATTTAAGAGATATTTATTAATTATTAATTAGAAATGGAATAAATAATATATTAGAAATTAATTTTTTTTCTAGATAAAGTCATCAAAACATTAGAAGGTTAAAATTGATATAATTATCCTAGGGTAAACACAACATCTAAGACCTAACAGTAGTCTCTAATTTCAAATAAAACACACTAATTTGAATTTATGAAATTACTTTCCAAAATAATTCAAAAAAATTATTAAAGAAATTATTATCTTCAGTGATTCATTTAAAGGTCTGATGATTACAAATGGTATACCACACCTAGGGTAAACCCTGCGCCCTGAACCTAAAGGTGGTCTATGATTTCATATACGATACAGAGTTTTGGATTTTCAAAATTATTTTGAAAAAATTGTGAAATAATAATGTAATATATTTAATAAATTCTTTTCCCTCAGGCTTTATGGGATTTAGAATCTCACTCCTACATAGAATCTATCATTGAAAATATTCTTTTGAATATTCCAATTTTTTAGTAGATTTCTCCCTAATGTAAATCCTTTTGAATGATTATCGTGTTATTTTTTAAAATCATTTTTTCCATACTTAAATATTATAATATATCAACAAAATAGATTTGCTATTTTTTTAAATATCTAGATATTATAATTTTATCTCATTTTCGACTTCTCATCTTTGAGAATTAGATGTAGCGGCATTGCTCGAACAACCCAATCCATTTAGATGAAACATTATACTCATGTTCCCATATATTCTTGTGGAACCATCCATGCTACCACTAAATCTAGACTAGTGTTACTGTCTTTTCCCACAACACCTTCTCTACTCGATACATGATCTACCCCTGATTCTCTTAACATGATGCATCTATCTCTTGAAAAAATTCCTTAAAATCATTATCATGAATAAAATCCGATATATCACTATAAATATATGACACATAGAACATGCCATGTGTACATCAATACAAATATGGTTGGACAAGATGATACACCATGACCCCCATCTTTTCGGTGATCTCGAAGTGTCTAACCAAACATTGTACTGGTGAAAGACAACATTGATGTTCATATTTTTATTCCAATAATGATGAATAATTTATGTTTTTAATTGATAAAACACATTTATTTAAATGTTTTAGTATAATAATGAGTTTTTTTAATTTTAGAATGAAATTTGTTTAAATTTTTGAATGTTATGAATTATAGATTTTTAACAGATTTTTGCATCAGGTGTATTTTATAAATTTCAAGAAACATGTAATTGAAAATTTTATGATTTTTTAAAATAATTATATTATTTACTTCAACTTTTTATTTTGTACCAGGAGCTAATTCAACCATCAGGAGGCCTTAAAAATCAATGATGTTGAAGATTTTTCAGGCCAGGTAGCATGGACCCCACCACTGTAACGGAAGTCCACCTCAGCCTAAACACCTTTAATTGTTGTGATTACACCTGGTATAGAATGAGGATACATAGGCGCACAAAAAAATTAATTTCGGGGAGTTTTCAAGTCATTAATGTAGAAATTGGATGTTATACTTTTGGAGGAGAAATCCTGGAACCACTGTCCACAAAAAAACCAAAAATGAAAAATTCATAACTCATACATAAAAGGTATACTAAATCATGTATTTGGATGGTGGCCTAATATCATATTTATGAACAAATATAACTAAGGGGTCCATGCATTTTTCATCCAATTAATGGGTAAAAATTGTGACAGTTTTGGAAGGAAGAAATATGACTACAAAAGTAGAGGATCTCCTCCCTCTCAAATCATTTCATCTCATAACAACATCATCTGGGGAATTAAGGGGAGGATTCCAGGATCCTCATAAGATTTTATATATTTAATTTCATTTTTAATTTTAGTTTTCATTTCCATTGTAACAAGTTAATATTTTTTATATTAAGGTGTTTAACTTTCTTCTTCCACCTCATTTCATTTCAAATCTCATTCTCATTATCTCTCTTGCATATTTCCATCATGATCTCTGTGCACTTCGCCATGGAAAGTGACTATGTCAAGGCTTGTAACTGGGGGAGGTTTTTAGAGTTTTCTTCATTATTTATCTTCAATTTAAAATGTTATAAATTTATTTTTTGTGGATAGAGAAGTATTGCACTGGTGCCATGGTCGTCCACCATGACACTATTTCCCAAATCAATTCCTTTCCATTTATTCATTATTTCTCTCACCCTTATCTTAGTAAAACCCTTCATACAGTGTATTTGGGGCTGTTATAATGAATGAAAAAATATATGGTGGATCTGGGGATTTTTTTTATAGAATTTTTGGTTGAGTTGTTATCTTAGTTGACTATTGGAGGATGTGTGGTTTCGTGTACCAGAGGCATGCTAAAATCACACACTCTTACAATTAAAGGAATGTAATTGATTATTTAGGTTACATAAAATAAATTAACATATTGAAATTAAATATTAAATAAATAATGAATGAGCTTCTATTATCCAACCCTAGGACCAATATCGTTCATCACTGATTTCATTCTATTTGCATCTAAATTTAAATTCTACATGTCATTATTTTAATTTCATGATTTCCAATACCCTCAAAAACATTGTATTCAATAATTATTAAAAAAAATGTTTTTATTATGTGAATTATAAATACTGATTAAACTAACAACAATGATCCTTGAGCGAGATGACCCTGGTCAACCACTATGCTGCAATAGGAAAATAAATTTACTTTTTTCCACGTTGTAGAAAAAGCGTGTGACAAAACTGGTGTTATTGTTGATGAGCTAAAAAGTTACTGTAATACCATTATCAAAATTCACATTTTTGAAAATATTTTTTTAATTCATAAAAAAAAATCTAAAAGAAATTATTTTTCCAAGATGAATTTAAATTCTTCTCATTATGCATTGTATTATAACTCACAGGTGAAATATCAAGAACCAAAAGTCAATTACAATAATATAAATGTATTTGTTGATAGGATGAAAAATACTCTAGATGACTTGGGGATACAATTGGAAGGAGCATTTGAATAAGTTATTACATTTATTGAGAAACCCGACCCTAATCCAGAGCATGATCCTGATGTAGTCGTGGAAAAAATTTCATAACTCATCATTGAATAACTGGAGGAGGTAAATGTCACGATACCATAAGAATAAATCATCCCCACTAAACTAATTCTACAAAATATAGATGAAAAATAAAATGACTTCCCTATTGAGATACATGTGAGAGCTAAAAAGGATTTTGATGAATTATGAAATGAATGTGAAGAACATTTTGATCTACCAAATCCTTGCAAGGAAGAATATTTAGCACTGCTGAAAGAAGACATCATCCAATTCATTAAGTTTGAAATCAAAATTGAGGAGCCTGACTACCAGCCTCCATCATGTGTTAATCAAGTCCACGAGTAACTCTCTACTAATGAAAATATTCACGCCAAAACTCCTCCAGGAGATGATACATTATTGAAAACAAAATCATTTGATTTCATTGAAACTAACTTGAGTATAAATCCTCATTATTTTGAATTCTTAAAATCAACTAACACTTAATATTCCCTGAAGGACGATGAAGAAAAAGAAGATGCACATTTTAAGGAACACTTGGTGCTCTCAAAAGGCATTGAACATGTTCTGGAGTATCCCCATTATGAAGAGATCCATGTTGTTGAGCCTGAGGAAACTAGATAAGAGGTTAAAGCCCCTATGAAGCCAGTACTGGAAGATATGATGGTTCCACAAGCAGCAATAAAAGAGGAAGAGCATCCATACTTTATACAAACCACACCATGAAAGATTAACCATATTGAAATTAGGTATGGTATGGTGTAATTGATTCATGGAGTTATCCTCTACAAGAACAAAGAACTGCATTCCGAAAAAAGCCACATGTGGCGGTTCAAATCAAAGAAGCATCATCCACCCTCTGATTTTGGATAATAGATAGTACAACCCTATAGAGGTAGTAAAAATTCAGGGTCCACTTAGGGTATCTGTAACACCCGAGACTTTTATGTTATATAAATCATCAAAGGAATCTTTTTCTACACAACACTTGCTTGGCTTGCTTTACACGCAATCGCGACATTCCTCGATAGCTTGCGTCGTACGCAATACCGAGTTTCACTAAACAACAATATGCTATTAAAACTAGCCGTTATGAATAGTAATAACCACTTTTTGAAATTTTATAAATTTTATTTTTCAAAATGGACTTCATTTTTGGACTCAGAATATCGAAATTAGCCTAGGGTGAAATATTGTTATTTTTCTAAAAACTTTCAATTTTTGATGAATAGTGAAACCACTAAGTGGTAGGTTAAAAACTGAATTTTGCATAAAACTTAATTTTACCGCTTCTGTGAATGGAATTTCGAAAATCCGAGAGACACGGTTAATATCAAGGACTAAAATGTGGTTCAATGAGATGAAAATAATTTTTTGGTGAATAGTAACTTTTTACTTTTTTTTACCGCGGTTAATAGTAAATAGGGTAACTATGGGTAAATATGATATCAATATTACCCTAACACATGTCCTAATTCTATTGGACAAGTTTAATTCGACCAAAAACAAACTTTGGAATAAAATATGACCATTTAGGCCCACTTGGATTAGATTAGGACATTTATTATTAATTTATTTAAAGAAGGGTTAAAATAGTTAAAATCAAAGTTTAATAAGTAAATCATTTTTAATATAAGGTTATACATAAGATAAATTAGATTGTAAATATTCATTAGAAAGCTAAAACGATTTCCTACATGATGGTATTTTATTTGTAATTTTTAGACATCAAATAATTTAATTTATTTATGACACAAAGATGATGCAGTAATTATCTTATTAATGAAATATTGACAAAATTGATAATATAAATACCAAAATAAATGTAATTTGAGACTTTTTATGAATTCTACTAATTTTCTAGGTTACTATGATATATTAGTATTGATTTAATCAACTTGGTTCGAACATATAATTCTGTTATGACTTTCACAAAAATCATATATCAAATAGTGTCAAAATTGACACAAAATAGTTTTTAAATCAAATATTATATTATTAATTGTTATGTTATTCCTAAAAATCTAAGGTTCGGCCAAATGACTTAGATAAGGATATATATATTAATAATAAACAATTTGGGGTTCGTTTGGCATGTTATAGTAAGTGTATTAACCATATAGTGAAAGAAAACAAAAAGACACGGTAAAAGTTAAATTAATTAACTTAGAGTTAAATCTAATTGATAAGGTTAAAATAATACCCTAAACTTGTCTAAATCCTATTGGTTGATAGGATTTCTACCCATCCCCACTTTATCTTCGAAATAAGACCCTTTGGAACCATTATAAACCGATTTTGACTTTAATATAAAATAATATTTTGAGATATTCCTAAGGTGCCCCTCTCCTCCCTTATAAAAGGGCACCTCCTCCCCCTCCTCCTCACACCAATTTGAGCACTCAAGCTCGGCCAACCCCTGCCATTTTACCTTCTCCACATCCCTAGAATAATCCTAGAGGTCCTGGTCTTCTCCAAAGACCAATCTTAGTTCCTTAAGTGGAGGATTCAAAAAGGCGCTTCGAAGAAGAGGTAATTACCGTTACCAATTCTTTCATCTTTATTTCTTCTTCCACTTCTTATTCTTAGGTTGTTTCATTATGAAGTAATAACATCAGTATCACTCATATATTGATATGTTATTATATGTATGAAACAACCCTATTTCACCATCTATCCATCCTACGGAAAAAGAAATCACCGCGCGTGCGTACGTACGGAATACCGTCTCCACGCCGTGGTGTAATCTATTTTCCACCACCACCTTACATGGATGGGTATAATGGTGTAAAGAATAACTATACATAGTTATTACAACATCATATTGATTCTGATATATTGTATAATCCACTCCAATTCAATTCAATATTTATAGAAATGATATCATCGCTCGTGCGTACGTACGGACTACCGTCTCCACGACGCGATGAGATTCATTCTCCATGTTAACCATTTAAGAATGATTATAATGTATATATAAGAAATAATAATGAAATATATGACATTATAAAGCTACTGGATTTATGTATATATATACATATGTATGTCATCTACTTACTTCCATTTCAAGACAATAAGGAAAGGAAAACAGCGTTCATGCGTACGTACGGACTACCGTCTCCATGAACGGTGTTTTTAATTTTATTTATCTACCTATTATATATATATATACTGAATATATATGATATATAAATCATATTTTATATTCTGGAAGTGAGTAAATCATGATATAAGTAATAATGATGTCAAGAACAACAAGTCAAAACACCTACGATAAATAAAACGATTTTACCCAAAACGCTTCTTTAACATGGAATTTACAAAAGAACGGGTATTATAGTGTCATAAGTAAACCATATATGATATCATAACAATGAATATGATTCTTTAATAGGTCAATAACATGATTTAAATTATTATACAGGAGGTTCGGACACTTACAAATCAAGTCGGACCAAAGGTAAGGGAAATATCACAATCTCATTTTTATCCGAGATTGTTTATTCGTAAGTATTTACTGGGGTGTATTTTATCATCCACATCCATGTTCCCTCAATATGTAATATTGTTTCCATCCACTTGAAATAGTTTAAATCCAATTTTACCCTTAGGTGAGTTTTTAGTAAAGAATATGAAAGGAATCTTTTGTCGTTTTTCCGTACGAGGTACTTTTTGACTTTTCCGACAAAAGTATGAGAAGAATGTTTTTTTAACTTATACGGCATGAATGGATTTTTAAAACATTACTTCAAAGAAGCTTCCTTTACAAGTTTTCAAGTTTATTTTTAATCAACTTCTTTTATTTTAAAGTTGTATAACATGTTATGAAAGGAAAAATGTTTTTAAAGAAGAAAGGATATTTTCCTCAAGAATGGAGTTCAAGTGTTTTATCAAAATTATTTTCCATCTAAGATAATAAAGGGTTCTGTTTTTATCCCTATTATTACATTGATTTGATCATGTTGTGATGGAATTATTTTTATGAATTCCTTTATCTTATATGAATTGATTTATGATGTCATGATGTTTCAAAAATCCCATTTTTGTTACATGTGTTATGCGATGATGTATGTTTTATGATTATGTGGCACACATAAGAAAGGATTCATTATAAGATGGGTGGGACCTATATCTCCTTCCAATGCATTGGGTAATGATTTTATATCTCATGAGATAGACATGGCTGGAACGGAAGGTTATTTCGGTTCAGTGATACAGGACTGAAACGAGGAGTGAACTCGGTTCAGAAAGGGACTTTGTCCACTAAGATAGTCTTGGCAATGAGTCATGACTAACAAGAAATGATTTTCCATGATTATGTGTGCATTCCACAAAGATTCAAGTTTTATGTTATGATTATGGGGATCTCATTTTCACTTCTATGATTTATTCCATGTTAAGATATTATGATCTCTTTTGCAGGTTTTGATTTTCATAAAGATATGATATGATTTTTATTTCCTTTATTTGCCCTTGCTGAGCATTTGAGCTCACCCTTTTATGTTTTCTTTTCCCCAGGTCAGGAAGATGGATATTAAGTAGAATATGCTAAAAGGGACCCTAGATATGATGAAATAAATGGGAGACACTGTAGAAGATTTATGAACCAGTTGTTTATGTTTCCCAGTTTCTAAAGACACTATACCTATACGGTCCTTTGTGGTTTTGTCATATGTTGTAATAAGTGTAATTCAATTTTGAAGTATTAACAATGTATGTAAAGTGTGGGTTGTTATAGTTGGTATCAGAGGAAAGGTATAGTCAACCTTTGGAAACTAGGATGTGAAAGCCTTAGTAAGAACCCTAAGGATAAGTCTAAGTATAGAACACAATCTTAGAAATGGCCATGAATAACCTAGGATAAGACCATAAGCATGAAAATTTTATTCTTGAATTATGTGGTTTCCTATTATAATTAGTGTTGCTCACACTATTCTTCTTGGTTTTAGTCAATGGCTGGAACCCGAAGGAACCGTGTTAATGAGGAATGCGATGGGAAATGCAATGATTTTCCCCCTGAGCAACCAAACGATATGGGAGATGGAATGCAAAATCTTGTAGCCATGC
Organism: Viscum album; assembly: GCA_963277665.1. Lineage (NCBI taxonomy): Eukaryota > Viridiplantae > Streptophyta > Magnoliopsida > Santalales > Viscaceae > Viscum > Viscum album. The sequence goes on along the minus strand of OY728137.1, from coordinate 1,877,522,229 downwards.
TCACACAACTTTCTCAAGCTATGAATCATGCAGGATTTCCAAATGAACAAAGGAGGGAGCAACATTCTGTTGAATCCTTCATGAGGCAGCGTCCACCATCTTTCAGCGGGTCTACTGATCCATTAGTTGCTGAACAATGGATTAGTACTACTGAAAAGATATTTTCAGTTCTTCAATGTTCTGAGCATGATAAAGTCATCCTAGCAGTGTATCGTTTGGAAGTAGATGCTGATCAATGGTGGAATCTTGTTAAGAATACAAGGCAAAGGGATGAAATTGAGTCTATGGAATGGGACGAGTTCAAGAACTTATTTTTCAATAAGTACTTCCCTCGTATTCTCCGAACAAAGATGGAGAAAGAGTTCCTTGAACTGAAGCAAAGGGATGATGAATCTGTTGGTACCTATGAAGCAAATTTTACCAGACTTGCAAGGTACGCTTCTGGTATTATTATCCAACCTGAGAGTAAGATCGATCGATTCTTTAGTGGCCTAAAACCAAGTCTTCGAAGGGCGTTAGCCATAAGGGACTTCAATAGCTACGAGGAAATCGTTCGATGTGCTCTCAAAGTCGAGATGGAGATTGGAGTAACCCATCAGTCACATGGGTTTGATAAGAAGAGGAAGATGGAATTCAAAGAAAAATCTAAAGAGCACACGGAAAAGAAGATGAACTTTCCCTTATGCTCAAAGTGTGGAAAGAAACATGGAGGGAGTTGTCTTAAAGGGACAAGTAAATGTTTTAAATGTGGAAAGGAAGGTCATCGGGCATTTGAATGTCGTGATAATGGGAAGAAGATGTCTAATGATGCAAAAAAAGGAAGGGATACACAGAATGAACCTGCTACACTTCAATGTTTCAAGTGCAAGGAGATGGGGCATTATGCCAATCAATGCCCAAATCCAAGGGTTGATGATGATGGTCGACGTCAACAAACTCTTAAGGCTAAAGACAAAGGAAAGTCACATGCAATTTCTATCAGCGATGTGGAGTACGATAACGATGTGGTGAAAGGTACACTTACCATCCACTCTAAAGTAGCAAATGTTTTATTTGATTCTGGATCCACCCACTCTTTTATTTCTGAAGACTTTTCTAAGGGCATCACCTTATTACCTCAACAATTAGATGTTGAGTTAGCTGTGACAACACCTAATGGCACATCAATCGCATCAAAAGTTTATAATTCTTCTCCGATCGAAGTTTGTGGGAAAGTGCTTCCTGCAAATCTTGTGATCCTTCCTTTAGTGGAATTTGATGTGATTCTTGGCATGGATTGGCTTTCTCTACATGGAGCTCATATCAATTGCCAAAGAAGAGAAGTCACATTTCATATTACAGATCAACCTACGATCGTCTATCAATGCAAGGATGAACATAACCTTCCAGTGGAAATTTCTTCCATCTTATGGGTATTGATTCCACTAAATGAAGGTTATTTATCTCAAATGGTTGGTGAGAAACTCACGATTAAGAATATGCCCATTGTACGGGAGTTTGATGATGTCTTTCCGGAGGAATTGCCGGGTCTTCCACCAAATCGTGAAGTTGAGTTTTCAATAGAACTCGTACCGGGTGCTTTGCCTATTTCAAAGACACCTTATAGAATGGCCCCAATTGAGTTGCAGGAATTGAAGAAGCAACTCCAAGAGAATCTTGATAAGGGATTCATACGCCCTAGTGCGTCACCTTGGGGAGCACCTGTTCTATTTGTTAAGAAGAAAGATGGATCAATGAGACTCTGCATTGATTATCGAGAACTTAACAAGATCACTATCAAGAACAAATATCCTCTCCCACGCATTGATGACTTATTTGACCAACTACGCGGAGCTCAATACTTTTCCAAGATTGATCTTCGTTCAGGGTATCATCAATTAAGGGTCAAAAGGGAGGATATACCAAAGACGGCTTTCCGTACAAGGTATGGACACTATGAATTTATAGTGATGCCATTTGGTCTTACTAATGCCCCTGCTATCTTCATGGATCTAATGAATAGAGTCTTTAGAGACTATCTTGATCAATTTGTGGTAGTCTTTATAGACGATATTCTTGTCTATTCAAAGAGCAAGGAAGAGCATGAAGATCACTTGAGAATTATATTGAAGACCCTGAGAAAATAGAAGCTTTATGCCAAATTTACCAAGTGTGAATTTTGGCTTCAAAAAGTTGCATTTTTGGGTCATATAATCTCAAAAGAGGGGATATCTGTGGATCCAGCAAAAACAGAGGTTATCGAAAGATGGTCAAGACCAACAACAGTAACTGAGATCCGAAGTTTTCTTGGTTTGGCTGGATATTATCGACATTTTGTAAAAGATTTTTCACGGTTATCTAATCCAATCACCATGTTGACTCGGAAAGGAGTTAAGTTTGTCTGGACAGAGGAATGTGAAGAGAATTTCAAGGAGTTGAAAAGAATGTTATCCAGTGCACCTGTGCTCACACTTCCTTGTAGTGGAGAAAGGTTTGTGATCTACAGTGATGCATCCAAGAAGGGATTGGGGTGTGTTCTTATGCAAAATGATATGGTGATAGCTTATGCCTCACGACAGTTGAAAATCCATGAGCAAAATTACCCAACACATGATTTGGAGTTGGCTACGGTAATCTTTGCATTAAAGATTTGGAGGCATTACCTTTATGGTGAAAGGTGTGATATTTATACTGATCATAAAAGTTTAAAGTATATTTTCACACAAAAGGAACTGAATATGCGCCAAAGAAGATGGTTGGAGCTGATTAAGGATTATGACTGCTCAATCCGTTACCACCCTGGGAAAGCAAACAAGATGGAAGATGCATTAAGTCGACAAGACCATGCTAGTTTATCCATGATGAGGATCACAAAAGATCCAATATTTATGGATTTACAAAGGATGGATCTTGGAATTATAATGGAAGGTGAAAAATCTTATCTTTCTCAAATGAATGTTCAACCATCTATACATGTGAAGATTAAAGAGGCACAGAAAGAAGATGTCGAGTTACAAAAGAAGGTGAGAAATGTTCCTGAATTCAACCTTGATTGTGATGGGATAATAAAGTTCAGGAATCGGGTTTGTGTTCCTCCCATCCCCGAATTAAAGAAAGAGCTGCTGGATGAGGCTCATAGTTCTTCATTCTCTATTCATCCTGGAAGCACGAAGATGTATAGGGACCTGAAAGAGTACTTCTGGTGGGATGGCATAAAAAGAGATGTTGCTGAATATGTCTCTCGATGCTTGGTTTGTCAACAAGTTAAAGCTGAGAGACAGAAGTCTAAGGGGATGTTACAACCATTACCCATACCCGAATGGAAATGGGAAAACATCACTATGGAATTTGTCACAGGACTTCCTAAAACATCCAAAGGCAATAATGCTATCTGGGTCATAGTTGATCGTCTTACAAAGTCTGCACACTTCATTGCTATTAGAGAGGATTTCTCTCTAGATCAGCTTGCCAGGATATATGTAAAGGAAGTGGTAAGATTGCATGGAGTACCACTTTCTATTATATCTGATCGGGATCCGAGATTTACCTCGAAGTTCTGGCGAAGTCTTCAGCATACTCTGGATACAGAGTTGAGTTCTAGCACTGCTTATCATCCCCAGACAGACGGTCAGTCTGAGAGAACAATTCAAACCCTAGAAGATATGTTGAGAGCTTGCTCTATGGATTTCAAAGGAGTTTGGGATCAACACCTACCTTTGGTGGAATTTTCTTATAATAATAGCTTTCACTCCAGTATTCAGATGGCTCCTTATGAAGCTCTCTATGGAAAGAAATGCAGGACTCCAACTTGCTGGGATGAAGTTGGGGAAAGAAAGCTATTAGGACCTGATCTCGTTGATGAAATGGCAGAAAAGGTCAGATCTATTCAACAACACATAAGAGCAGCTCAGAGTCGACAGAAAAGTTATGCCGACAACCGAAGAAAAGACCTAGAGTTTGAAGTGGGTGATAAAGTGTTCTTACGAATATCTCCCTGGAAGAGGGTTATGAGATTTGGAAAGAAGGGGAAGTTGAGCCCTAGATATATCGGTCCTTTCGGAATACTGGATCGTGTTGGGAAGGTAGCTTACCGATTGGCGCTTCCACCGAATCTCTCTCAAGTTCACGATGTGTTCCACGTATCTCTCCTGAGAAAGTACATACCAGATCCTTCACATGTACTCAGCTCAGAAGTTGTACCGCTGGAGCAAGATCTTTCTTATGAAGAACAGCCGATAGAGATTCTGGATCGTAGCGAAAAAGTCCTACGAAACAAGACCACTCGCTTGGTGAAAGTTTTATGGAGAAACCACCAACTTGAAGAAGCTACATGGGAGCTTGAGGATATGATGAGGGAGAAGTATCCTCATTTGTTTGTTGCAAAGTGACGAATTTTGAGGGCGAAATTCTTTTTAAGGGGGGTAGAATGTAACACCCGAGACTTTTATGTTATATAAATCATCAAAGGAATCTTTTTCTACACAACACTTGCTTGGCTTGCTTTACACGCAATCGCGACCTTCCTCGATAGCTTGCGTCGTACGCAATACCGAGTTTCACTAAACAACAATATGCTATTAAAACTAGCCGTTATGAATAGTAATAACCACTTTTTGAAATTTTATAAATTTTATTTTTCAAAATGGACTTCATTTTTGGACTCAGAATATCGAAATTAGCCTAGGATGAAATTTTGGTATTTTTCTGAAAACTTTCAATTTTTGATGAATAGTGAAACCACTAAGTGGTAGGTTAAAAATTGAATTTTGCATAAAACTTAATTTTACCGCTTTTGTGAATGGAATTTCGAAAATCCGAGAGACACGGTTAATATCAAGGACTAAAATGTGGTTCAATGAGATGAAAATAATTTTTTGGTGAATAGTAACTTTTTACTTTTTTTTACCGCGGTTAATAGTAAATAGGGTAACTATGGGTAAATATGATATCAATATTACCCTAACACATGTCCTAATTCTATTGGAAAAGTGTAATTCGACCAAAAACAAACTTAGGAATAAAATATGACCATTTAGGCCCACTTGGATTAGATTAGGACATTTATTATTAATTTATTTAAAGAAGGGTTAAAATAGTTAAAATCAAAGTTTAATAAGTAAATCATTTTTAATATAAGGTTATACATAAGATAAATTCGATTGTAAATATTCATTAGAAAGCTAAAACGATTTCCTACATGATGGTATTTTATTTGTAATTTTTAGACATCAAATAATTTAATTTATTTATGACACAAAGATGATGCAGTAATTATCTTATTAATGAAATATTGACAAAATTGATAATATAAATACCAAAATAAATGTAATATGAGACTTTTTATGAATTCCACTAATTTTCTAGGTTACTATGATATATTAGTATTGATTTAATCAACTTGGTTCGAACATATAATTCTGTTATGACTTTCACAAAAATCATATATCAAATAGTGTCAAAATTGACACAAAATAGTTTTTAAATAAAATAAAATCTTATTAATTGTTATTTTATTCCTAAAAATCTAAGGTTCGGCCAAATGACTTAGATAAGGATATATATATTAATAATAAACAATTTGGGGTTCGTTTGGCATGTTATAGTAAGTGTATTAACCATATAGTGAAAGAAAACAAAAAGACACGGTAAAAGTTAAATTAATTAACTTAGAGTTAAATCTAATTGATAAGGTTAAAATAATACCCTAAACTTGTCTAAATCCTATTGGTTGATAGGATTTCGACCCATCCCCACTTTATCTTCGAAATAAGACCCTTTGGAACCATTATAAACCGATTTTGACTTTAATATAAAATAATATTTTGAGATATTCCTAAGGTGCCCCTCTCCTCCCTTATAAAAGGGCACCTCCTCCCCCTCCTCCTCACACCAATTTGAGCACTCAAGCTCGGCCAAACCCTGCCATTTTCCCTTCTCCACTTCCCTAGAATAATCCTAGAGGTCCTGGTCTTCTCCAAAGACCAATCTTAGTTCCTTAAGTGGAGGATTCAAAAAGGCGCTTCGAAGAAGAGGTAATTACCGTTACCAATTCTTTCATCTTTATTTCTTCTTCCACTTCTTATTCTTAGGTTGTTTCATTATGAAGTAATAACATCAGTATCACTCATATATTGATATGTTATTATATGTATGAAACAACCCTATTTCACCATCTATCCATCCTACGGAAAACGAAATCACCGCGCGTGCGTACGTACGGAATACCGTCTCCACGTCGTGGTGTAATCTATTTTCCACCACCACCTTACATGGATGGGTATAATGGTGTAAAGAATAACTATACATAGTTATTACAACATCATATTGATTCTGATATATTGTATAATCCACTCCAATTCAATTCAATATTTATAGAAATGATATCATCGCTCGTGCGTACGTACGGACTACCGTCTCCACGACGCGATGAGATTCATTCTCCATGTTAACCATTTAAGAATGATTATAATGTATATATAAGAAATAATAATGAAATATATGACATTATAAAGCTACTGGATTTATGTATATATATACATATGTATGTCATCTACTTACTTCCATTTCAAGACAATAAGGAAAGGAAAACAGCGTTCATGCGTACGTACGGACTACCGTCTCCATGAACGGTGTTTTTAATTTTATTTATCTACCTATTATATATATATATACTGAATATATATGATATATAAATCATATTTTATATTCTGAAAGTGAGTAAATCATGATATAAGTAATAATGATGTCAAGAACAACAATTCAAAACACCTACGATAAATAAAACGATTTTACCCAAAACGCTTCTTTAACATGAAATTTACAAAAGAACGGGTATTATAGTGTCATAAGTAAACCATATATGATATCATAACAATGAATATGATTCTGTAATAAGTCAATAACATGATTTAAATCATTATACAGGAGGTTCGGACACTTACAAAGCAAGTCGGACCAAAGGTAAGGGAAATATCACAATCTCATTTTTATCCGAGATTGTTTATTCGTAAGTATTTACTGGGGTGTATTTTATCATCCACATCCATGTTCCCTCAATATGTAATATTGTTTCCATCCACTTTCAATAGTTTAAATCCAATTTTACCCTTAGGTGAGTTTTTAGTAAAGAATATGAAAGGAATCTTTTGTCGTTTTTCCGTACGAGGTACTTTTTGACTTTTCCGACAAAAGTATGAGAAGAATGTTTTTTTAACTTATACGGCATGAATGGATTTTTAAAACATTACTTCAAAGAAGCTTCCTTTACAAGTTTTCAAGTTTATTTTTAATCAACTTCTTTTATTTTAAAGTTGTATAACATGTTATGAAAGGAAAAATGTTTTTAAAGAAGAAAGGATATTTTCCTCAAGAATGGAGTTCATGTGTTTTATCAAAATTATTTTCCATCTAAGATAATAAAGGGTTCTGTTTTTATCCCTATTATTACATTGATTTGATCGTGTTGTGATGGAATTATTTTTATGAATTCCTTTATCTTATATGAATTGATTTATGATGTCATGATGTTTCAAGAATCCCATTTTTGTTACATGTGTTATGCGATGATGTATGTTTTATGATTATGTGGAACACATAAGAAAGGATTCATTATAAGATGGGTGGGACCTATATCTCCTTCCAATGCATTGGGTAATGATTTTATATCTCATGAGATAGACATGGCTGGAACGGAAGGTTATTTCGGTTCAGTGATACAGGACTGAAACGAGGAGTGAACTCGGTTCAGAAAGGGACTTTGTCCACTAAGATAGTCTTGGCAATGAGTCATGACTAACAAGAAATGATTTTCCATGATTATGTGTGCATGCCACAAAGATTCAAGTTTTATGTTATGATTATGGGGATCTCATTTTCACTTCTATGATTTATTCCATGTTAAGATATTATGATCTCTTTTGCAGGTTTTGATTTTCATAAAGATATGATATGATTTTTATTTCCTTTATTTGCCCTTGCTGAGCATTTGAGCTCACCCTTTTATGTTTTCTTTTCCCCAGGTCAGGAAGATGGATATTAAGTAGAATATGCTAAAAGGGACCCTAGATATGATGAAATAAATGGGAGACACTGTAGAAGATTTATGAACCAGTTGTTTATGTTTCCCAGTTTCTAAAGACACTATACCTATACGGTCCTTTGTGGTTTTGTCATATGTTGTAATAAGTGTAATTCGATTTTGAAGTATTAACAATGTATGTAAAGTGTGGGTCGTTATAGTATCATACCATCTTCTATCATTATATTCTATTTATATTTTAAAATACTTTTTTATATTGGACTAGCATGCTTCCCACTCCTCATTGTCTTTTTTAAGATTTAATGACATGATCATTATTCTTAAGTAATTCACTGTTGTAGAATTATATTTTAGAAAAATAACTCATAAATAGTGTAAGAGGATTGATTCCATATTTCAAAACATAGTTTACTTATAATGTTTAAACTTTTAAACTCTGTACATTTTTTGGTACACAACATTTTTTGTGATTTAAATAAAAAAATGCATGTCCAAACATGAATTTTCGCTTTACATGACATATCTAGGAGACATTAGTTTTTTAGTAATACTACGATTCCATGTTTTAGATTTGAATTTTTGTGAGATTGAATATATAAAATGTTTAATTGAATGTTTAATTTGAATCATGGTTATTTAAATGATTCCTCATAATTTAATGGAATTTGTTTATTTATTTAAATGAAATTTCCCAAACATTTTTCATACTTTTAATTTCCAAAATTCATGTAAATTGTTTTTTTGATATTAACTAAGCCTTGATATATTTTTCAATATCATATTTCTCATTTCTGAGAGGATTTCATGACCATGTACTTCATATTTATTCTTGACAATATTTCTTGAGTGTTAATGGGACATGTCACCAACTAGAACTTGCATTTGAACTTTTCAAAGCTATGACTATACAAAAAATCATTTAAAATGATTGATGAATCATTTGAAAAGGCCTTATCCTTATAGGCCACCTTCACATCTATCCTTATTTTATCCCATAAAGACCATTAATGACCATTATAAGGAGGAGCCATGTTTCATGTCATTTTTATCCAATCCTACCATACTCTTGGTATTTTCATGATATTGTAAAAATAATTAGTTGTGGTGAAAGGAATAATGGAGGAAGGGATGTTATAAATTGCACGTAAAAGGTGTGGGGATCTATTGTCGGAATTTTAAATGGTTATGGAATCATTCATTGTACTTATTACTTTCCCCTCTTGAATATAAAAATGAAAAAATCACAAAAAGACACATAAATTAAGAAAAACGGGTTGTGATTTAGGATAAATAATATTACCATTTTCTATAATGATGATCTTATAGTCATATGTGGGTAGGTGATGGAATTTAGTTTTGATCTTATCATAACATTTTAAAAAAATAAAATAAAATAAAATAAATAAAGAGGGTACAATAATCATTCAATTTGATTAGCTTTGATCATTTCATAACATTGAGTTTTGGGGAAGTGGGTGTTTCTACTTTGATAGGGATAATTTAATTACACTTTTTAATATCATTCATTGTACATAAGAGATAAACCTCCTACTTAAGCCTTAATTTTTGAAACATGAAATCACACCAAACATATGCATCAGAAATATATGAACCTTTAATGAAAAGTCCTCATGATTTTATGGTCCATTTGAGTTTACAATTTGGATAAAGTATTTCTCTTACAAGAATATGGATAAGTTGAATGTTCTCATGATATGAGCAAAAATATACTTGAATTGTATCATGATATATGATAGTAAAAATTCAAAGGTGAGATAATCATGATATGGAAATTTTAATATTAATGAATAGAGAAGCTTAAATGAATGAAAGAAGCAGTTCCATCATTTATCAAAGTGGAAAACTAAAATATATGAATTAATTATATCTTCTAAAATTAGGAAATTAAATATATATTTTATTTGGATTTCTAAAAAAATTATTTTTCATCGATTTTTTTGATATTATTAATTTGGAATTTGAATATTGGTAACATTGGTATCCTCTGAATTCTATGTTGTGATTTATGCTTGAGGGAAATCATGGTTTATGTGTGTGAGTATTTGACAGAGAAAATGTATGTTCCTATTTTTAATCAAATAATGAAAAAAAATTATGTTTTTAAATGATAAAATATATGTATTTAAATTTTTTATTTAAATAATGCGTAATTTTAATTCTCTAATGAAAAGTGTCTAAATTTTTTCAAAGTTCTTAATTAATTATTTTTATCAAAGTTTTACATAAATTGTATTTTGGTCATATATTGACTAAAATAATTTAAAATTTATTGATTCATTTTTTATAATAATTTTGTTATTTCCTTCATCTTTTTCTTCTATTCTAGGGGATAATTCTGACATCAATAGGCCTTAAAAATCATTTAAGTTGAAAATTTTTCAGGGTGCACAGTGTGGACCCCACAATTTTAGTAGAAGTCCATAGCAGTCTAAACACCTAAAATTGTTGTTATTTCACATATAATTGATTTATGACACATATTCACGACCCTATAAATAATTTTAGGTAGTTTTAAAGACATTATGGTCGCAATATGATGTTATATGTTAGGAAGAAGCTTCCTGGAACTGGCGTCCAGAAAAAAACTTACCATGAAATATTTATAACTCCTACATACTATGTCCAGTTAATATGATATTATGAGGGTGAACAGAAAACACATTTATGAATAACTTTCATTAAGGTTTCCATGTGTTATTCGGCCAATTAATTGGTCTAAAATATGACACATTCAGAAGGGAGAAATATGGTTATAAAAGGAGAGGTGCTCATATCTCTCAAATCCTTCTGTCCCATGCCAACATCATCTGGTACACAAAGTGGAGGAGTCCAAGATCCATTTATTATTTTTATTTATTTAAATTTACTTTTTATTTACATTTTAATGAATTAATATTTTTTATATTAAAGTGTTCCCCATTGTTCTTCCACCCCTTTTCTTTTCCAATATCAATTTCATTATCTCTCTTGCATCATTCCATCATGGTCTCAATGAACTTCACCATGGAAAGTGACTAACTTGAAGCTTGGACATGGGGGTGGTTTTCATATTGTTTTACATTAAAGAGATTAAATTTAAAATGATTTAAATTTATTTATGGTGGATGGAGGAGTATTTCACAGGTACGAAAGTCATCCACCACGACATTATTTCCTAAATCCATTCCTTTCTGTTGATTCATTATATATACCTCCTTCAGTTTTTCAAACCCTTCTTATGGTGGTGTTGGGTTTTTATAAGGGATGAATCTACATATGTTATAAATGAGTCTTTTTGGTATAAAATTCATTATTGAGGTGTTCTGTATGTTAACTATTAGAGGAGGTCTGGTTTGGTGTGCCGAATGCCTGCTAAAATAACACACTCATTAAATCAAGGAAATTTAATTATTTATTATTGTTTCATAAAATGAATGATGAAATTCAATTTAAACAATAGATATATAATGAACTAACCGATGTTATCCAACCCTAGGACCAAGACATTTCTTCTCGGAATTCATTCTATTAGAATCCATATTTAAAATCTAAATGTCATTATTTTAATTTCATGTTTTCCAAAACCCTCAAAAACATTGTTTTCAATAATTATTAAAAAAACAAAAATAATTAGATTAGGTGAATTCAAATTAGTGATTGAACCGACTGCAACACTCCTCATGTGAGGCGACCCTATTCAGCCACTATTCTGCATTAGGAAAATAAATATGCTTTTACCACACCCTACGATAGGCATGCATCTATTAACCCACACATTTTTTTCTTTCTGAACCATCCTTGTCCAATAACTATTGCCTCATTACAAAAAAGTGGCGACTGACATGATCTCTAGTAAAAAACCTCCTAAGGTAACATCTAAATTTCAGAATAGTAACTAGTATTGGGAGTGTAATCATTAAATGATAGGTTATCATTCAAAATTCTATCAATTAATATAACATAATATTTCAGAATATCATCCAATATTCATATAGTCATCTTATACAATCAATTGATCTGGGGATAGTACATCAAACTTTGTCTCAGCTGAGTCCTAAGGGCTTTCTACAAGACACAAAAAAAAATTAATGTAATACGTGATTCACAATCAGAAACAATGATCAATGGTACTCTATGGGGGAGAATGATATCTCAAAAATAAATAATTTCATGTTATTCTATAGTGTGAGTCTCTTTTATCAGTAACAAATTAGAAAACATATTTAACTTATCTACAATCACCCATACTACATCATTACTCCATGTGGTCCTAGGTAACCTTGTCAAAAATTCTACATGTATATATTCCCATTTATACATAGTTATGTGAGTTACTACAAATACCCTCCATGATATTGGTTCTTGGATGTTAACCCATGATAGGTAAGTCATTGGAAGAAAAAAATTAGCAAGTTTCTAATGATATTGGTGCATTAATGTTGGTGGGATATCACCCAAGGGTTCTATGCAAGTACTTGATAAGAGTTCACTAAAGGATGTACTAATCACACCCAATCACACATAAATACATAGTTTTAATGAAATATCAAAATTGAAAATCTACATATAATCAACCCATCACCTCATCCTCATATCCAGGAACTTATGTATGAAGCTATAGAAAAGTCTCTTATAGTGCATGTAATGGAAAAATATATCTCTAAAGTGATAGTATCTCCAACCATCCAGAGAGTCTACATCCTTTTCTAGCTCCAAGGATTGTTTAGGGTAGTTCTTATTAGGGGATTATAGCTAAGGAGACCCATATGATAATACCTACTCTTTTTGCATTATCACCACTAAAAAGATGACACCTGATGTAGCACAGTACACTACATAACCAATCCTATGAGAAGGGAGTCCCAGTACTAGAGTTATCATCAACCTTTTTATTATATTAGGTATTATCTTGTCACACTAGTCAAACCACTGTAAATTATATATCTTCTTCAGTAGTGATATCAATGTTTTTTATTATTAGTACATGTCCTGGATAAATTTTCCGTAATAAATAGCTAAACCCAAAAATGTCAAAAACTAAAACACGTGGGTACATGACATTGAGATGAAACCATAAAAATTCTATGTTTCTACAGATATATTTGTCATAGGTATCACATGTTAGAGTAAAATTATATTATTGATCTAGAATTATTATTTTGGCACCTTGGTTTATGTAATTTTTGGTCGACACAAGTTCTAGACTATCACAATGTTCCTATCTTGTTTCTTGAGTATCAATGAGTATATGAGGATTTCTTCTGATGAAAATATGATGAATGATTATTTTTATATATGGAAAGAATTTTTCATGTTCTCCATGGACACTACTATCAGGTTTTTCATCTCGAACTACATTTCCAATTACACATACAGTTCATACCTTTTTTGAAATGTTGTCTTTAGAATATCTACCTCTCTAAATCAGAACTCATGATAGACCGATAAATGATCAATCTTGGAGAACCAATGTGAACCTTCTAGCTAACTAAAAAAATCATCAATTGAGGTAAATTCATATCATTTCATAATCATTAAATGTATTAGCTTTTAGAAATTAACGGATTGCTGAAGACTATTGTTTACCTTCATGGAAAAAAACATAGGTAAACACCAATGTGAATTTATTGGTTTTATGAATCCCTTATACTATATGTTATATATTTGAACATCGTGGTCCTTCAGGGAAGTTGTAAACATATGATACAGGGTATTGAAATGGTTACACACCTGACCTGAACTATTTTTATCTTAACCCACTGATCATTCATAATTTTGTATTAGGTCTAGGATCCACACAAATTTATTCTTATTAATCTGTATCATAAGGGCCTCATGTTACATAGAATAATGAATAAGGATTTATTAGATGTAAGAGAATGTTTTAAGATAGTTCTAAACATCTATTCCTATGACAAACACAAAGGGAGATACTTCTAGGTTAAATCCACTCTACTACCTAAACCACATTGCATGTGTGGGAGAATTATCCACTATATTTTCTTTCACACACAGTAGCAATGTAAAATCATACTCCTTCTATTTTATTCTTCTTCCTATGTTTCCAAATATGACTATATCTATGTGACATCTCCCATAACATGAAGGAAATGCTTTCTATATGAAACATATTCATTAGGATAAACCATAATAAGTCTATCAGATGACCCCATATTTATCTTAACTACTCTATGGGGTCAAAAAATGTTTTCCTAGGAGTATTACCTTAACAAATGGTATACCCCTCCTAGAACTAACCCTTGTTTACATCATTTCAAATTAGACAGAGTCATCATATATATACTAACACCACAAATAGCTCAGTTCAACTAATCAATTCCAACAATGATATATCACAATATCATTCCATGTAGATATATCAAAAAAATATATGCTATACCAATTAGATATCATACATCAATGAATTAAAATATTGAATCCCTATGAAGTGTAATAATATGTATATATGTGACATGTGAACCTACATGCCTAGTAATGGTAAATTCACACAACCAAAATCCAATAAATCAAATATCAATAACATTTTCATCACCTATATTGAATTTAATAAATGTAAATATAAAAATTTATTTTCCCCACATTATGGAATATCATAGGCCTAATATGCAATGCTAGGCCAGCACTAACACAGTTCTCCTTCTAATGTCCCGACCACTCATTCCCATTTCTAGACTATCTTATAAAGAATAATGAGAATAATTAGTTAGATAGTAAACACCTCTAACACTATTTTGTAACATCATAGCACGAATCACCTGGTCCGATATAGAATTCCACATGACCTCATGTGAGTTACCTAGTACAAAAGAGAATGATGACTAGAAGAAATGTGATGATTCAATAAGTGGGGAGACTATACCCTCAATATCATATAATAGGATCAATAATCTACAATAAACAATATAAAAAATAATAAGAGTAAACATGTGGTAAATTAAATATGGGAAACATGTAAGTCAAATAATTTAACTCTTGTAAGTTAAAATCATTCCTAGAAAAAATAAATTAGGAAAAGTAAATAAATAAGTAGTTAATCCCCTAGAGACCATCCCATTCTTATATTACATCCATGCTCCTCTTCTCAGTTATCAACCATATGGAATTTTCCCTTGGCCAGATCCTTCATGAAATCTACAAGCGCATCGAAATTCCCATGTGGGGTGTAGATACATGACATATTAGGGCAACATCAATGCATCCAAACTTGATGTGATCATGTATAAAGGTGTATTCCATAATTAGACAAATCATTAATTTTCATATTAACACACTATACAAATTTGAGTGGTCATGCACTAACCAAGATGCTACAAATCCCTGGTCGTACCTACTTCATCTCCGTGCTAGAAAATATACACTATTTCAATTATTATTAAAGGCCAACCAAAAATAATATATGTGATTCACACAGAATAATCAATGTATCGAGTGAAAAAAAGATACCTAGAATCCACATGGAATCGAGTATATGTAACTTACCCATAATACACAAGGCCACGACTAACAATTGGAATAGACAAGGAATAATGTGTCATCCATCTACTCAGAATCCAAAATTCATCAATTAGATTCTAGTTTAAAAGGTTATTATGTTATGTTGGCATATTTTCCACCCATCATGCTCACATCCCACAAGGAGTAATCATATCACAATGACCACTTGTCATGTATATATGTCATGACCCATCTTCTGGGGCCCGTGTCATGACTACCACAAACATGCCTTCCATAGGCCAGGGGATGGCGACTAACACCAAATGCATAATTCCCTATAACAGGAAAGGCATTACACTTATATTATAAATAATTACACAACATAGTACAAGATGGATGCAGAAGACTAAGAAAAAACTGTATAATAAAAGAGTGCAGAAAAGTAAAAGAGGCTGGAAATACACACCCAATAGTAATGTACATGAAATTGAAGGTACAAGTATTGGAAAAAGGGAAAACATCTCATGGATCATCCACTGGGAAATCCTACCTGAAGGGTAGGTACAGATAGTATTCGCAACACTCCATGTCCATCCTTCACCTCCATGTACCGTCACATTGAGTGGTCCACCTCTGGGTACCATCCAGTCCTGATACACTCAACCTCAATCAGTATTTTTCGTCGTCTGCATCCAACACAACAAGGTGCGTGCATAGCTCATGCAGGGGTGAATATAACGATACTTAGTAGGATCCCCGAGACCCTCAAGGTCTCATGAAATATAACAAAGATAAACCACAGGGTATGAAATCAACAGTTAACCCCACATAGTTATATGCCCATATATATACCTAAGTTATCAAGTAATCCATCTCAATCAAGAGGAAAACATAAAAGTTACTGAATCAGATCACAGAGGTATACAACTCACGTAGAGTGTTAAAGATGATTAGATATAACAACTATATCATCTATTCTGTCGAACCCACACATGATCCAGGTACAGAAATCAAAACTGTCAAACCCACATAGGATCCAGGAACAGTAAACAGAGCTGTTGAACCCACTAAGGATCCAGGAACAGTCGTTAGTGCTGTCGAACCCACACAGGATCCAAGAACAATAGTTGGAGCTATCGAACCCACACAGGATACAAGAACAGTCGTCAGTGCTATCAAACCAACATAGGATCGAGGAACAGTAGTTGGAGCACATCCAGCCACAGGGTTTCGTAATAGCATGCTTGATTTTGGGATGGTATGCTCTTCATGCTATGTTTTGATACATCAACTACCATGAAGTCCCAAGTTTATGTATCCAAAATATCTGTCCTTCCAAAAAAAACCCAACGCAATAAAATTTGCGTCAATCGGATGCCTGGTCTGAGAGTTATTGGCATTTACATTCCAAGGTCCTGGTTGTAATTACGTTTGACCCAACCCAACCGTACAACAATTGTGCCCAAACCTTGAGTGGGGTATACCAGAAGAACCATCTACTTCCAAGGTTTTTGTCTCCATAGACGGTATGTCAATCATACTCTTATAGCTCATGTTATGGGAAAAATAGTGGAAATAGTTCAAATGGGTCCAGGTCTGGTCCGACCCAGTCGGAACGAACAGGCCCGACCTGAGTCCAGAATGGGGTCCAACCTAGTCAGTGGGGGCAGCTTGGCCCGCAAGGGCGGCCCGACCCATGACGGCGGCACGACCCACGATGGGTCCGGAATAATGGCCCATGGGGTCTTCCCATGCCGCGCCCAGGGGGGAGGCCACGCCCCCGGGTATCTCGAACGGCTAAGGAATTTGGGTGGTTTTCATAACCAGCTCCACGTGGCATAGGTCTGTGTCACGCGGGACCCAGAAATGGGTCCTGCTCTTCTTGGATAGCTGAGTGGCCAGCTGTCGGTACTTCTTGTGGCTTAAGTTGCGTCGGCTCCCACTACACTACCGAGGCCAGGGGTCATGACCCCCTTTTGTTCCACCATGCGGTGCGGTTGCGCTAAGCCTTCCTCGGCAACCCAGCAGCTCGCGTCGCCGGTTTCCTTCATGGTCAGCCTTGCGCCAGCCGCCGATGCACCACCACGGTCTGTCGGCCGCGGGTTACATTTCCGGTAGTGCGGTTTCATAGCCACTGTCACACCGTGACATTCGTCTGTCCCATCCACCAGCGAACTTTCTGTGGGTCACCGGACGAGTTCTGGTAGCCCAATTCTCATTCTAGAAGAAGCTGCAGACTCCTGGGGACGTCACCTTCAATTTGTAATCATTGTTGACAAGAGTCGCTCATCCCGATCTCATGCCGCTTATAGCGTCATATTCCACAATGAAGGCGGAGGTTTTGGGCTGTGTTTGTTCGGCCCGCACCCTCCGTGTTAGGGTGATAGCATGCAACTTCTATTTATAATCCATGACGAAAAATGAAGAAAAATAAACAAAACAAGGTTTGAACCACTGCCTTGGATCATTTATTGTCAATGTTGGTGCGATAAAGCAGACATTGATTCATTGACGTTGAAAGAAAAGATAAAGAAGTCAAGGACGATGTCATCGGTGTTCTTTAAGGATGACTCTTCCTCTCTTGTTACGATTGAAGATCAAAGAGGAACATGTCTGTCATTGGTGGATGAAGTGTTCTTCGTTCATTGATGGTCATTCTACATTGGTAGGGGCGTTCTTCATTGGAGAGAACATGTTTCTCCAAGTGCTCTTCCAACCCCCTCTCCCAACAAAGGAATGGCCAATATTAATTAAATTATGTTATAATAATTTATTTTTAATTGTACAATTAATTCATTAATTAGGGGAGTTGGATCCATTAAGGTGGAGAGGTGGTGGCACCATTAAGTGGGGATCTCAATAGGTTTCTCCCCACTTAATGTGGAGCTGAGGAGGTTTCCACATCAGGTGGTCCCCACTACATTAAACAAGTAGAGGAGGTTTAGACCTCAGCTGTGCCCCACCTCCATAACCTCTCACGGAAGGTTATGCAGTGGTTGTCACACATCCAACATCCAACCTCCACAAGGAGGTTACAGATCCATTGGGACCCACCTACAAACTCCCACATAGTGAATCAAATAAAAATAAAGTGAACATCACTTTATTTTATTATTCTCCACAAAAACCCAAAAACTAACTTAACTTATTGACTTACTGCCATCGATGTGAAAGTCACATTATGTGAATACCAGTGATGCGAGTTCAACGTTGCCCTCAGATTTTAATTCTGAGATTAGGATCAAATGTTATAAAAACCCACTCGTATATTTACTTAATGTACCTGAACAAAACTTCATAAATTGATTCAGGGCACACCGGGCCTCGGAATCACGCGCCATCAGTTTTTTTGGACCTATCAAATTCCCATGTATTTAAGAAAAAAACTCCACAGAATTTCTATTTCTTTACATTCTCTCCACCTCAGGACATTATGTCCCCGTAAGATACAACTCCAATAAAGGGAACAAATGGAGGGTATTATGGATGCATCTAAGCCTGCCGCTCCCACGTACTCTCCTAAAGGTTCCCACGCTGCCAACGAATGAACACCAGAGGTATTGACCGTCCAAGAAGAACCCAGTCCTGTTGATCCTCAATCCCCACTGGAACCTCTATAAAAGTCACCCCATCATCGACGTCCAACTCTCTAGGGTCGATGATGTGAGAAGTGTCATGCATGTATTTTATCAGCTGGGATACGAGGAAGACGTCAGGCACCCAGTGCAACTGAGGCGGAAGAGCTAGGCGGTAAGCCACCTATCCTACTCTACTAAATACCTGGAAACATCCAATGAACCTCAGAGATAAATTTACACCTCGGCCAAATCTTCATAAACCTCATCGACGTGAGACCCGTAGAAAAATGCAGTTGCCATACTTGAACTCCAAAGGTCTCTGTCTCCTATTGGAATGCAACTTATGCCTGCTCTGTGCAGTCTTTATCCACTCCTGGATGATCTGAACCTTCTCTGTGGTAGCTCATACCATCTCTAGTCCCACTAGTGTTGACTCCCTAGGGTCAGTCCAACAAAAGGGTGATCTACATTGTCGCCCATATAACTCCTCAAAAGGTGGCATCCCGATGGTGGAGTGATAGCTATTTTTGTATGAAAACTAAACCAAAGGCAAGTGATCCTCCCAGCTACAACTGAAGTCGATGACACATGCACACAACATGTACTTGAGAGTTTGAATGGTCCACTAAGTCTGACCATCTGTTTGAGGATGTAAGGTGGTGCTCAGATGAAGATGCATCCCAAAAGCCTCCTGCAACCCCTTCCATAGCTGGGAAGTAAACTGTGCATCATAATCGGAGATAGTAGATGAAGGTAATCAATATAGCCGGACAATATATTACACATAAGGGAATCTAAAGAACTCTACTGAACCCTACTCTATGAACAGTAGTAAGTGGTCCGACTTGGTGAGCCGATCAATGATCACCAGAATCAAGTCGTGAACCCTAGATGTTCATGGAAGACTCATCACAAATTCCACATATATCTTATCACACTCCCACTCTGGAACCTCTAAAGGCTGAACCAAGCCTACTGGTACCTGCTGCACTGCCTTCACTTGCTGATAAGTGAGGCACTGGGAGACAAACTCTAAAACTGCTTTCTGCATCCCTGACCACCAGTACTATCGTTGGAGATCCTAGTACATGTTTTCCACTCCTGAATGTAGTGCTAGAGGGGATGTGTGAAAATCCTTCAACAGTTCCTCCTAAAGTGACACTGGCACCATTGTACATCCTCTAAAGAGTATGATGATCCCCCCACATTAATGAAATCCCATCAGGTGCATGCCCTATGGATATCTGAGCACGTCATGTCTCGCAGTCAGTGTCTCCATGTTGTACCTTCCTGACTCACTGAATAATCGGGGGAGTGACTGTAAGAGACTGTAGAAATGATGCTCCGTCACTATCCACAAAGGATATCTGTAAAGCAGTCATTTGTTAAGTCACCTTTCCTGGAAGCTGTATACGAGACCTCCAGGTGAGTGCATCTGCAACAATGTTCCCCTTCCTAAGAGAATAGACTATCTCAAAGTCAAAGTCCTGGAGGAACTCAAGACAACGTCGCTGTCTCAGGTTAAGATCCTTCTATGAAAAGATATACCTGAGACTCTTGTGGTTAGTTTATACTATGAAACACTCGCCAATCATATAGTGCCACCATATCTTCAAGGCGAATACCACTACTGCTATCTCCAGTTCCTGGGTAGCGTAGTTCTGCTTATATTGTCTCAGCTGCCGAGAACCATATGTGATCACTTCTCACTACTACATCAGGACACACCCATGTCTGGTCCCTGATGTGTCACAGTAGACTATTTTCTCTATTCCCTCTTCTAGGAGCCTCAATATTGGGGAACTAGTCATCCTCTGCCGCAACTCCTGAAAACTCTGCTGGCATCTCTCCGAACACATAAATGGATCCCCCTTCTATGTCAAGGATGAGAGTGGTTTTGTAACTCTGGAGATGTCTGTTATGAAACTATGGTAATATCCAGCCAAATCCAAGAAACTTCGTACCCCCGTCACACTCCTGGGTGGCTCCCAAGCAAGTACCGCCTCAGTCTTTGCTGGATATCCTGCAACTCCAGCCAATGAGATGACATGTCCCAGAATGTGAACCTCTCGTATCCAGAACTGGATCTTCAAGAGATTACCATGAAGATTGTGCTCCCAAAGTTTGTCTAGAACTACCTGTAAATGGTAGGCATGCTCTTCCTCAGTAGTCAAGTAGATTAGAATTTTGTCGATGAAGACTATGAAAAAGTGAACGAGGTATGGCTGGAAGATCCTGTTCATGAGTCCCATGAACAATTTTGGAGCATTAGTTACGTCGAATGGAATAACAAAGAACTCGTAGTGTTCATATCAATATCTGAAGGTTATTTTCTACACATCCTCATCTAAACTGTAATTGGTGATAGCCTGATCTGAGGTCTATCTTCAAGAACCAACGTGACCCTTCAGCTGATCAAAGAGGTCGTCAATCATCGGGAGTGAGTACTTGTTCTTCACGGTCACCTGGTTCATGTGACGGTAGTCGAAAAAAAGCCTCAACCTCCCATATGACTTCATAGAGAACAGAAACGGGGCTTCCCAGGGAGAAGCACTTGGACGAATGAACCCCTTCTCATGTAAGTCCTCCAACTATACCCGCAGCTCACGAGGCTCAGTGGGATCCATCTGATATGCTAGTGTAGATATCAGTGTGGTCCTTAGGTACATGTCAATGTAAAAGTCCGCCTATATGTGAGGAGGTAGACCTGGGACATCATCCGGGAAAATATCCGTGTACTGGTCCACCACTACAGGATAGCTCGGATTCTCCACATCAACTCCTCCGAGGGTAAGGCAGGCTAACTGATGAGTGATCGACTGCACCCTTCTCGGAATAAGTTCTTCCTACGCAAAAAAGGCTCCCCTCTCACCGGTGAAGGTGAACAATGTCTCATCCGTGTAGAGACACCGCACTTTATGCTTAATACAGTCAATCTGAGAATGGACTGTAGATAACTAGTACATACCCAAGATGACTTTATAAGGCCTCAACGTCGCAATGAGGGGATCACAACCGAAGATATCGCCTGCTAGAGAAAGGTCACACTGTAGGAACTAGTTCATAATTATCAAGACGGCTCCCATAGGAGTCTTTATCCGTAAAGATCGAGCCAACGGCTCCGTCAGAATCTCCATGCCCTGAACGAGGGAAGTGGCAATGAAATAGTTACTAGAACCTATTCCTATAAGAACTATAGCTATGGTGGAGTAGACATAGACCATACCTCGAATCATCTCCAGAGTGCCATGATCGTAAGCCTTAGCTACCTGGAGTTGAGTTCTCTCATGTCCACCTACTCCCAGTGGTCGGGTTGGACCTCTTAGTGGTGGTGGCGGCAATACTTCAAAGTGTCGTCCACCGCCAGCTGCACGACCAACTCCTTTTCGACATCAGCCGGATCCCTGTGGACTGCCTCGATCAAACCTCTGCCTCTACTTGGGAGGTCCTTCAACTGTCTGCAGATCTTTTGAACGACAGGTCGGATAGTCACTATCCATGTGATCATGTGCACCACATGTGAAACAATGCATATTCCATGAATGACTGGCTCTGCCTAATGTGCCTCGAACAACTGAACCCGAGTCCTGAGGTCATTTATCAGATGGTATAATCCACTTGGACCTCTGTGACATCAGTTTGCTGCCAGCAGTAGAAGACTCTGCTTCGTGATGCCCGGTGGAGGATCTCACTGCTGGTGAGTGCTTAGCAAAGAAAGTCTCCACTAATAGGGCTATCTCCAACACCCCCACCTGCATCGAGATGCTGAGGGAGATCATTGAAGCCATAATCTCACACTTGAGCCCCTGGTCAAAGGTTCAGTCCTTGAAGAATGGGCCCCGAACCATATCTGTGGAGTAGCACTAGTGGTTGGTGAACCTCGCTGAGTATTGTTCCACCTTCATGATACCCTACTTTAGATGCAGTAGTTCCTGTATCCGCACTGCACGAAGGGTGGCATGGAAAAACTCCACCCGAAATTGGCTCTTGAATTCTGCCCAGAGTAGTGTCACCACGTCATGAACCAGAAGCATCAGTTTCCACCATCTGCCTGCTGCTACCTAAAGGAGACTCATAAAAAGGATCACCATAAGGTCAGCTGGTGTCTCTACTAGTCTGCAGACTCTCACCATAGCCTCCACCCAATCCATAGCTGTCTGTGGGTCTGTCTCACCCCTGAACCAGGGCAGCCTCTGGAACTGGAACTTGTGCAATGTGCTCAAGTGGCGTGCACTTTCAACTGCTGGGTATAGTGTCATCGACGGACGAATGGGTAGTGGTAATGCTGTTTACTCCACTGTGATTGGGCCCTGCACTGATGCCTCGTCGCTCAGTGGGCTTCCATCTCGTACAAAGCCTGGATCACTAGTTGGTTGTCTATGTGGAGGCATCCTGTAAGGAAACAGGTGCACCACGGTAACAATGTTATACCTGATGAGATGACTAAAATAATTAACAAAAAACTATTCAAAACACACACGCAATTAGTGTTTTCATTTATTGAGTTTGAAATCAAAATTCAAGGTCCTGGTGTATGGATATGTCAGCCACCGCAACAATACTGGACTCCCAGAACTGAAAACCAAACACTCAATACCCTTAATACTATTACTTAATTGAAAAGATCAGAGTTTTGAGATCTATGGTAGAAATGACTCCACTAATACCAATGTGTCGTGACCTGTACCCCAGGGCCCGTGTCATGACTTCCATAATCTTTCCTTCAATAGGCCAGGGGCTGGCGACTAGCACCAAAGGTGTATTTCCCTAAAACTAGGAAGGCATTGCCTTTATATTCTAAAAACACACACAATAGAGTACAAGATGGAAGAAAAAAACTAAGAAAAAACTGTATGAAAAAAGAGTGCTGAAAAGTAAAAGTGCCCAGTAATACAACCCCATCTGTAATGTACAATAAAATGAAGGTACAAGTACCAGAAAAAGGGAAAACGAATCCTAGATCATCCAACGGGAAATCCTTCTAGAAGGGTAGGTACAGATAGCCTCTACAGCACACCAAGTATGTACACCACCTCTTTGTACTATCACATCGAATGGTCCACTTAAGGGTACCGTCCAGTCCTGTTACACTCAGCCTCGATTAGTGTTGTTGGTCATCTGCATCCAACACAATGAGGTGCAGGCATAACCCTAACAAGGGTGAGTATAAAGATCATCTGTAGGGACCCCGAGACCCTCAAGGTGTCATAAGATCTAACAATTATAAACAAAAAGGTATGAAATCAATAGTTATCCCCACATAGGTATATTACCATATATATACCTAAGTTATCATGTAATCCATCTCAATCATGAGGAAAACAAAAAATTTACTCACTCAGCTCACAAAGGTATACAACTCACATCAAGTGTTAGAGATGATTCGATGTATCCACTATATCATCTATTCTGTTGAACCCACACAATATCAAGGTACATAATTCAAAATTTTCAAACCCACACAGGATCCAGAAACAGTCGTCAGTGCTATCAAACCTACACAGGATCCATGAATAGTAGTCAGAGCTGTCAAACCCACACAGGATATAGGAATAGTCCTCAGTGCTGTCGAACCCACATAGGATCTAGGAACAACAGTCTGAGCACAACCAACCATAGGGTTTGTCACAATCATGCTTGATTTCGGGAGGGTCTGCTCCTCAAGCTATTAGTCGACACATCAACTACCACGATGTGCCAAGTTGAAGTATCCAAACGATCTGTCTTTCCAAAAGAAAACCAATGTGGTAGATAGTTCTTCAATATAATGCCTGATCTGATAGTTAATGGCATTTCCATTTTGAGGGATCAGTTGAAATTATGTTCAATCCAACCTGGTCGTACACCCAACTGTGCCCAAACAATGACTGGGTTATACCAAAAGACCCATCTCCTTCCAAGGTTTTCATCACTGCAGACGGCCCATCATTCGGATGCTCATAGATCACGTTACAGGAAATAGTGTGGAAATAGGTCAAACGGGTCCGGGTCTGGTCCAGCCCAGTCGGACCAACCTGGACCGAAACAGGTCCAGGCTGGGGTCCGACCTGGTCTGTGGTTCCAAACAGGTCCATGGGGGTGGCCCGGTCACATAGGGTTTGGCCCGGTGGCCCGTGGGGTCTGCCTTATCTGCCTCCAGGGGGAGGTCGTGCCCCCTGGTATCCCGAATAGCTTAGCCTTTTGGGTTGTTTCCAAAATATGTGCCACATGGCGCCTGTCCATGTCATGCAGGACCCATTGATGGGTCCCTCTCTTCCCAGCTGGCCAAACGGGTAGTCGCCTCCCGCACGGCCCAGTCACCATGCACCTCCTCTAGCCACCTGATGGATCGGGCC
This sequence comes from Viscum album, assembly GCA_963277665.1. Taxonomy (NCBI): domain Eukaryota; kingdom Viridiplantae; phylum Streptophyta; class Magnoliopsida; order Santalales; family Viscaceae; genus Viscum; species Viscum album. The sequence goes on along the minus strand of OY728137.1, from coordinate 1,877,496,844 downwards.
GCCGGTCCTCCTCATGGCCAGCCTTGCGCCAACCGCTGCTACACCACAGTGATACCCTTTTGTTCCACCACGCGGCGTGGTTGCACCATGCCTTCCTCTACAACCAGGTGGCTCAAGACACCGATTTACTTCATGGACAGCCTTGTGTTGGCCACAGTTTCACCGCCACAGCCCATCGGCCATGGGTTCCTCCTCTGGCGGCACAGTTGCGCCACATCCGTTGCACGGTGATGTTCATCTGTTCCATCCACCAGTGAACATTCTATGGGTCACCAGACGAGTTCTGGGGGCCCGATTCTTATTGCGGAAGAAGCTTCACACTCCTTGGGACGTCGCCTTCGATCTTCAATCATTTTTGAAGAGAGTCTCTCATCCCAGTATCATGTCACATTTAGCATCAAATTCCACAAAGAAGGATGAGGGGTCAGTCTGTGTTTGTTCAGTCCACACCCTCCGTGTTAGGGTGATATCATGCGACATCAATTTATAATCCTCGATGGAAAACGAATAACGAGAAACAAAACAAGGGTCAAACCCATACCTTTGATCATTGATCATTGATGTTGGTGTGAGAAAGCAGGCATCGATTTGTTGATGTTGGAAAAGAATATGAAGAAGTCGAGGATGATGTTGTCAGTGTTCTTCAAGGAAGGTGCTTCCTCCCTTGTTCCGATTGAAGATCAATTAAGAAGATTCCTTTCATTGGTGGATGAAGTGTACTTCGTTCTCCGATGGTCATTCATTGTTGGAAGTAGCATTCTTCATTGGAGTGAATAAGTTTCTCCAAGTTCTCTTCAATCCCCCTCTCCCAACAAAGGAATGGCCAATATAAATTAAATTATGTTCTAATAATTTAATTTGAATTGTACCATTAATTCATTTATTATGGGAGTTGGCGGCATTAAGGTAGAGGGGTGGTGGCACAATTATGTAGGGAGCTCAAGATAGTTCACCCCAAATAATGGGGATTTGAGGAGGTTTTAACCTCAGCTGGTCCCCACCACATTAAACATGTAGAGGTTGTTTAGACCTAGGTTGGGCCCTAAATCCATAACCTCTCATGAGAGGTTATGGAGTTGTGGTCCCACCTCAAACTTCAGACCTCCAAAAGGAGGTTATAGATCTAGTGGGACCCACCTCCAAACACCCACATGGTGTCTCAAATAAAATTATAGTGAAGCTCACTTTATTTTATTATTCTCCACAAAAACCCAAAAACAAACTTATCTACTTGACTTACTACCGTCGAAGTGAAAGACTCATTAAGCTAATACAGGCACTGTGAGTTCAACAGTGCCCTCAGATTTCAATTCCGAGCACTATTTCAAAAGTTATAAAAACTCGCTCGTATGTTTACTAAACATACTTGTCACGACCCGTCCTCGGGGCCCGTGTCGTGACTACCCCAAGACCGCCTTTCATAGTCCAGGGGCTGGCGACTAGCACCAAAGGTGTAAATCCTGATAAAAAGGGAAGGCATTGCCTTTATGAAACATAAAAACACACAACCAGAGTACAAGTGGAAGCAAACACAAAGTAATGCAGTATAACAAAAGTGATGAAAATACAAAGTGTCCAGAAATACAAGCCCAACAGAAAGGTACAGCTACAACTGGAAGAAAAGTACAACTAAAAAGACAACAGCTGGAAGGTGTAGCAGGTCCTAAATAATTCTCCGGGTTCCTACCGAAAGGGTAGGTACATATATCCTCCTCAGCACTCTGATTATATCGGTCCGCTCCGTGTGCCATCACGCCGAGTGTCCACCTTCGAGTACCGTCCAGTCCTAGTATACTCTAACTCATTCAGCGATGTCTGTCGTCTGCATCTAACACAACGTGGTGCGGGCATAACCCTTGCAGGGGTGAGTATAACATTACTCAGTAGGGACCCCGAGACCCTCAAGGTCTCATTAAATCCAAAAGTAATAAACCAAAAATATATCTCAAAATATAACCTTACTTAGGTATATTCCCCTAAATATACCTAAGTTATCATTTAACCCATCTCAATCATGAGGAAAACACAAAGGTCATCGACTCAGCTAAAACCAGGATTTTTATTAATGATGACGAAAACATGGCTGTTGGAGAAATCCTCCTCTTTTGAGCGTATTAGTCCTATCATGACTCTGAGGTTCCACTCAAAAACCTTATACTTCTGAGGTACTCCTCCTCTGTCTAGTACCCCATGTTTGTCTCCACAACATAGCAGTGATCCCCGCCATGGTTCTACCATCCCAACACAGCAGTGCTCCCCCTAATTGCCTAAAGAGGTACTCCTCTTAACCAGTACCACAGGTCTGCCATCCCAAAACAGTAGTGCTCCTCCGCCCAGTGTCTGTCTCCCAACACAGTAATGATCCCGACTAAGCTAGTCAAGTCACTCTGAATCGAATCAGACATGCAGTTACCGGGTCGCAGCCAGTTACAAGGTCACCGTACTCTATACGCTCTTCTCCAGGAGGATTTTCTCCATGATATACCAGTAAACACTCAATGTGTCATAAATTCCCATGAATATGTATCTCAAAGGACCCCCTCGTCATAGGGGTTTCAACGCAACAGACAGCGCGCAGTGAGTTATAGGCTTTTCCGTTCCAGGGGCCCGGCTGGTTTTTAATCTAAAACCATCCCGACTGTACACCAACTGCATCCGAATCACAAGTGGAGTATTCCAAAAGATACATATCAACAAAATTAAACCAACATAATTGATGGCACGTAAATCATACGTCCGGTCCTTAAGTTATAAGGGTTTCCTCTCCAAGGGCCCGTTTGGTTTCGGGTTCGAACCGACCTGGCCGAACCCAAACTTCGCCAAAACCTTGGGAGTAATATACCAAAACAACCATATCAATCCAAGGATTCATACTCATCTAACGGTGCGTCGATCAGAGGTCTGTAGCTCATCTTAAGGTCATTTAAACGAATTTGTTCCGACAAAAAGGGTGGGTTTGGGCCCGGTCCGACACAGCCCAACCCAACATGGGTCTGCCTGAACTAGGTCGACCCGATCTGGGTCCGGTTCCGGCCTGGGGGGGAGCGGCCCGACCCGGCTGGGCACGGCCTAACCCGGCTGGCACGGCCCAGCCCGGCTGGCGCGGCCTAGCCCGGCCGGCATGGTGACACGGTCCGCGTGACGTGGTAAAGCCCAGCCACGTGGCTGGGGCGGTGAATCCCACCTGGTCATGCTGACGAGGCGGCAGAGTTTCCCTTCGGGGCTCTCTATAATCAATGAAGGGAGTTTTTCCCCCCATGTCTACCATAACAAAACCGACAAGCGTTGGCTCCTTCTCCACAGAACCCACCGGGTTCCGCCCTGGCACCCACTCGCCAGCGGCCGACTCAGCCAGCTGCTCTGCTGCCTAACCACCGCAGCACAACCGCGACATCCATTCTGGCGCGATGCAACGCCGCCGCACCGTATCCGACCGCCGCAGACATCATGGCTACGACCCACATTTTCCTCTGGTGCGGTGTGACAACATTGCCCCCCTTTGGCATTGTCGCGGCCCTTGGTGTCCACGACCCCATTCTTCGCACAACTCCGGTGACCCAGTGACAACTGCACTATAGGTTTTTTCTACGGTACTCTCTACCGGTGGCGCCGTTGCACCACCACCTTCGTCAATCATTCAAGAACCATTGCAGGGACATTAGGCCGTGTTTGTTCGGCCCACACCATCCGTGTTAGATGATACAATTCGGCAACCATGTACCACATTTAATAGATGTGGTACGAGGTTTTAATATTAATCATGAATGAGGAACAATTTTTATTCAAAATTAAATTGTTCTTAACCCCTACCTCGCAATGATGTCGCACGTCATCAATCCGTAGGAGACAAACGTCACAGTTGTTGGACATCGCAGAAGAATGGTGTCGATTCCATTGGCATCATAGAAAGAGTCTTCATCAATGGAGACGTTCCCCGCGGTGGGGTATCCTCCCTTGAAACTGAGGAAGATGAAGAGAAGGCACGTCGTCGGTGACTTCATGTTCTTCATTGGAGGCATTCTTCGTCGAAGAGGTGTCGTTCTTCGTGGAAGGATTGTGTTCTTCATCGGAGAAGAACAGTTCCATATAAATTATCTCAAGAGCTCTCCCACCAATATTTCCAACCAAAATAATAAAAAGGCCCTCCCATTTTTAAAAAGTGATGTGCAATTAAAATTAATTCAAACTCTTCAAATTAATTGATTGAAATTTGTTGGCATAATTGATTAGGGAGAGAGGGAGGTGAGGGGTCTCATTTATGGAGGGGGAGTTAACAAAATTAATGAAATAATATATTAATTTTAAGTTTCCACATTAAAAAAGAGAGTTTAAATGTTGTTTAAGGGAGTTTATGGGGAGATGAAGGTTTGGGGATCGTGTGGGCCCCACCACTCAAATATCAACACATGGGAATTTGGGTGGATGTGGGTCCCACCATTAACTTCCCATGGTAAGAATTAACCTCCATAGATACATAAAATTGTTTTATCAATTTTATTTAACTTTTTAAATAAACCACAATTTATAACTTCAAACCCGCATAAAATGAAACTGTGATAATGGTCCCCTTAATAAATTACCAGTGCTGTGAGTTCATAGGTGCCCTCAGATAACAATTCCGAGCATTGGTTCCAAATATAGATAAACACGCTCGTTCGTTCACTGAACGTGCCCGAGCTAAACTTCAGAAATTGATTCCGGTCACACCGTGCCACAGAATCAAGTGTCATCAAAAGCCACAGACTCCTAAAATTTCAATGTATTTGAGAAAAAAAATTCATTCAAATTTATGGGACTTTACATTACTCCCACCTCATGTATTTACGTCCCCATAAAGCTTCAACATAAACTAGGGAAACAAATGAGGGTACTGTGCAAGCATATGAGCCTCCCACTCCATGATCTCTCCTAGAGGTTCTCGTGCGGCCAATGAATGTGCACCTGAGAAATCGACCTTCCACATAGGACATGCTCCTGTCGATCCTCGATCTCCACTAAGACCTCTGTGAATGTTGTCCCGTCATCGATATCTAGCTTTCCATGTTTGATGTTGTGGAACAAGTTGAGCACGTACCTCGTCAAATGAGATACGTGGAAGATGTCATGAACGCAGTGAATCTGAGGTGGAAGGGCCAACGGTAAGCCACCTCGCCTACTCTACTAAGGACCTGGAAGGGTTCATTGAAACTCAGAGATAACTTGCCACCCTGGCCGAATCTCTGTTGACCTCGTCAATAAGAGACCCGTAGGAAGAGGTGGTCGACATCCTCGAACTCCAGTGATCTCGGTCCACTTTCGGCATCGGATCTCTGTCTACTCTGTGCTATCTTAATCCACTCCTATATGATCGGCACCCTCTCCATCGTAACAAGAACCATCATTGGTTCTAAATGTGTTGACTCCATCGCTATCCAAAAAAGATATCTGAAACACGATCAGCTTCTATCTCGCCTCTCCTAACAGCTGAATGCCCGATCTCTTACTAAGAGCATCTGCTACAATGTTCCCCTCCCCAAGAGTGTAGACTTTATCGAAGACATAGTCCTAGAGGAATTCATGCCATCACCGCTGTCTCAGGTTCATGTCCTTCTGAGGGAAGATGCACCTGATACTATTGATTTAGAGAGAACCATAAACTGTTCGCTCAATGAACAATGGGTGAGACTAACAAATTGAAAGAACTAATATGCACCCTTCTTCATCTACATTATACAAGATCTACTGAGATTTACTCTCTTCCGAAAAGAGAGATCCAGTCTTATCCCCTGGATGAACCACATTCTTTTCCTAATACATTCAATCCTAACATTAATGGTACTATTCATGTCTTGGATTACGTCGCAAGGCCTCGACGCTACTACCAAGAGATCCAACCGTTACTCTCGTCTCCATGGGTCAAATCACACTATCGAAATCAGTGTGTGGTCACTGGGTCTTCTCCAGTAGGAATCTCTAAAGTGAGGGTCAAGTCAACTGTTTTAGACCAGAACCTCTAAGTATTAACCACACATATGGAAGGAAAGAAAATGTCATGATGAAAAGTGTCTTTTATTTATGCAGCTCAAAGTACAAAGACACATAACATCCACGAACAATAAACACCATGGAAACTAGAAGCACCAAAGACAAAGGCCTCTTTGCCTGGAACTAGTCCCTCTCCTATCCACCTGCTTCCGGAGATCCATATTTGTATACTTTAGCTGCCTGAAGCTGTGCTCTTCCATGTCCACTTGTTCCCTGCGGTCAGGGTGGACCTACTGGTGGTGCTGGTGGTAGCACGTCGAAGCGTCATCCACCTCTAGCTATACGGCCAGCTCCTCTGCCTCGTTCTCCTGCTCCTTGAGGTCTGCCTCGATCGAACCTCTGCCTCTGCCCGGGAGGTCCTTATTTTATCTGTTGATCATCTGCATGGTGGGTCGGATAGTCACGAGCCCTGTGACCCTATCTGCCACATAGGTAACACAGCCTAGCAGGTCTGGCTCTGTCTGCACCCTGGGTGCCCCACACTACAGACCCTATGTCATTCGGTCGACCACCTATAGGTCTGGTCCTCTTGGACCTCAGTTTCATTTGTCTAATGTCAGCTGTAGAAGACTCTGCTGCATGCTGGCTAGTGGTGGGTTCTATTGCTGTAGACTGATCAGCAAGGAAACTCTCCACTAAGAGGGCTCGTTCCAACACCCCTGTCTGCGTCGGGATACTGTTAGAGACAATTGATGCTCTAATATCTCTCTTATGTCCCTGTTCAAAGGTTCGGGCCTTGAAGAATGGGTCACGTACCATATCAGTGGAGTAGCGCGAGAGGTCGGTGATCCTCACTAAGTACTGCGCCAACGTCATGCTTCCCTGCTGAAGATGCAATAGCTCTAGTATACACACCTCTAGATGGGTGGTTGGTAAAAACTCAGACTGGAACAGGATCTCAATGTCTTCCTGTCACCTTGTCATGCATCTGGAGCATTCAGCTCCACAATCTTCCTGATGCTTCTTGAAGGAGACTGGCAGCAAGGATCACCATAATGTCTGTCGACGTCCCTACTAGCTCGAAGACTCTCACCACAGCCTCCAGCCAATCCTCAGCCGCCAGTGGGTCCGTATCTCCCTAAAACCTGGGCGGACTCTGGCGCTGTAAGTCATGCATTGTGCTCAAGAAGTGTGCATCACATGCTGTTGGGGCTGGTGGCTTCGGTGGCCTATAGGGTGGTAGTACCATGGTTTCCTCTGCTGGTGCCTCAACTAGAAGAGGGCCCTGTACTCAGGCCTCCTCGCTCGGCAGGCTATCAGTACATACAACTCTTGGGGATCAAACTGGTCACCCACGGGGAGGAATCCTAGTAGAAATAGATGTGACACGGTCAAAAGAGTACACCTTGTGAGCTGGCCTGGTTTTGAGCTGAATTAAAGGAAAACTCTTGAAAACACACATGCAATCAATGTTTTTGTGCACTAAGTTGGAAATCAGAAGTCAAGGACCTGGTGTATGGATATGTCGACCAGCCGCACAAACACTGGACTCCTTAAAATGAAGACCACACATAGTACACTTAACACTGTTGCTTCATAGAAAAGAAATATCAGAGTCCTATGTTCTGTGGTAGAACCGACTCCTCTAATACCAATTTGTCATTACCCTTCTTTAGGGCTCGTGCTGTGACTACCCCAAGCCCGCCTTCCATAGGCCAGGGGCTGGCGACTAGCCCCAAACACTACTACAAACTGCACCTTTATCAACGCTAAAAACCAGCATTAACAGCGCTAGAAAAGCACTGTTAATGCCGGCGTAGATATAGGGGGGGTCCCCTTTATCAGTGCTCTGAGAAGCGCTGATAAAGGACCTCCTTTATCAGCGCTTTTTTTAGCGCTGATATAGGTCTCCTATATCAGGGCTTCTCGGAGCGCTGGTAAAGGAACCCTTTATCAGCGCTTCTTTTAGCACTGATAAAGGTCTCCTCTATCGGCGCATAACGGAGCGCAGAAAAAGGCCTAATCGCCTGCACCTACAAAACCGGACCTGCACACCTATACACTAGAATACATGCACAATGTAGCACATGCACACCTGCACACCCTAGCAACCGCACACAATATTTTGACCGACAATGGTATATACATTTACTTAACATCATGAATACAAAAAAATGCATTTCAATATACATTTCAAACATTTTTTTACATGGTTACAATTACAATTATTCAACAACAGTTATAAACATTCATGTTTCATCCTTTAATATCCGTGATCCGCTCTCGATGGTATTTGTTGCCGAAAAAAGCATCCAAACTCAAGGAAAAAAATTCACCTATATTAGAAAACAAATATTATGTTATTAATGCAATAATGAACGAAATTAATACAGTAATATGAAAGAATACATTAATATGGAAATGTGAAACTAAAATATGAAATTTTAAACTCAAATGTTTTCATTTTCAAAACAATGAAAGGGAATAATGTAAAATCAATATGTTTTTGATTAATTTATCTCATTTAATATATACTGATTCTTTATCTAATAAAAAGACTTCTGGTCACACCGTGCATTAGTCGGATTGAGGTGCGGTCAATTCGTACATGTCACAAATGACTCGTGGATCGTTGTCCTGAAGTATCAAAACAATCTGAATGCATTTTCTCGGTTTGTCGTATGTCATTGGTGTTGTTTTCCAAAGTTTATCTCAATTTGAAACTAATATCAGACACTTTAAGCCAAACCAGTCACATTGTGCATCAGATAGAGGTACAGTCGATTAGTACACGTCACAAATGACACATGGATCGTTGTCCTAAAATATCAAAACAATCCAAACACGTTTGCTCGGTATTCTGTATGTCATTGTTGTTGTTTTCAAAAGTTTATGTCATTTTCCAACTGATAACAGACACTTTTAGCCATATCAGTCACACCGTGCATCGGATTGAGGTGCGGTCGATTAGTAAACGTCACAAATGACTCGTGGATCATTGTCCTAAAGTTTCAAAACAATCTGAACGCGTTTTCTTAGTATTCCGTATGTCAGTAGTGTTGTTTTCTAATGTTTATGTCATTTTTAAACTGATATAAAACACTTTGATCCATACGGGTCACACCGTGCGTCGGATTGATGTGGGGTCAATTCGTACATGTCACAGATGACTCATGGATCGTTTTCCTAAAGTATCAAAACAATCCGAATGCGTTTGCTCGGTTTTCCGTATGTCATTGTTGTTGTTTTCCAAATTTTATCTCGATTTGAAACTGATATCAGACACTTTTAGCCATACCGGTCACACCGTGCGTCGGATTGAAGTGCGGTCGATTTGTACATGTCAAAAATCACTCATGGATAATTGTCCTAAATTTTCAAAACAATACGAACGTGTTTTCGGTATTCCTTATCTCAGCATTGGTGTTTTCTAAAGTTTATGTCATTTTGAAACTGATATCAAACACTTTGAGCCATACGGGTCACACCGTGCGTCGGATTGAGGTGAGGACGATTCGTACACGTCACAAATGACTCGTGGATCGTTTTCCTAAAGTATCAAAACAATAAGAACATGTTTACTCGGTTTTCCGTATGTCATTGGTGTTGTTTTCGAAAGTTTATCTCAATTTGAAACTGATATCAGACACTTTTAGGCATACCGATCACACCGTGCGTCAGATTGAAGTGCGGTCGATTCGTACACGTCAAAAATGACTCTTGGATCATTTTCCTAAAGTTTCAAAACAATCCAAACGCGTTTGCTCAGTATTTCATATGTCAGTATTGTTGTTTTCTAAAGTTTATGTCATTTTGAAACTGATATAAAACATTTTGAGCCATATGGGTCACACCGTGCGTCGGATTAAGGTGCGGTCAATTTTTACACGTCAAAATTGACTCGTGGATCATTTTCCTAGAGTTTCAGAACAATCCGAACGCGTTTGCTCTGTATTCCGTATGTCAGTAGTGTTTTTTTAAAGTTTATGTCATTTTGAAACTGATATCAAACACTTTGAGCCATACGGGTCACACCGTGTGTCAGATTGAGGTGAGGCCGATTCGTACACATCAAAAATGACTCTTGGATCGTTTTCATAAAGTATCAAAACAATCCGAACATGTTTGCTCGGTTTTCCTTATGTCATTGGTTTTGTTTTCCAAAATTTATCTCAATTTGAAACTGATATCATACACTTTTATCCATACCGGTCACACCGTGCGTCGGATTGAGGTAAGGTCGATTCGTACATGTCACAATTGACTCGAGGATCGTTGTTCTAATGTTTTAAAAAAATACGAATGCATTTTCTTGGTATTCTGTGTGTCCATAATGTTGTTTTCTAAAGTTTATGTCATTTTAAAACTGATATCAGACACTTTTAGCCATACCGGTCACACCGTGCGTCAGATTGAGGTGCGGTCGATTCATACACGTCACAAATGTCTCTTGGATCGTTTTCCTAAAGTATCAAAACAATCTGAATGCATTTTCTCAGTTTTCCGTATGTCATTGGTGTTGTTTTCCAACATTTATGTCATTTTCCAACTGATAACAGTCACTTTTAGCGATACTGGTCACACCGTGCGTCAGATTGAGGTGTAGTCAATTCGTAAACGTCACAAATGACTGACGGATCATTGTCCTAATGTTTCAAAACAATCCGAACGCATTTTCTCAGTATTCCGTATGTCATTGGTGTTGTTTTCTAAAGTTTATGTCATTTTCCAACTTATAACAGACACTTTTAGCCATACCGGTCACACAGTGCGTTGGATTGAGGTGCAGTCGATTCGTACACTTCAAAAATGACGCGTGGATCATTGTCCTAAATTTTCAAAACAATCCAAATGCGTTTGCTCTGTATTTCGTATTTCAGTTGTGTTGTTTTCCAAAGTTTATGTCATTTTGAAACTGATATATAACACTTTGAGCCATACAGGTCACACTGTGAGTCGGATTGAGGTGCGGTCAATTGATACACATCACAATTGACTCGTGGATCGTTTTTCTAATGTTTCAAAACAATCCGAACACGTTTGCTTGGTATCTCGTGTGTTAGTAGTGTTGTTTTCTAAAGTTTATGTCATTTTAAAACTGATATCAGACACTTTGAGCTATACCGGTCACACCGTACATCAGATTGAGGTGCGATCAATTCGTACACGTCAAAAATGACTCCTGCATCGTTTTCCTAAAGTATCAAAACAATCCGAACGCGTTTCCTCGGTTTTCCGTATGTCATTGTTTTTGTTTTCCAAAGTTTATCTCAATTTGAAACTGATATCATACACTTTTAGCCATACCGGTCACACCGTGCGTCGGATTGAGGTGGGGTTGATTCGTACACATCACAAATGACTCGTGGATCATTGTCCTAAAGTTTCCAGACAATCCGAATGCATTTTCTCTGTATTCCATATGTCAGTAGTGTTGTTTTCTAAAGTTTATGTCATTTTAAAACTGATTTCAGACACTTTTAGCCATACCGGTCACACCGTGTGTCAGATTGAGGTGAGGTCTATTTTTACACGTCACAAATGACTCGTGGATCGTTGTCCTAAAGTATCAAAACAATCTGAATGCATTTGCTCGGTTTTCCATATGTCATTGGTGTTGTTTTCCAAAGTTTATGTCATTTTACAAGTGATAACAGACACTTTTAGCCATACCGGTCACACTGTGCATCATATTGAGGTGCGGTCGATTTTTACACGTCACAAATGACTCCTGGATCATTTTCCTAAAGTTTCAAAACAATCCGAACGCATTTTATCGGTATTCTGTATGTCATTGGTGTTGTTTTCTAAAGTTTATGTCATTTTCTAACTGATAACATACACTTTTAGCCATACCGGTCACACCGTGCATCAAATTGAGGTGCGGTCGATTCGTACACGTCACAAATGACTCGTAGATCATTATTCTAAATTTTCAAAACAATCCAAACACGTTTTCTCAGTATTCCGTATGTCAATAGTGTTGTTTTCCAAAGTTTATGTCATTTTGAAACTGTTATAAAACACTTTGAGCCATACGGGTCACACCGTGCATCAGATTGAGGTGCGGTCGATTCATACACGTCACCATTGACTCGTGGATCATTGTTATAAAGTTTCAAAACAATCTGAACGTGTTTTCTTGGTATTACGTGTGTCAGTAGTGTTGTTTTCTAAAGTTTATGTCATTTTAAAACTGATATCAGAAACTTTGAGCCATACCGGTCACACCGTGCATCGGATTGAGGTGCGGTTGATTCGTACATGTCAAAAATGACTCATGGATCGTTTTACTAAATTATCAAAACAATCCGAACGCGTTTTCTCGGTTTTCCGTATGTCATTGGTGTTGTTTTCCTAAGTTTATCTCAATTTGAAACTGATATCATACACTTTTAGCCATACCGGTCACACCATGCATCGGATTGAGGTACGGTCGATTCATACACATCACAAATGACCCGTGGATCGTTTTCCTAAAGTATCAAAACAATTTGAACGCATTTTCTCGGTATTCCATATGTCATTAGTGTTTTTTTCTAAAGTTTATGTCATTTTCCAACTGATAAAAAACAATTTTAGCCATACCTGTCACACAGTGCGTCGGATTGAGGTGCAGTTGATTCATACACGTCACAAATGACATGTGGATCATTGTCCAAAAGTTTCAAAACAATCCGAACACGTTTTCTCTGTATTCCGTATGTCATTGGTGTTGTTTTCTAATGTTTATGTCATTTTCCAACTGATAACAGACACTTCTGGCCATACCGGTCACAGCGTGCGTCATATTGAGGTGCGGTCGATTCGTACATGTCATAGATGCTCAATAAGTTTAAATAGAGATATCAATGACCATATAAAGATAACATAAGTATTAGGAATTCACCTTCATTGTCCTATTTGTTTACATTCTTCCATCAGGTACGCTGCCCATTCGTTTCTAAAGACATTCATATCATCTTCTAAATAGGAGTTTTTGCGACAGTCATAGTAGTACTGAAAAAATATAAATACACAAAGGATTAATAATTATTTTAAATAAAGTAGTAATTATTTTCAAAAATACCTCTTCAGGGATGCTAGTTTGTTCATTAAATATAATCTCTTTCATAAATTTACTAACATAATAATTGCAGTCCTTGTCATTTGTTTGTTTCAGACAGTCTAGAAACATCGGGAAAAATAAGTAATCTGTTTTGATATGTATTTGGATAGTGAAATATAATTATAAATACCTAGATACTTCTCCATTTGTAGATCTTGTGGGCATTTTCGTACTTATGCCCTGGATTCATTCCAGCCTTTAGACGATATTCATACACCGCCCTATCATAACAAAATCCTAATTAAAAGATAATATAAATTATATAACTAGATATTTAGTTATAAAATGTTGGATCTAGTGTATTACAAATTGACAATCGCCATCATGTGTGGTTGGTTAGTGGGATATCCATGTAGTGAATCCAGAAAATAAATCTTTGGAGTATCCAAATTGACTGCAATGAGCATCCAATGTTCCCTAAAAACACAAAAAGAAATAAGTACTGATAGAAATGAAAATATAATTGATATGATTAAAATGTAGAGTTTTACCCTTGCATCGTTGGTATTAAAAACAGCATGTCAGTCGTAATTCTTCTTTGAAACATTCTGAGCAGATTTGACATCAATTCAGCCTGAACATTATAATCTACTTCTCTTCGTTGTGTAGAAATGGTGTGACGACTAACGAGTCCAAATTTGTATTCATGGTAAAATCCCTTCAATTGTTTTTTATATATACACCTGTGAAAAATATGAGATGTATTAATCCATAATTATCAAAGTATATCAGCTTCTGTAAAATCAAATCATGAAAACATACCTCGTGTATACATTTATAACTGAGGCGCCTAGCCAATCGTATGTGGTGATCTCAGAAACAGCGTCTGCACTAACAAAATCTAATTTTTCCTCTCCGTACATATCTTTTTCACAAAAAAATTGTATGACTCTTGCCTTCTTTCATTTTTGTATCCACATGAGCTTGCAGTGCTATTAAATGTGGATATAGAACGGTCGGGGTGAACACGCTCTCAGTAGATCGTTTTGATCGGTTGGTTGATCCAATGTTGGAGCCACTCTTTCGTTTTAGCTTCTCCATTTTATCCTTCTGTAAAAAAAAATTCATCGGTTCAGCCATTTTATAATTTAATGTTAAAGGTTCTTCTTAAAAAATGAACTAAAAATGAATACCTCTTACTCGACATGTTTTCTTAAAAGATTCGATGGCCATGAAACGAATGTTCCAACAGATTTTTCCACTGTATGAATGTCGGTGGAGGAGGAGGAGGAGGAGCAGGAGGCAGCGGACGTAGCAGAGGCAGGGCAGAGGCAGGGCAGAGGCAGGGCGGAGGCATCAGAGGCAGTGGAGGCAGCGGAGGAGGAGGATGAGGCCGGTGGAGGAGGAGGAGGAGGAGTAGGTGCAGAGGAGGAGGAGGCGTCCGCGGTAGAGGAGGAGTAGGCGTCGGCCTCAGAGGCGCTGGCGTGACCGCGGCGTGACAGCGGCGTGACAGCGGCTTGACCGCGGAGTGACCGTGGAGGAGGAGGAGACGTTGAGGCACTAGCGGCACCGGCAGAGGAGGAGGAGGCTTCGGCGGAGGAGGAGGAGGCCGCGGTGGAGGAGGAGGCACCGGAGGCACCGGCGGTAGCACGGTGGCAGGGCGGAGGCAGCGAAGGCAACAGAGGAGGAGGAGGATGAGGCCGGTGGAGGGGAGGAGGAGCAGGAGAAGAGGAGGTGGTGGCGGCCGCGGCGGAGGAGGAGGAGGCAGCGGAGGCAGCGGAGGAGGAGGATGAGGCCGCGGAGGAGGAGGAGGAGGCCGCAGTGGAGGAGGAGGCACCGACGGCAGCGCAGAGGTAGGGGGGAGGCAGGGCGGAGGTAGCGGAGGCAGCGGAGGCAGCGGAGGAGGAGGATGTGGCCGGTGGGGGAGGAGGAGGAGGAGCAGGAGCAGAGGAAGAGGCGGCGGCCACGATGGAGGAGGAGGAGGCGACGGCCGCGGAGCAACCGGCGTGACCGTGGCATGACCGCGGCGTGACCGCGGCGTGACCGCGGCATGACCGCGGCGTGACCGCGGCGTGACCACGGCGTGACCGCGGCGTGACCACGGCTTGACCGCGGCGTGACGGCGGAGGTGGAGGAGGCCGTGGAGGCACCGGCGGAGGAGGAGGAGGCCGCAGAGGCACTGGCGTCACCGGCGGAGGTTGCGGAGGAGGAGGAGGATGAGGCCGGTGGAGGAGGAGGAGGAGGAGCAGGAGAAGAGGAGGAGGCGGCGACCACGACGGAGGAGGAGGAGGCGACAGCCGTAGAGGTCCCTACTCTAGGTGGATATATATGGATACTTTCCTTGACTGGTCTCTATATGAAAGAATTTTAAAAGGCTCCATCACCTTCCAAAGATATATTATTTCTAGAAAATTGTTTTGTGGGAGAAAGAATTAATCATATATAGTTGATGTCACTTTTAGATCATATGATTCCTTACTCATCAAGATAAATAGACAAGAACCAAAACCTAAGAGGCCTCAGGCCTATCCAAATATCTAGAAGTGATGAATTCCCAGTGCTTATTGGAAAACTATGGATGTGTCGACTTCCCACATGCACACCCCCCTCCCCATATCTCCCCCAGCAGACTCTTGCACATCCCCCCTCCCTTCCACCCACTACACCCCCCACTTGCACAACCCCCCTCTCCCACCCCCACCTTCACACCCCCCACTTGTACACCCCCCGACCTCACCCACCAACAGACTCCCACCTACTGGACCCCCCCCCCCCCCAACTAGAACACTCTCTTCCCCACCACCCACTTGAAAATCCCCCCCCCCTCCTACTTGGATATCCCACCCACCCCCACCTGCACATCCCACCCCCACCCCACCCCCAACCTGTACACCCCCCCACCTAACATCCAATAGACCCCTTATTATATGCCCCACCTACACATGTTCACCCACTGCACATCTCCCCCACCTAAACACCCCCACCTGCACACCCCCCCACCCACTACACCCCCGCAGTACCTTCACCCCCCCCATTTCAAATAAAATTTATTCACACAAATCATGATAGATGAAATATAGAACAAAAACAAAAAACAAATCAAATTACAATTACTGGGCATAGCATACCGCACAATGGAGGAGGAGGAGGCCGCGGAGGAGGAGGAGGCCACAGAGGCACCAACGGAGGAGGAGGAGGCCGTGGTGGAGGAGGAGGCCGCCGTGGAGGAGGAGGCACCAGCGGAGGAGGAGGAGGCACCAGCGGAGGAGGAGGAGGCCGCGGTGGAAGAGGAGGCACCGGCGGCAGTGGCGCGGAGGCAGGGCTGAGGCAGGGCGGAGGCAGCGGAGGCACCAGAGGAGGAGGAGGATGAGGCCGGTGGAGGATGAGGAGGAGGAGCAGAAGCAGAGGAGGAGGCGGCAGCCGCGACGGAGGAGGAGGAGGAGGCGGCAGCGGCGCAGACGAGGGCTTCCGCGAGAGGATGATTGTGTGTGGGGATGAGGAAGAGGACCCGCGTGTTTTTAACAAATCCACAGGACCCTTTATCAACGCTAGTAAAAAGCGCTGATAAAGGGTGTATTTATCAGTGCTAAAATGAAAAGCACTGATAAATACAACCATTATCAGCGCTTTGTTAGTGCTGATAAATAATCCCTTTATCAGCGCTAGTTTTAGCACTGATAAAGGTGTCTTTCATCAGCGCTTTTTTTAGCACTGATAATGGCCCGACCCTTTATCAGCGCTAAACCGTTAGCACTGATAAAGGGGGGCACAGGCCTTGCCCAGTTTTGTGGTAGTGAAAGGCGTAAATCCTGATAAAAAGGGAAGGCATTGCCTTTATGAAATGTAAACACACACAACCAGAGTACAAGCAGAATCAAAAACTATGTAAATAAGTATAAAAAAAGTGATTAAATTACAAAGGGGCCATAAATACAAGCCCAACAGAAAGTTACAGCTACAACTGAAAGAATAGTAAAACAGAAAAGACAACACCTAGAAGGAAAAACATCTCCTCGATCGTGCTCCAGGTTCCTACCTGAACGGTAAGTTATGATGTCCTCATCATCACTCCGCATCTATCGGTCTGCTCCATGTCTCGTCATGCTGAGTGTCCACATTCAGGTACCGTCCATTCCTTGTACACTCTACCACGGTCAGCGTTGTCCGTCATCTGCATCCAACACAACGAGGTGCGGGCATAGCCCATGCAGGGGTGAGTATAACGATAATCATTAGGGACCCCGAGACCCTCATGGCCTCACTAAATCCAACAAGGATAAACCAAAACGAAAATCTGAACAGATAAACTTACTTAAGTATGTGCCCATACATTTTCCTAAGTTATCGTGTAACCCATCTCAATCATGAGGAAAACAGAAAGGCCATTTAATCCGCTAAAACCAATATTTTTATTCACGATGATGAAAACACGGCTGTTGGAGAACTCCTCCTCTGTCGAGTGTAGTAGTCATGTCATGACTCCGAGGTTCCACTATTTATCCTTAGACTGCTGAGGTAGTCCTCCTCTGTCGAGTACAGTGTGTACGTCACCCCTACACAGTAGTGATCCCCACCAAGGGTCTGCCGCCCCAACATAGTAGCACTCCCCCTAATAGCCTACAAAGGTACTCCTCATGTTGAGTACCACAGGTCTGCCACCTCAATATAGTAGTGCTACTCCGTCATGGGTCTCTCGCCCCAACACAATAGTGATCCCCACTGGGCTAGTCATGTCAATACCTAATTGAATCGGACAAGTAGTCATCAGTTCTCAGCCAGCTACAAGGTCTTCGTACTCCGTACGGTCGTCTCCGGGAGGATCTGCTCCATGAGAAAATGGATGACACTCTAAGTGTCACTAAGTCCCACAAAAAGTATCTCAATGAACTGCCTCGTCATAGGGGTCTCAACGCAACAGAAGGTCTGTCAATCGGATGTCCTCTCTGTAAGTTGTTGGCTTTTCCGTTCCAGGACCCGGATGGTTTTTAAGCTATAACCAACCCGACTGTACTCCAACTGCATCCGAACCTCGATTATAGTATGCCAAAATATCCTTCTCAACAAATGGAATCCAACGTAATTGTCTTCACATCAATCGGACGTCTGGTCCTTAAGTTATAAGTGTTTCTGCTTTGAGGGCCCGAATGATATCGGGTTCGAACCAACCCGACCATACCCAAACTTCACAGAAAACATGAGTGTAATATACAGAAATGACCAACTTGAACCATGTATTCCTACACAACTGATGGTGTATCGATCGATGGTCTGTAACTCATGTTAGGGCCGTTTAAACGAATCTGGTCCGAAAAAAGGGGGGTCTGGGCCCGGTACGACCCGGCCCAACCCACCCTGGGTCGGCCAAAACCAGGTCGACCCGACCCGGGTCCAGGTCTGGCTCGGGAGGGCGTGGCCCAGCCCGGCCAAGGCGGCCCGTCCCGGCCGGCGCGGTGACCCGGTCCTCGTGATGCGGTGAAGCCGAGCCGCGTGGCAGGGGCAGTGAAGCCCGACTGGCCAGGCTGACCGAGCAACAGAGGTGCCCTGTGGGGCCCAACATAATCAATCAAGGGGGCAGTTTTTCCCCCTTGTCTCTTGTAGTGGAACCGACAAGCACCGATTCCTTCTCCATGGAACCCACCGGGTTCCGCCCTGGCACCCCCTAACCGGCGGCCGGCTGAGCCGGCCGCCCTGCTGCCTAACCGACGCTGCACAGCCGCGACTTCTCTTCTAGCGTGACGTGACGGTGTTGCACCCTCTCTGACCGCCACGACCCACATGGCCACGATTCTTATACCATGCGGTGCGACGACGCCGTGCTTTCCTCTGACAACCACGGCCCGCATGGCCGCGTCCCACCTCCTCCTCTAGCGCGGTGTGACGACACTGTGCCCCTTCATTATTGCCGCAGCCTGTGGTGGTCGTGGCCCCATTCTTCGCACAACTCTAGTGACTCGGTGACAAAGTCATTGCCAGTTTCTTTTGCGGTACTCTCTACCAGTGCCTCCATTGCACCACCACCATCTTCAATCATTCATGAACCATTAGAGGGACATCAGGGACATGTTTGTTTAGCCCATGACCTCCGTGTTAGATGATAACATTCTGCAACCATGTACCACAATTAAAAGATGAGGTATGAGAATTTAAAATTAATCAAGAACGAGGCACAATTTTTATTCAAACAAAAATTGTTCTTATCCCTTACCTCGCAAGGATGTCTAACGTTGTCAATCCGCGTGAGATGAACGTCGCGATGGTCGGATGTCGTGGAAGAACAGTGTCAATTTCATTGATGTCAGAGAAAGAGTCGTCATCAATGGCGATGTTCCCTGCGGTGGTGTCTCCTCCATTGACGCGGAGGAATAAGAAGAGAAGGCACGTCGTCAGTGACTTCACGTTCTTCGTCGGAGGAGTTCTTCGTCGAAGGGGCGTCATTCTTTGGGGAAGGATGGTGTTCTTCGTCAGAGAAGAACACTTCCTTCTAATTTCTCCCAAGAGATCTCCCACCAATATTGCCAACCAAAATAAAAAAAAGGCTCTCCCATTTTAAGAAGTACTATGCAATTCCAATTAATTCAAACTCTTCAAATTAATTTATTGAAATATGTTGGTATAATTGATTAGGGAGAGAGGGAGGTGAGTGGTATCATTAATGGAGGGGGAGTTAACAAACTTAATGAAAGAGGATATTAATGGGAAGTTGGCACATTAAACAAGAGAGTTTAAATTGGGTTTAAGGGAGGTTATGGGGAGATGAAGGGTTGGGGATCTTGTGGGCCCCACCTCTCAAATATCCACACATGGGATGTTGGGTGGATGTGGGTCCCACCATTAACTTCCCATGGGAGGAATTAACCTCCTTAGATACATAAAATTTTTCTAAAAATTTTATTTATCTTTTTAATTAAACCACAATTTATAACATCAATCCCGCATAAAACGTAACTATAGTAAAGGTCACATTAAGCAATTACCGGTGCTGCGAGTTCATCGGTGCCCTCAGATTTCAATTCCGAGAACCGGTTCAAAAGATAGAAAAACCCATTCGTTTCTTCACTGAACGTACCTGAGCTAAACTATGGAAATTGATTCTGGGAACACCAGGCCTCAGAATCAAGTATCGTCATAAGCCACAGACTCATAAAATTTCAATGTTTTTAAGAAAAATGTTTCCATGAAATTTATTGGTCTTTACAGTACTAGAAAAAAATATTTGAAATTGATTCCGGGAACAACGGGCCTCAGAATCACGCGCAGTCAGTTTTCGTGGACTCGCAAAATTCCCATTTATTTAAGAAACAAAATCCATGTAATTTCCAGGTATTTACAATATACATGCCATTCCTCTAAAGGAAAACATGAAAAGTCATTGAATGAAAACATTTATAGAACATATCATGAGAAACAAAGAATCATCATATACAAAAAAATGTGAATCAAACGTGGTCATGGAATGAAGCTATCACATCAATATCATAGAAACAAAACATACTATACTTTAGGCTATAACCACACCCACATGCTATCACAATTCTAACAAAACATCATATAACTAGAAACATAATTTAAATATTGAAATATGTGAATAAAGTATCCCAAAAAGATAATAAACTATCAACCACAAAATTCATCGATGTAAAAAAGGGAAGTGATAAATTAGTCATGAACACCTCTTCCATAAATTATAATAGAAATGTTGACACTTGAGTTTCACCAAGGGTACCTGAAATATCACATGTAGATATATTTTATCCATTTTGGATAATTCTCATATTATTGTTAAAAATTTTACATGAGATAATATTATATCTGTCCTGGTTAATTAAAATAATCATTTTAAAATATTAAAACTTATGATATTTCATCTCTCCCATATAATTTTCAAATTATAAATTTAAATATTACATAAGATAAAATATTTACTCTCCCAGATTATTTCAAATTATCATTCATCATATTACATTTGTTAATATTTTATATCTTGTGGATAATTCAAATTGTAACTCTAAAATATTACATGTGATTATATTTCACATCTCTCATGTAATTTTCAAATTATCTTTTAAAATGTTGCATGATATAATATTTTACTTTTTTTTAATTTCATATGGTCATTAAAAATATTATATGCGATAATATTATTTCTCTTTGGGATAATTCGAATTATCTATTCAATGTATTACATTTGATGATACTTTTTGTCTCCAAGATAATTTTTCAAACAATCAATCAAAAAATTACATGGGATAATTTTAAAATTTTCCTAGATAATTTAAAATTGAAATTTATGATTTAAAATTATTTGATTAAATATACCTCACATTCATAAAAATCAGAGATATTAATTAGCTTCTTCTCATCAAGACGAATCCCAATGGAACTGATGGCACATCAATCCAATCAACATAAGAGAAGTTATCAAAGATAAATGAAAAAATGGATAATAAAATAATTATTTAAGATAAATAAATAAATTCATCTCATTCCTCAACATTATATAATTTTAGGGATAAAGGAAAATATAAAACACATGTATGAAGGGATGGTCATAAGTAAGATAGTCTAATTTGATTCTATCAACACATCAACAGTCACTTGCAAGAAAACATATGATCACTCATTTTCAAAATTATAGAGAACAAAAAATGGGGAAATAGGTTCTGGTCATTAAAATGAAACACAATCCATGTTGTTCAAAAAACCCACAAATGATAAGACCATAATTAATTTGTGATTTAACTAAATCATAATTATGATGTAATTAATTTCTTCCCATTATATCATTGGTGAAATTAAATGATTAAAAATATTGAAAACAAAGGTATATGAAACATTGGGGATCGTTAATATAGGTTCAAACATTTTTTTTTCTATATGAACTTGAATATTGAAAATTTTTATAAGTAATATAAACATTTATTTAATATATATTAACTGACATAAAATTAACTAACAACCAGACTAGATGCACATTGTGCAAAGTGTTATACTACATCTCAGGTAAAGCCACCATTCCAGAAACAATCGTGGTCTCATATTTCTCATAATATACACTTTTTAGGGATATTAATTATTTATTAATTTGAAAACATAATAAATAAATAATTAAAAATAATAATAAAAAACTATCATGAGCATGCCATAAAATCATCTAACATATATAATGTTATACCCCACCTAGGGTAAAAACCACATCTTAAAACTAATGGTAGTTTCAAATTTCTCATATGATGCACCATTAACGATTTATTAAATTATATTTACAAATTAATAAAATAAATAATATTAAATAAATTCTTATCACAATAAATTCATGGAAATATTTGATGATTACAAATATTATACTCCACTAAAGGTAAACACAATATCTTAGAAATAACAGTAGTCACATGTTTCTTATAACATACATAGTTTTTGAGTTATTCAACTACATTGAATAATATATGTGCACATAATAAAATATATTTAATTATTTTATTCAATATTCAGATAGGATTTAGGGCCTCAGATTCTCCCACCAACATAGTGTTTGACATAAAAAATATTATATGGAATATTCCAAATTCCGATCGATGATTTTTCTCTTACATAAAGATTTTAACAAATTTTTTTTCTGGTAAATTAATTTTTTCATATAAAATTCATATAATTTATAAACGAATTTGTATTTTTATTTTTGAAAATCCATGTTATTATCGGAGGAATGGTCAATTCAAAAACGGGGAACCATAAGAACCCTTGATCTGGAACTGTTTTATTGTTGATTTATACTCATGGATTCATTCGATCTAGATTTGGAGTTTTTTATGGTTTCCATGATAGTGGAAAAGAAGCAATCCCCATTGGGAAGGGAGTATGATTGTGCATATTGAGATTAGGGTGTTTCTTTTACTGAGTTATTTCATGAAGATTCTTGAAAGCTCAGAAATTATCTCACACATTCATTAACTCCATATAGGTTGTAGGATGATACCTTATATGTGGTGGAAAATCCAAATGCTTATAAACAATAAATAGATCGAATAATTTCACTTCTATTTGTTTAATCTTTATTTTCCAATGAGATAAGAACTATACCAATGGCGATATAAATAATAGATTGTGTTATTGGTTGGAGTAAGGAATCTTGAAGTTTACTACGATTATGATGGGGCACTTAAAAAATTTATTTAACTCCCAGGATGACCTTATAATCTATATGAACACATGAATCATTATTTCAAAAACAAGTACTTCTAGACTCTCACAATGGGACATAAATTTCAATCTTTTTTACTCAATGAATATCCTCTATGTATACATGGATTGGATTTAATGGTTTGATTAGGGTATTCTATAATCCAATGTTTCTCAATGAATTTACTACTTTAGTGTGCGTTCCTATAATGTTGTACCAACACACTCATCATGTAGATCATGGTTTCTATGAAAGAAATATTTTTTTAAATTGATATGGAAGACATGATGCGCAGGGTGACTAATAAAGTGGTAAATGATAGGAAGTTATAAAACATTATATGTCATGGATAAAAACCCATTTTGTGGGGAGTAATAAAAAGCGGGTCATTAGTTTCCTTCTTATATAGTAATATAATGGTGACTGAAACATCCTTCTATAGATAAGCACAAAACCTGGAAGGATGTTTTGAGAACCAATAAGGGATTTATAAAATACATGTAAGTGGGTAAACATTATAAAAAGGAATCCAAAGGAAAGATTGTTATTGATGAAACTATTACTCTTTTGATGTTAGAGTGGGTATCTAAAAAACTCCAATAAGGTCGTTGGTGTTCCAATTTTGAATGAACCCATTAATTGGGTTTATATTGAGGTTTCTATTAATATAGGTCCTGAAATTACTTTAGAAGAATCATAATAACTAACTATTGTGATTGAGTCTATAGATTATGGTGGAAAATTTCAGCATGAACACCAAACTTTGAATGATCATATCACTAGTATGTATAAGCTGGACATTAGTATTATACCACTGGATGGTGTATTGGAGAATGATACTTCCAACATAGTGATCGATTATGCTTGATAATGATAACCATATATTTATTACGGGATTGTTACAGCAGATTATGCGATCACAACTGCTACTGGTGCCATTTCAATATAAAACCATAATAATGGGAATCATATGATTTTTTATAACCCCTCCATATCCACACATATTATAAAAGAATGACCAAAAAGTGTTGAAAAAAATCTCAAAATATCGATTTCCCAATATTAATATGATTACTTCAATAGTGTCTTCTTATAATAAGTTTAACTAGAGGTTATAGAGAATAATGGTTGACCAAAAGTTGTAAATAGAGGCTAGTGCATTCTCTAGTTTCCTATGTGCACTATTGACATGTTGTTCTATATAGAGATTATCTTATAAAATTTTCAACAATTCAAATTAACACTTTTAAGTTGATGCTTCTCTCATTGATAAAAATATTAATAAAAATAATTTTACTTTCCTTTAAAGTAGAGCTGGTGGGTCTAAGAAAAACTCATGAAAAAAAATGAAAAATGAAGATGAAGGTTGGGAAATTTAAAATCAAAAT
Organism: Viscum album; assembly: GCA_963277665.1. NCBI lineage: Eukaryota > Viridiplantae > Streptophyta > Magnoliopsida > Santalales > Viscaceae > Viscum > Viscum album. Next base: position 1,877,472,267 of record OY728137.1, on the reverse strand, counting down.
CATTTTTATAATGAAATATGTTTATAATATTTGTCAATTATTGGGTAATAATAAAATATAAAACTCCTTCCATAGAATCCTCCATGCACATAAACCCAATATGTTGATAAACCTAGGAAATCTTCCACACTCTCATTTACTGGTCATATTAAATTTTGTTTTCATTTTATGATTGGTAATTGTTGTTATTCAATGTTTGAAGAATAATGATTTACTGCTATAATTATAATTGGCATGGTGGGCATCATTAGTTATGAATATCATATGGTACCTTATAAGTATAACATAACAATATTAAGATATTTTTCTCCTTCAACTATATCATGAATATATATATTGATAGAAGATCATTATGGATCTGTATTGGAATATTGAGATATCTTATATGTTATTTTGGGATCATTCTTACAGAATTTAGTATTTCCATGTGTTCATGTGGGAAGATTTGATCCATTCACTCTCTCATTTAACAAAGATAACTAAATGCCTTTATGGATGTGATTGATCTATTCAAGATTAGTCGTTTTTTAGAAAATTACACTTGTTACTAAATATTCTAAAAAAATTGTGGGTAGTAATCCATTTTTTGGTTTTATTATAGATAGATATTTCAAAAAATGGGATTATATCTCTAATATTAGTCTGTTTAGTTTCAATTCCTTCCATCACAGTATAATGGTTAGTCTCATAAATAAAGACATAAAGTGTATTTTTTTCATTCAGTTTTTACAATGGTTGGATTCATATTCATGAATTCAATTGGATAATATGAGTTTTTTGAGTATAAAATATTTTGATATTGATTATTCAGGTTGTATTTTAATGGTAAAATTTGTTAACAAAAATTAATGGTCTATATTATAATAACATTTCGTAGGATAGACACTGATATAACCTCTCTAGAGTATGAAATTTTGTAGGATCAAGAGGCATCCCTAAAGGAATACTTATTCTTGGATTGATCACAAGATGTTAATATTTAATTCATGATGAACTACACTATAATAAATAAGTCATATCTGAAAAAGGAATCCATCAAAACCAAATTGATAATGGAGGGGTATAAAAAATAAAAAATTTAAAACTCAATGAAATGGGATAGAATAGATAAAATACCTCTTTCATTATTAAATGTGGATGAAAAAATTCTTATGTATAAGGACAGTATATCTAAAACAATGTATCATATTATTCAAACCTCTTTAACTGTTCTATTGTGAAAAAGGAATTCATGGATGATATTATTCACATTTTTGGTCTAATACATGGATAATATAATTCTTACTATTCTATTTATTGATTGTGAAATCAAGGAATCCATTTTTAGTCATAACAAAAGTATATTTTATTGTACAAATAGATTCTATAATTACTTTTTCCAATTGTATTGAGATGTGGTTGATGTATATTTTTTTCTGATTTGTATCCTCCTTTTTTCCAATTGAAGCATTCCTCAATGCCTCAGTGATCAGTTTCTTCCTCTAATTCAAAATGTTATTAATTATTTTCAGCATAATTTATTCAGGATAGTTGCAGTAATGAATATAATATTCTATATGATTATAAAAATTATTTCTAAGAGTCATGTAGTTATCTCAAATAAAATCATTTCATTTATACAATATGGGTTTGATAAAAGAAGATATGTTCCAAATTTTATTTTCACTACTTATGGATGTGTTAATTTATTCATAAATATAGAATGGAATGAAATATTGATATTAAAAATGATATTAAGAAGGATATTGTCAAAATGGATGGGTATTTAATTTATAATGTGTTAATCTGATTGGGATTTTTTTAGTTTTTCCATTGTGTGAAGTATTTTTTATTAACTCACCTCACATATCAATGCTAATTAATATCTCTCCCAGGGGGGACTTAAGGTGATCAACAGTTGTATGGAATGGTGTCCCATTTATTTTATTTTCTTATATTTCTGAATATTAACATAGAAATTGTTTCTCTTAGATGGATGAACATGGTAGTATAATATGGATTCAATCTTCGAGGTTCCTTGTTTATAATATAAAGTTTCTTTATGATTATGATATAATTTATTTTCAACAATGTGGAAATAAAAACATTAGGTTCCCAAAAAACATTCTGTATTTTTATGAATGTATTTTTAGGAAGCTATTTAGTTGGGATAATTCATTTATATTCTTTAAGAACATATTCCCAATTTCTATTTAAATATATTGTTTATGCTATTGGAATAAAAAAGGGTTCCATTAATTTTTATTACATTGGAGTTCCACTGTTCTAGGAAAGGCCACAAAAATAATTATTCAATGGGATTGTTGGATAGATTATATATAATCTTTTAACATGGATCTGGAAAAAAAAAATTAATGGAAGGTAATATTTTCTTGGTCAAATTCACTATTTTTACCTAATGGTCTATTATTTGATGATTTACAAATGGATAAAGGGATTAATAAAGGAAATAAATGAGTCCATTAAAATTTCAATTGGATTTGGAACATATTGGAATAGAAAATTGAGACAACCACTTAGAAAAAAACTAAAAATCTATTGATGTTGGGAGAATGAGAATCAAGAATTTTCATTTTTTTAATGAATCCAACCTCAACCAGTTTCTATGTAACCATATTAATAATTCATAAAATGATATAATCCTTATTAGATAAAATTTCTTGGGGAGGATAATTCCAGGACGTATTTATTAAATGAAATCTTCCATTTGGACTCCAATTAACGAATCATATCACAATATTATGATTTGACTAAGATGGATTGTAAATAGAAATTCCTCTCTAAATTACCGGATAAGTAAATGGACTTCTTATCCTCTTGCTGGGGATATTTGAGATCATGATTATTTCTATGATTCTCATATATTTATCTATGTGTTCTTTAAGCCCAATCAACTTCTTATACAGGGTGGGCTCAATTACATTATCAGATATTTTACTTTTACCCTATATGCTAATATTCTTATTTGGGAACCTAATAGGAATGGAATATTGACCAGTTTCCTATTATCACAAAAAATATATAATGATTAATCTTGGTATAAGGAGAAAAATAATTCTTCAACACATCCTATATTAGGCTCTCTCAACTTAATCTTTTTTAGAGATTGGCCAATTATAGAATAATCAATGATACTTAATTGAAATTTTTTGTTATTTCACTCGATTTTTGGTGATGTTTATTAAATAATCACCGGGAGGATGATGATTACCTATTCCTTAGTCATTAAACCACCTTTTTATTATAAAAATATTTTTAAACAATATATGATCTAACCAAAAAATATGTGGAGTCCTTGCAAGAACTAATTCATCATTGAAACAGATTCACCGATATTTTATAGATATAAACCAATTTTTGGGGTTAATGGTGGAGCTCCATCATGTGATCTGGTTCAAAAAAATGATAATATCTATTAGGGTACAATATTCTATACATAATGGGTTCTAATGAAGAATATAGATTCATTAAATCAATAAAATGAATTAATCCATAAATTTTTTCCCAACAGTATTTTTAAATTCGTAGTTCTCATATATATTATATTTTTTGGATATTACAAGTCGCTAGCAGGTACTATTGATGTGTTATTCCATGATCCCAAGTTCAATTATATTAAAATTAAATTTTATTATGATTTAAAACGTAACCCTAACCCCTCAGATTATAGTGTGGTATTAAGGAATAATAAAGGGGATACAATGGTGTTTTCTATTGATATTTTGGTATTTAACAATCCTCTGAAGTTGAAATACATGGTATTATCAATGATATTTACTTCCAAATAGTGAAATGGGCTAAAAATATATGGATTGAAAGTGAATCTACAATGATAATTCAGGTATTAATAAATTTATTCTTACATATTTCATGGATACTCACTACTCGTTGGATAGATTATATGGATTTTCTTTTGAGTCACAACATCATTTTTATTCATGTTTATCTAGAGGACTATATAGTGGAATATGTCCAATAAAATTTAATAGTTCAAAGGGATCTCACTTGGTTGAATAAAATTCTATCAGAGTTGGTTTCATATTATGAATTTTAACAAAATCTTATATTTCAAGATCTTTTAAATTTCCTCTTTTTTATTAACAAATTATTATCCATATTTTTTTTATGAACCTTGAATGAAGTTTTATTAAAATAAATTATATTCTACAATGTTTTTTTTTCAATTTTTTTCATGTCGTGAGATAATATATTCATAAATTTGGTTAGTCAAAATTATTTATTTTTACTTTTTCTTAATAAAACATTTATTAATATCATTCATAAAAATCATAATATATGTAAATTAAATAATTTGGTAAACTATTTCAAAATGGATTCTTTGGAATTAATGGAATTTAAATTAGTAAATTTGACCCTTTTCACAATGTCATTGAGTTTAAAAATAAAATTTAATTATCGAATAATATTTTATATTTTATATTTTTATATATCATTATTCACTTATTTTTTGTGTTGTGTGTAACACAAATTATCAAATAAATTGAATTTATTAAGGAGAAATATATTTTAAAATATCATGGTGTTACATTATACACCATTAAAGAATAATTCCCTCAAAATACTATAATTAAAATGGATATAGATGATGATAATTCTCCCTCATTAAAACCTCGGTTTGTAATGTAGTTTCCTAAAAAAATTTATTTTTCCATAAAACATTTAATACATGATTTGTATTATTCGGTATCAATATACATCGTAGATTCAATATCTTAATTATTTCTTCTATATATGTAAGATCTTAATATAGCTTTAGATATTCTCTGTTTAGTACATGTGAATGATTTGGTATATTCTTCATTAAAATAGATATACATAACACAATGTTAACTTGAGAGAGGTTATATGGATACCTCAAGGAATAAGATACCATATTAATTTAATCAAGAATTTCTTATGGACTGATATATATGGAGTTTAAATTATATTTATTTCTTAATAACACAAAATTCACCTAAGTTGTTTCTTATATGGATAACTTATCACCAACATCAATATCATTGTCTCTTTCTTGATTATTAGTATAACATTACAATAAACACAGATAAATTATGATGTCATGAATATTGATATAACATTAACCATTATTTCTTATTCTATATCCTGTAGTGATAGATTTAATCTTTCAAGAATATCCCACTCGGTTAGAGTTTTTAGCTTCCTTATATAGAGTAATTCATAAGAATATATCTAAATGATTTTGTGAAAATAATAGTTATTATAAAATATTTCTAGAGGAAGGATTTCATCCCAATGACCATTGAAATATATAGATAAAAATCTCAACATATATTTTATGGTTAGACTGGTCCTCTTAGACTTACCATCTTCCCATCCCTAATATGTAGTTCTATATCACTTCATTATGTTCAATTATTCCAAAACAATTCTCTAGAACACTGAGATAAATCTCCGATCATGATCAGATAAAATTAATATTGGTATACTACGAAATATTTCCTCCACTTGTATATATTTCCTCCTCTTCTCATATGGGTATAGGTAATGGAATCGTCATCCTCTTAGACCTTATAATTTGACCATAACATGCCGACATACTTTGAATCATTATATAAACACCAAAATTTTAATTTTCATATTTTCCTACTAAAAATTCTTTTTGATATATCTACACATATTTTACATCTAGGAGAGATAAAGATTTATTTTTAATGAGATTCATCCAATATTTTCCACTATAATTATATTATTTAAGGGATACATATATAGAACTCAGATATTGAAATTTATTCATGGTGAATTTTTAAAAATAGAAAATTTTATTCCACCATTTATAGATCCACCTCAACATCCAATGCAACTTTAATCGTTACATGGATGTATAGTTGATCATTTATTTGATTTTGATAGCATATATCCCATTTAATTTTTTTCAAGGTCTAGCCATTCAAAAAAACCCTAATTGTTGAATATTTTTATATCCTTATCCTCAATATCCATGTATGATCCTACAAATTTAGTGCAACATCCATCATTCTCCCTTAAAATTGTGGTAATGTAATTGGCAGTCATAATATCTAATTAACTCAAATATTCTAATTTAGTTAATTTTAAGCACTTTGTGTGCTAATATATACCATTATTTTAAAGTATAATATTACATTTAGACGATTTAAATCCTTAGTTGTGTACATTTTCTTCATAAATATTTGATTGAAATGAGGCATATGCTACTAAATATTCATTTAATATAGGAAAATATTACATTTATTTTCTTAATACATCATGTTATAAAGCAATACATTTTCTAATATAGTGTGTTGAGATCACAAATATGATGACCGAACATCTCTTAAATTCCTTAAATTTTTATTCACATTAATCTTTTAGAAGAAAAATTGATCCCATTTTATTAAACTTGGTTATTCGATTTAATAATAGTAATAAATTTCTCATAACATGACTATAATACCCATAAAATAAAAAAACAACATATATTAGTCACCATGGATAGTCTATGACATTGACTAATGAATTTTTTAATTGAATGATATGTAAATATACCCTTTATTGTAATTAACTCTCCCATGATCAACACTTTTTGTGGCCAGAATTCAAAAATGAAATATTGGGAATACTACATATCCTTTCCCAAAATTGTCAATAATATCTTTATATGATCTTTATTCTCATCCAATATCATTTAATATATGATAGTATCATCTATAAATAACACGATTATTTGATCAATTTAATATACAATGAATTTATTCATTAGATCCATTAATATTGTATAGGGATTCGTATGTCCAATAGAATCATTTTAAACTCATAGTATCCATACCACATGGAGATGGTTATCAAGGCTATATCCTCTCTTTTGACAGTTAACTGATGAAATTTAGATCGTATATCAATAATTTAAATTTATTTACCTCTATTAATTTGATCAATAAATTCATAAATATGTGGTTGAAGATATGTTTTCTGTAAAGTGTTTTTGTTATGATCTCATTTATTAATGAAAAAAATTAATTTGAGGAATATTTATTCTTAAAATAAATATTTTCTTAACCCCATGGTGACATACTAGAGAGTATAAATACATTTTTTATATTATGAAATATATTCTTCTCTAATTAATACATCTCAATTAGGGATGTTTTATAAGGATTATATGCAATAGGTTTCGTTCTTTGTATGACTACTTTTCAAAACTAGACATCTTGATTTTTTAGGAATATTTGGAAACTATTCACTAATAAATAAAAATATTTATTAATAAAATAGTTTTACGCAATGCTGTGTTTCTAAATAATTATTTGATATAAATAACTATCAAGAATATGTATTGTGGACCAAATAACGGATACAACTTCCTTAGGAATTTAATGTTCGAACTCAAACTAATTGATGATCATTGGATGATTCAGAAAATGAAATGCAACTTAATTTCCTTTGATATTGATATGAGATCCATATATTGAGAGTAAATTCTATCGCAAAAACATAATAAATGTTATTATTATGATAATAGAAATATTCATAGGATGTTAATTATATATCAATGTGGATATTTAATATTGACATGTAGTTATCACACTAATAGGTTTTCCCTATTAAGTGAATATGTTACTATTATTGTAGTTATGTGATACAATTGTTATATTAATCATATAAAAATTATTTTTTTTAAAAACTAATTATAATAAAACATATGCAGTACTAGATTGTATAATATGTTTACTTATAAGGAAATGTACCAAAACATTACACAATCCGGAGTTCAATCATGAATTTAATTTATTACACATTTAGTGTATTTTCAGTTTTTGTGTATTAGATAATTATGTGTTAATTTATATATAAGATCTCTCATTCATACAAATTGGATACTGTAATCTCCTAGGTAAATAAAGAATATGACTTTTTCATATTTATTAATTTTTGAATTAAATTTAATTTTACTTTAAAAGGGTTTCTATGTCCGATAGCATACCTGATACACAACAACGAGTTTCTTTGAAATCTTACATTACACACTAATAATATATTATTATTTTGAACGGTAGTTAACTTATAGCCATTTTATTGTTTGGAATGAACAAAAATAATAAAAATATGATTATATATGTTTTTTAAATTTATTTTCATTTTTCCTTTAAAAGTTACCGGCATAAAATGTGAATGGATCTAATTTTAAGCATAATTTATATTAAAAGGCCGATTTATCACCTTTTAATGGAAAACCATATTTAAATTTAATTTTGGTCACTTTAATACATTCTATATGAAAAAATATAATCCTTCATCAGAATGGGGTCCTCAAAATTTACTTTGTGTAAATTTTTGTAATTTTTCCGATAAAATTCATTTTTGTAATGAATAATGAAAAAAATTGTATTTTATTTCTAAAGTGCCTTTTAATATAATATATTTATATGATTATATTATATTAATAATTGGTTTTAAAGTTAAAATAAAATATATTTTTACCATTTAATCCAATTTGGGTCATTGGAATTAATTTCACATTGAAATTGGACATAAACAAGTATCAATATTTTGATAATTATTGTTTCTTAATAACACGCTATTTGTTTTGATAATGGGAATTAATTTTAAATTTAATTAATGTCACTTATATTTTTTTTAATTTGAAAAATAGAAATCATTTTTAATTCGGAATTTCAAATATAGCTTAGGCTGAATATTTGGTATTTTTCTGAAAAACATCAATTTTTAATGAATAGTGAAACCACTTAGTGGTAGTTAAAAAAACTGACTTCTTCATTTAAATGAAATTTTACCACTTCTATGAAATTAATTTTGAAAATCAAACATATATTGTTGTTATCAAAAATTAAAATGTTATTCTATAAGATGGAAATAATTTTTGGTGAATTGTAACTTTTGACTTTTATTTACCGCGGTTAAAGGTATATAAGGTAATTTAAGGTAAAAAAGAATATTATAATAATTCAAAATTACCTTAAAACTTGTCAAAACCTTATTGGATGAGTCATTTAAGACCATGGGATTCATTGTGTTGATTTTGGGACCCCATTGTGCCACTTGGGAGTGATAATGACAATTTATATTAATTAACTTAAATTAAAGGCAAAAAAGACAAAAGCAAATATCTTTTAGTAAATGAATTTTTATATGGTGTTATATAAGTCATATTTGGGACTATAAATATTATTAATAAATCCAAAAATATTTCCTAAATGATTTTATTTTTTTATATTTTTTAGACATCATATAATTTAAATTATTTATGACAAAATAATGATGTAGTGTTTACCTCATTGATAAATTATTTAAATAAATAAAACTATAATGATTAAATTATTATCCAAAACCTGTTATATTTATATTTGATGATTTTATTTAGACGTTGAGTCATATTAGCTTCTACTATAATGATTTTTGGTCCATTATAAACCGAATATCAATATATAATAAAATATTGTTTTGACACTTTCCTAAAGAGCCCCTGCTCTCCCTTATAAAATGAAACAACTTCAATCCAATTCCACACACCTCTAAAGCCTTTTTTCTCACACAAAATCTACCCAATTAGGCTCCATAGATCCCTATCCTCCTCCTAGAAGCCTTATCTTATGCAAAAGGCACTTCAAGAAGTCCTTTGTTTCAAACCAAGGGGAGTTACCCAAATTAAAGGTAACATTTTTTCTTAATATGTTTTCTTTTATTTTACTTCTCCAACCCTAAACTTTTTTATTCCTTTATTTTGTAACATCACTAGTATCCTAAATATACTAGTATTATGTTATGATAAGTATTCAAACTACACTTACACATAGCTCCATCTAATGGATGAAGAATATAATGTTTCTGTGGATGGCAAACACACACCTCACGAAACGATGATTGCTCAAATATCTCCAACCGCCTATCATGGTGGAAATTTTGATGGAACTATATTTATATATGATATATATTATGTTTATGTTTTCTTTATGATTTTTCATTTTCCATTTATATAATGGCTTTATGGTTTCAATAGTGGGTAAATATAATAATCTCATTTGAGAAAGTGCTGACTACCGCCCACTCCAGGTGATGTGACTCGTTAATGCCTTATGTGGGATGTATAAAGGATATAGTTAATGATATTATACATGATATTATAATGGAATTATAATTTACCTATGTATCATTATATTTTAATTCCATTAAAATAAGAAATAGAAATGAAAGTAGTGTTCATGGGTATGTAGGGCTTACCGTCTTTATGAACGATGCATTTCATTTCTTACCTTTAAATGTTATGTAATATTATAAATACATTTATATACTGGATATATATGATATATATGATATCTAAATCTTGAATATTATTCTGTATATAATGAACCGTAGACCACATGAACAACATGTAATTATAATAAGTCTATTTTTGACTCAAGTACCAAATATCGACAAAACGAACATTATTAACTTAAATGATTACATAATGTTTATAACATGGTAATAAGTGATATAAAAGGAATTATAGACATGAAAAATATTATTATGAAAGTATAATTTAACTTTAGTTTATTATTCAGGAGATTAAATAATGATGGAGTCATGTCGGACATGAGGTAAGAGATTTCTTTTCTCACTTTTAATTCCGTGAGACTTCCATTGTTCGCCAATTACTTATTGGATATGGTGTAATGTGTAAAACCATTCATATATATTATAATTATTATCTTTATATTCATTTTATTATGTGATTAATTTTTTGGTTATTAACTTTTGGGCATAAAACTCGATTTTATTGCAATAAAGTAAGAGTTTTTCATCTCACTTTTTATTCCTGTGAGATTCATGCTATATTTGACACTATTTCCTTTTGTTTGGTGTACGTAATTCCAATTATTGTACTCTATGTGTAATATAATTTCATTTATGAGTATTTAAATCTTCATTTTATGATCCTTCTTCTTGTGGCGTATGTTTTGTACGTTATAAAATCGGTACGGGAACCTTTAACCCTCCTCTATTTAAAAGACTTCTTTTTATTATGTCTTTTAGTTTACATCTTATTATGTTGGGATATGTTATTTTATATCCCCATTGATGTAAACATTATTTACAATTGATGATATAACCTTTTTAGCTTTTCAAATCTTTTTATGAATTTTAAAGTGACGCCATTATGCTTTTGAATATTTACTAGGTAACTTCTTAACCTAATTTCAATTCTTTGGGTTCAATATGTACTTCTTGAATATTTCACTCTATGAATATGTGTGAATTACATATGATTGTTTTATAATTAATATCCACTTATATTGGGTGTATTTATATTTTTCACACATATTTATGTGATTGATTTATCCTTAATTTAAGGATACCATCTTTATAAGGGATTTCATCTCAATTTACATTTCTATTGAGACTTCATTATTTTTATGCACCAATTCACTCTTATATTCTGTATATACTTTACTTTGAAATATTATATCATGAATCCCATTATTCTCACGATATTATAAAGTTTTGATTAAATGTTATTCCACAATGATTTGTATTCATGTGTCTCACTTTTTGTTAAAAAACTCTCTAACTAAAATATCGTTTTAAATGTTTTTAAGATTTATTCTTCTAAATATTTATCATTAATTTCCATGTTTTAAAAATGTGTTTTTGGATTTATTTATATAGACATTAATGTTTTCAAATGATAATTCATTTAAAATATTCATAGTGGTATGGGACACTTTGATTCAAAAATATCTTTTTAAAATGTTTTGAAAATTATTTGATAAAACATTGTTTATTTAAATATCATGATTTGATATATTGGAATGTGTAAATGTTACCTCTCTTTTATACATGTGTTATATGTCATGATAATGTTATTGTTATTGGGCATTTTTTACATATACGGGTGGTTCCGTGATAACCCTAGGGCGGGTGAGCCCGAGATAGCTCTCCTATGCATTGGGTAATGTGATAGAGGTAAACGTGATGTTTTTACTAAGATATTTAGGAAATATACTGTGATGGGTATTCCAAGTGTAACACCCAACATAGCTGTGATAGATACAATTTAAGTTTGATATGGATTCTATAAGTAACTTTTATGATTTATGATTTGTGTTTGCTATTCGTAAATCTTATGATTTCATAAGGTATGTTATGATTGAAAAGTATGGTTTAATGGATTTGTATTTATTATTGGGATAATGTTTTCCTTCTTTATTTTATAACCCTTACTGAGACTTTTATGCTCATCCCAGGTTTTTGAAATGTTTTCCATAGGACTTAAAGATGAATGAGTTCAGGGATGGGATAAATGAAAAGTCATGATCTCTTAAACATGGAACTAGACATGTGTCTTTTTAAGAGTTTTTATTTTATCAAAAAATGGATACTGAGTAGTAGTGTCCACTTTTAATATTCAAGTTGTTATGTAATAGTTATGGCCTAATTTCATAAAACTCTAAACCTGAAAAGATCCCCAATTTGAATTACTCATTTAATTCAAGATTATGAAATGTTTAAGGATGGGTCCTTATAGTTTATATCAGAGGTCAGTTTAGATAACTTTAGAGGATAGGGTATTCTTTAAGCATAAGTGACATTACCATAATAGTTAGGATTTCAGAAAGAGTCATAGTTTTTTAGATAAAGTGAATGTGTTTATAATAACATGAATACGTATTTCTTAGTTTTTAGCCTCCTCATAAGATATTATATGATGATTTTATAGATATAGTCACACTGACCTTTTTGGTTTTAGTAAATGGCTGGGTCTAGCAGGCACCAATGTTAGAGTGGATGTGAATAAAATTGTGACGGTTTTCTGAATGAGAAACTGAATGATATTGGAGCTTCAATGAGAACACTTGTAATTATTATCAACCACCTATTTGGAGTCATGATTTACCAACTTAACCTTAGTGATCTCTATAAGGCATCATATATGTGAGAAACAAATCCCTATGGATGTTCATGTAATAATCATAAAGGTAAGTGTCTTCAAAAACCTATATGTCAAAGATGTGGAAAGAAAAACCAAGGAAAATGTTTCAAAGGGACATAAAGATGTTATAGATGTGGAAATGAAGGTTATAAAGCAAGAACCTGCCATGTAAAAAGGAAGAATCTAGTTAACTCTAGGTAATGGAAAGAAGTCATTTCCGATGGATCAATTGAATGTTTTAAATGCGGTGTGCATAGTCATTAGGAAAACACATGTAGTACGAAGATGTTTTGGTAATGGGATCACCAGTATCATAAAAATATTCGTTTGCGAATATGTAATGCCATTTTGATTGAGGATGACGAAACTGACAATGACCAATGAAAGCTATGAATTATTTCTTAACATATGTTTTCATATTATTGAAATATTAGGGTATGATTCATGAGTTTGTTTGTATGAAAGAATTATTTCATAATAAGTTGGAAAGGAATGGTTAATGGATCATGAAGAATGTAGAAAGAGTAAGAAGTCACCATATAAGGGATTCAAGAGTTATGGTAGAATTTGGGATGGTGAAATGCTTAAAAGTATTAAGGCTCTTCTGATGATGGGATTACATTAGAAGACTTTTTATAGTATGTGAAACCCTGATGTTTGATATATGAATATTTTATTCAAGGAATAATTATCTTCACTTTTTAGTATATAGTTATATAGAACCATTTGTGTTTATAAGATCCTTGAATTTGAGGCAATTACTAGTTAATACATTTTGGGATGAAAAACGAATGTTATTAGATAAACTATTTGGTTGAAATATGTTATGGTTATTTTTGAAGAATTTATCTATTTTTGTGAATGTTATAAAATTATATAGTTTTGAAAAGGGACAACACGCAAACTGTGTGACAACCCGTCGCATCGGACGAAGCTGTGGGAATCAAACCCACAACCAAAGTGCGACTGGTATTTATCACCTAACACTAGACTACATGAATTCCCTGGTTAGTATGAATACTTTTTTTAGTTAGATTATCTTATAAATCAGGAATATGTTGACTTTGGGTTATCTATGGAAATGATTAACCAATCATGTTGGACATATTATTAGGTTAATTACTTTTTAGTATGAGACTTTAAGAGTAACTGATGTTATTTGGAGAAAAATATTAAGATTTAACTTGGAAGCTAATGTGATTAAATCCTTCAGAGATTTCGGTTTCAATCATAGATTAGATTTATTTGAAGAATTTTAAGGATAAATATTTATTTAATGGTCTTTCTTGAACCTTGGGTTCTTTTTGTTGAACTTTGGAGATTAAGAGTAGTATTTATTTTTATAAAGGATTATTTTTTTGGTGATTATCTGATATTATACTAACAATTATGGTTTTAGTTGATGTCTAAATACAAGGGAAATAGACAGTTCTACTTTTTCGGATTATGTGATTCTCTAGAAGATGATTCTTGTTCTTTTGATGTGACCATGCCTTTTTGAATGCTCATTGTTTAGAGAAATGATTAGTTTTGGTAGAAACTTATTAAAAGATGAAACTCTACTTAAAGGTAAGTATATTTCCTTATGTTTTTATTATTTGTATAAGAATAATTCCTCAAAATTATGAAAATAAATGTAAAACAAATATGTTGTTGGTTTACATTTCCTACTGGGTAATCAACGATCGTTTACACACATCATAAGATTGTGATTTTCTTGTGGTTAACCATATCCTAATCATGTTTCCTATAACTCTCTATCAGAACTTGACCCTTTTTTTTTCCTCCATAACCGTGTTTTCATGGAATATTAGTGTGGCTTAACTCGGTTGACCATTTTACTTCTCTTTGTTTCATTTAAGGTGATAGTTTTACTGACTCTTTTTTCCGATATGGGACTTTCAATAATGTTTTCGAGGCCAAATTTTAAAATAGCAAGGACGCAATTCCCAAAATTGGGGAAGGATGTAACATCCTAGGTAAATAAAGAATATGAGTTTTTTATATTTATTAATTTTTTAATTAAATATTAATTTTACATTAAAAGGGTTTCAATGTCCGATAGCATATCTGATATGCAACAACGAGTTTCTTTGAAATCTTGTGTTGCACACTAAAAATATATTATTATTTTAAATAGTAGTTAACTCATAGCTGTTGTATTGGTGGGAATGAACAAGACATACTACAATATGATTATACATGTTTGTTAAATGTATTTACATTTTTCCAATTAATGTTAGAGGCTTAAAATGTAAATAAATCTAATATTAAGCCTAATTTACATTAAAATGCCAATTTATCGCCTTTTAATGGAAAACCGTTTTTAAATATAGTTTTTGTCACTTTAATAAATTCTATACGACCAAATAAAATCCTTATTTAGAATGGGGACATCAAAATTTATTTTGTGTAAATTTTTGGAATTTTTCGGGTAATGTTTATTTTTAAATGAATAGTGAAAAATATTGTATTTTAATTCAAAAATCCCTTTTAATCTAATTTATTTATATGGTTAGATTATATTTTTAATTCGGTTTAAAGTGAAATTAAAATATATTTTTACCATTTAATCCAATTTTGGTCATTGGAATTAATATCACTTTGAAATTGGACATAAACAAGTATCAAACTTTTGATAGTTATTGTTTCTAAAAAACACGCAATTTGTTTTAACAACGTGAATTAATTTTGAAATTAAATAATTCCACTTATATGTTTTGAATTTGGAAAAATAGAAATCATTTTTGAATTCAGAATATCAAATATAGCATAGGCTGAATTTTTTGTATTTTTATGAAAAACATCAATTTTGGACGAATATTGAAACCACTTAGTTGTAGTTAAAAAAAACTGACATCTTCATTTAAATGAAAATTTACCACTTCTGTGAATTGAATTTCTATAATTCAACATACATGGTTGTTATCAATAAGTAAAATGTGGTTCAATAAGAGGAAAATAATTTTTGGAGAATAGTAACTTTTGACTTTTATTTACCACGGTTCAAGGTAAATAAGATAATTCAAGGTAAAAAGAATATTATAATAATTCAAAATTACCTTAAAACCTGTCGAAACCTTATTTTTTGAGTCATTTGCGAACATGGACATATTTGGGTCGACTTTGGGACCCCATTGAGCCACATGGGAGTGATAATGACAATTTAGATTAATTAACTTAAAGTAAAGGCAAAAATGACAAAAGTAAATATCTTTTAGTAAATTAATTTTTATATGGTGTTATATAAGTCATATTTTAGACTATAAATATTATTTAAAAATCCAAAACTATTTCCAATATGATATTATATTTTTATAATTTTTAGACATCAAATAATTTAAATTATTTTTGACATAATAATGATGTAGTGTTTACCTCATTAGTAAATCATTTTAATAAATAAGATTATCATTATTATAATATTATACAAAACCGATCCAATTCATATTGGATGACTTTATTTCAACCTTGAGTCATCTTATCTTCCACTCTAATGAATTTTGGACCATTAGAAACTGAATATCAATATATAATAAAATAATGTTTTCACACTTTCTTAAAGAGCCCCTCATCTCCCTTATAAAATAAGACCACTTATAACCAATTACACACACCTATCAAGACTTTTAGCTCGGCAAAAATCTGCCCAATTAAGCTCCCTACATCCCTCTCCTCATTCTAGAAGCATTATCTTAGGTATAAGGCACTTCAAGAATTCCTTTGGTTCAAACCGAAGGGAGTTACCCAAATTAAAGGTAACAATTTCTCTTAATTTGATTTCTTTTATTTTACTTCTCAAACCCATAAACTCATTTATTCCTTTATTTTGTAACAACACCAGTATCATAAATATACTAGGATGTTGTTATAAGAAGTATTCGAACTACACTTACACACACCTCCATCTAAGTGATGAAGAACATAATGTTTATGTGGAAGGGAAACTGACGCCTCACGAAACGATGATTGTTCAAATATCTTCAACCGCCTCTAATTGTGTCCATTATGATGGAACTGTATTTATGAATGATATATATTATTTTTATTTTTTCTTTATGATTCTCCATTTTCCATTTATAGAACACCTTTATTGTTTCTATATTGCGTAAATACAAAAATCTCATTTGAGGAAGCGCAGACTACCGCCGCCACAATGTGATGTGACTCGTTAATGCCGTATGTGGGATGTATAAAGGATATAGTTAATGATATTATATATGTTTTTATACTGGAATTATAATATATCTATGTATAATTATGTATTAATTCCATTAAAATAAGAAATAGAAATGATAGTATTGTTCCCGCGTACGTACGACATACCGTCTCCATGAATGGTTCATTTCAGTTCTTACCCTCAAATGTTATGTACTATTATAAATAAATTTATGTTCTGGATATATATATGATATATATGATATCAAAATATTGTATATTATTCTGTATATAATGAAACTTTGACCACATGGACAACATGTAATTATAAGAAGTCCATTTTTTACTCAAGTACCAAATATCGACAAAACGAACATTATTAACTTAAATAATTACATAATGTTTATAACATGGTAATAAGTTATATAAAAGGAATAATAAACACGAAAAATGTTATTAATAGTTTAAATTAGCTTTAGTTTATTATTCAGGAGATTAAAGAATGGTCGAGTCATGTCGGACACAAGGTAATAGATTTCTTATCTAACTTTTAATTCCGTGAGATTTCCATTGTTCACCACTTATTTATTGCATGTGGTGTAATGTGTACTAACATTGATATATATTATGATTATTATATTTATATTCACTGTATTATGTTATTCATTTTGTGGTCATTATCTTTTGGTCATACAACTCGATTTGATTACAATAAAGTAAGACTTTTTCATCTCACTTTTTATTCCCGTGAGATTCATGCTATATTTGCCACTATTTCCTTTTGTGTGTGTATGTACTGCCTATTATTGTACTCCTTGTGTAATATAATTTCATTTATGAGTATTTAAATCTTCATTTTATGATCCTTCTTCATGTGGCGTATGTTTTGTACGTTACCAAATCGGTAAGGGAACCTTTAACCCTCCTCTATTTAAAAGACTTATTTTTATTATGTCTTTTAATTTACATCTTATTATGTTGGGATATATTATTTTATATACCCATTGATGTAAACATTATGTACAAGTGATGAGATACCCTTTTTAACTAATCAACTCATTTTATGAATTTTAAAGTGACGTCGTTAGGCTGTCGAATTTTTATAAGTGAACCTCTTAACACAATTTCAATTCTTTGGGTTCAACTTGTACTTCTTGAATATGTCATCCTATGAATTTGTTTGAATGAAATATGATTATTTTACACTTATAATCCACTTATATTGGGTGTATTTATATTTATCACACATAATTATGTGATTGATTTATCATTAATTTAAGGATACCATATTTATAAGGGATTTCATCTCAATTTCCATTTCCATTGAGACTTCATTGTTGTTATGCACCAATTCACTCTTATATGGTGTATATACTTTACTTTGACATATTATATAATGAATCCTTTTATTCTCATAATATTATAAAGTACTGATTATATGTTATTCCTCAATTATTTTTATTCATGTGTCTCTCTTTTTGTTAAAAAAACTCTTTAAATAAAATATCATTTTAAATGTTTTTAAGATTTATTTTTCAAAATATTTGTCATTAATGTCCATGTTTTCAAAATGGGTTTTAGGATTTATTTATATGGACATTAATTTTTTCAAATGATAATTTATTTAAAATATTCAATATTGTATGGGACAAATTGAATCAAAAATATATTTTTAAAAGGTTTTGAAAATGATTTGATAAAACATTGTTTATTTCAATATATTGAATTGATATATTGGAATGTGGAAATGTTATATTACCTTTATACATGTGTAATATGTTATGATAATGTTATGGTTATTGGGAATGTTTTTAAATATACGGGTGGTTCCATAATAAAACTAGGGCAGGTGAGCCCGAGATAGCTCTCCAACGCATTGGGAAACGTGACGGAGGTAAATGTGATGTTTCTCCTAAGATATTTTGGGTATATACTATGATGATTAATCAATGTGTAACTCCCTACATATCTGTGATAGCTACCGTGAATGTTTGATATGGATTATATAAGTAACCATTATGATTTATGATTGGTGTGTGTTATTCATAAATATTATGATTTCATAATGTATGTTATGATTAAAAAGTATGGTTTCATGGATTTGTATTAATTTTTGGGTTAATTTTCCTTCCTTATTTTATAACCCTTAATAAGCTTTTTATGCTCATCCAATGTTTTTGAAATGTATTCCAAAGGACATAAATTTCAATAGGTTTGAGGATGGGATCAAGGAAAAGTTATGCTGTCTAAAACATGGAACTAGACATGTGTCTTTTTAAGAGATTTTATTTTATGAAAAAATGGATACTGAGTAGTAGTGTCTACTTGTAATATTCAAGTTATTATGTAATAGTTATGGCCTAATTCTCTAAAAGTATAAACCTGAAAATATCCCCAATTTGAATTATTCATTTAATTCAAGATTATGTAATGTTTATGGCCGGGTCCTTATAGATACTACTTAAACATCATCCATTTCCAAATATATACATAACAATTCAAATAAAACATGACCCTTTTTCATGAAATATCGTCATAAGTTATAACCTGACTTCCTTTTTTCTATAACCCATCCATATAAACTATTAGAAAAATTTTAGAAAATAGGATGAGAATAAAAATCCCAGGGATAAAAAAAATACTGAAAGAAACCATTAGTGAAAGAATACTTTAAACTGATGCAACATTTTCATGAAGTTATACATTTAACCCATGAACAACAATCTGTTTGTCTTTCCTCATGAAATAAAAATTTATTGTAAAACTATATAGGGAACATTATATATAAAGGGAACTATTTGTATCAATTTTATATCAATTTTACATTTACTATGGATATCATAGCTACATAAGTAGTGACCATCATGGTTACATCTGAAATAATCACCTCATTATATTCCCATAATCTCGTATGGGAAACCCGAGAGATTAACTCTAACTCATTACCCAATTAATTAGAGATATATAATGTGATCACCTGCCCCCAATTTATCACAAATCCACCCATAATAATAAAAAATTCCCACGAACCATGACATAAGGACAACTCAAAATTCACACATAAATGAAAAATAACATTTCAACTTCAAAACAACTATTCATTTTTATAAATTCTCTCACTCACAAATGAAATAAAATTATTTGAAAATAAATCAATAAACATGTAATGGTATCATTAAAACACTTAACAATAATAAAATTGTCAAATAGTGTTCATGGCATATATATTAAATGTATAAATTTTGTAATTTTTATAAATAGTTTCAACAGTGACATTAAAAGTGGTTTTTAGAAAAATGTCCCTTACCTTGAGTCATACTCAACCCATATAATATTTATCATACTCTCCATAAGACAATCATATTTTATTAATGCAATAAATCTTTTACGGATGTTCTTATGCCTAAAGTAAGGCCTATAAAATGTGGCGATGGATTCTAGGAAGATATTTTAGAAGATATGGACTAAACCTAATTGTGTTTAAAGTGTGATCTGAATAAAATAATGAGTTACCTATTATATGATATGGGTAGTTTAGTGTTGTAATTCTTCTAAAAAATTAATTAATATAAATTAATTTTCATTATCAAATGGGTCCAAAGTGGTTTATATCAATGATATATTGTTTTTGGGTCAGACTCCCTTTATCCAAAGAATATTAAAAGAGAATTGAATAATTTTTTATCCTTATATTGTTCGTTTAACCCTTATTTATGTTCGTTAAATCATACAATGATATTATGTAATATAAAATGTGAGGGTTAAATAAATACTATAAAATTAAAAACAATCATATAATAAGGCATTGATGAAATATTAAGAATTATTCCACTATATTAACCTTAACTGAGTTTTTTATAATTTTTGTACCATTAAATTGATTATTATTTAATTTAATATATCTATAATGTCAATTTTGACACTATTCATTACTTACATTTTTAATCATATTATAAAATAGAAATAATTCTATTAAATGACTCTAAAACATAAATAACATCTATAATTCATCTAAAATATTTTTTTTAAACTAATCATCAAAATTAAATTTAATTTATTATTTTTAATATCATTTATTTGATATTTCATTTAATTAAAAAATTACTACATCATTATTGTGAAATCCATTATGTTAATTATTTTTTCATTTAATATTATTAATAAATTATTATGATTAATATAACATTGTTATCATAGACAATTAAATTAATATTCCATCATATCACCTATATAACCCCATGTTACAAATAGGTCACATGTTAAAAACATAAGTGTGACAAAATTGAATTCTTTTTTTATATAATTTTATAATATTATGTCATCTCATACAAGGGGCCTCTAAAAGATATAATTTTCGATCAAGGATATATGTGGTTGAATAAGGTTCATAAAATAATTTTAGGGCATGTGTTATGGTAATTTAATAATATTTATAATAATATTTTAATCCTTAATTACAAAATTTTCTCTTTAAGAGTGGTAAGGAATAATATTACTAATGGTAGAATTCATATTTTTCAAAATAAAAAGGGACCTATTGACAAAAGTTTTTCATTGTTATTCTAAATATTGAATTGATTTTTTAAAATTAAAATCATAGAAATTTTAGAAATTAATTACAAATTAATACCATTTACGGAATGAGAAAATCAGTTTTAAAAGTAAAAACATTTAAAAGAAAACAATGTTTCAAATCCAAATTATATGTAAAATTTATTCTAATGATCTACATTGGATTAAATGAAGAATAATATAATTATAAATTAAAACCAATTAAAAATATAATATAACAGTATACATTATTTAGGTAAATATGTTGTTTTCGATTAAAACCACAATATTTTTACACTATTAAAAAAAAGAAACATATAAAATATATATATATAAATAAAAATAGTAAATATTTATATTCATCTTACAAATAATTTTTTTTTCATATAAATTTATTTACGATTGTTAAAAACTATAT
Organism: Viscum album; assembly: GCA_963277665.1. Classification (NCBI taxonomy): domain Eukaryota; kingdom Viridiplantae; phylum Streptophyta; class Magnoliopsida; order Santalales; family Viscaceae; genus Viscum; species Viscum album. The sequence goes on along the minus strand of OY728137.1, from coordinate 1,877,450,212 downwards.
TTAAAACAAGTGCGCCAAAAAAAGGTCATATAACTTCTTTTTAGTACAATACAATTTTTATGTTTAAAAATAAATTTATTCTTAAATCGTGGATATAAAATATATTGTATAAATGTAAAAAGATATTATAAAATATTTTAAAGATATTGTATCATTAACTTGTTTGTTACATTCTTCAACCATTATTTGAAATTGTGCCCTCACTATTTCATTAAATTATTAAATAAGTTGGGATATCTTTCCCTCATTCCATTTCCAGAACCCAGTTTTCATTTTGAATCATATGATTTCCCACAAAACCATAAACCAATGAATAAATTTATTCTATAATACCTACTCTCTATGTTCATGAACATGAAATTGATATTCCTCCTATGAAATATTCTCTTCTAACTAAACTAATTCATTCCACAAAAAAAAATACAGAATCAATACAAATTTACTTAATATTGATACATGCAACACATTGTGTATCATGGATAAAATTGGACGAAAATACTCTCAAAAGAAACTCAAACAATTTTATCCTCGATTTCCTAGGGTCAAATGAACTATGGGATCATCCCCCCTTTTTCCAAATATAATCACACTTTTCCAAGGATAAACATTGAAAAAACATGATCACCTACCGTAAAGACAGATCCTTACTTTGGTTATCTATATAACTTTTATGCCTTATCATAGCTGTACCTATGTGGCACTAAATCAACTAAAATTTATCTACAATTTCCTATAAAAATAAAAAACACATCCACTCCTTTTCACATACTCCATCCCGAAATGCTACAGTTCGACAACATTTTCCAAATAATGCCTCAAATGGTTCCATCTGTATACTTGAATGAATGATTTTATTATAAAAAACTCAATAGAATAAATTTATTGATCCAGGATTTCATGGTTATCGATTGAAAAAGCAGGTGTCACATATTACAAGGTTTTATTTATTTGTATGGACATCCCATCTAATTGAGGATGAAATGATATAATGAAATTTAATTCAATACCCAATGGAATTTGAAGGCATTTCCAAAAAATAAAAGTGATCCTGAGATCAGGATCAGATAAAATGGAGAGGAACTCCATATAACCAAACTATCTGTTCATGGTACATTAGATAAATTTTGCATAGATATTGAGTGCCTCCAATTGGAAGAAAATGCGATGATTTAGTCAGTTTATTAATAATAACCCATATCACATTATCACCGTGATATGTATTTGGTAATCCCACTATGAAATCCAGGGATATATTTTCCCAATTCCACTCTATCAAAGGAAAAGTCAAATGATTCCCCTTCATCAACTATTTTTATTCAACCCACAAAAAATTCAAGCACCTCATGGTAAATCCTAGAATATCATTTTTCTTTCTAGCCCACTAGTAAGAATCTTGATGGACTTTTGTATCTTAGTGCATCTAGGTTGAACTGAAAATTGAGAACCATAAGCTTCACACAACTACTATTTTTCAAATGTGAATCACAAGGTACTCTATCTTATGAAATATCAAATATAATCCTTATCAATATTATATTTATTCAATATACCATATTCAAAAAAAATTATATTTTTCTACAACACATGGCCTTCCTTCTGTTCTTTATAAATACTATTTAATATAGACCATTTCACTATCCCAAAAAAAACAATGTTATTTCATAAAAAACCACTTCCAATCAAAAAAAATTCAAATCATTAACCAAAGGGTCATGTTTCTAATGTATCATGGTTGTTTTAGAATTTATTTTTCCACTAAATTCCACTTTGACTATATTTTCTTTTATGGGATGGTAATGAATCATTCATTCATTAACCATAGTTAGTTCAATCTGTCTCTTCTTTCTCATGTTCAAATATTTCTTAATGAATATATACTTAAAAATTATGTGATGAGTATATATTACACCCTTCACTCTATATAAATTATACATCTTTATTTATAATGAAACAAATAGTAGATAATTCCAAATCATGTGTAGGGTCATATAACTCATGAGGTTTTGACTGAGGTGAAAAAAAAATTACCTAATCATTATATATTAGGATACAACCATGTCCTTTCAACAAAGTGTCACTATAGTTAACAATTTCACCACTTCTAGATGGAATGAAGGAACTGGAGAATTAAATGATCTTATTTTCAATTCCTAAAAACATTAATAACAATATTTTTACCAAAAGAACATACCACCATTTTGAGTTAACTTCGTTAGTATCCCAGATAACCATGCAACATTTTCAAAAATAAAATGGTAATATCCAATTAAACCAATAGAACTACTAATCTAAATTGATTTTTTTAGTCATGGCCATTAATCAAAAACATTTTTATAGAAGGATCAATAGTTATTACATCATTAAAAACAATTCAACCAAGGAAATAATTTTTTGGTGAAAAAAATTTGCACTATTTGAATATCCCAGATAGCTTATTTTATTTTTAGTTTTGAAAAACAACCCTAATATTCCTATCATGTAATTCATTACTATTAGAATATACCATAATTTAGTTAATAAACACAACCCCAAACATATCGAATAACTCATGGAATATTATATTCATAAGATCCATGAATATAATAGTTTCTATAGTTAACCCAAGTGACATAACTAAATTTGTTTAATACTCCTATATATTCTAAAAAGGAATCTTTAGTATGTCTTCTTCTTTTACTTTCAACTGATGGAACCTTGCCTTCAAGTAAACATTAATAAAATACACTTCTCACTATATGTAACATCCCTCTCCTCAACATTTTTTTGTGAATATAGAGGAACATTACATGTGCTTACGAGACATCCCCATGTATCAAATGAATGAAAATAAATTTTGAATGAATTTAATACATGTGGCTGAGGATTTTATTTTTGAAAATAATGTGCTACTAAACATTCCATAAAAACAGTACACTATATGATGGATGGTAATAATGAATAATATCTCAATATTTCATTTATTACAATTAAAATAAAACATGTACTGTTGTGGAAGACCATAATTTCAATGTACAAAGTTGAATACTACAAAATACAATGACTCCAAGTACAACTCCATGCCCCAAATATTCTCCATGCTCTAACTCCACAAAACATCCCAATCATCACTATGTAGATCTAAAGGTGTGTGATGCATTGCCTTTTCAAATGCCTAGATAAACAACATATGAAAAAGAAACAATTCTCCAAAGAGTGTGTAATGTAACTCTATAGATTCACCCAAATTAATTCCTTACTCATTCAACTAGAATAGAACATGCTATAAAATATATATAAAAGTGTTTTATAAAATTAATTCCAAAATCATTTTTAAATAATTATAAAAATGTTTTATAGTAAAATATTTTTTTATACCAATAAAAACATCCATTTAAAACAACCAAACAATTCCACAAAACCCTTTCAATTATGAATACTTTGTCATACCCCATTCCAATCTGCATATCCACATATCCACACATGTTTTATTTGTTCTAATAGTTCCAAAATCTTGAGTGTTTCTCATCAATATTCCAAGTCATCATAAGGTAAACACATCACATGTACCATTACATTTTTTTCACCAAGTAGAGGGACATATATTAACCATGTCTCATAATTAAATATATAAACAGATAACCATGTATTCCTAACCCCCCAGCAATTAAATCATTCCAAAACTATTCCAATGTCAAAAAATATTAATTACAAAACCATTTCAATGCAAAATCCATTTCAATTCGAAACCAATTTCAATAAAACAAATTTTTTATTGAAAGATATTTTTGATTAATCGATCCACTAAACTATTTTAAAAACAACATGTTAATATCATTTATGAAAGCAAATGCACCATAATTGCAAAATTTCACAAAAACCACAAACCATCACTAATTAGGGTTTCTACAATGATTTTCACACCAATCCCAAAATCAATTTCCATTAATTTTTTCAATTTGAAACTAAGCATTCATATTCTAATTAGTATAGTTGATTTTGAATCCACCTACCTCACAAATTTGATGAAAACAAATAACAGTACTCAAACACCAACGAAACTAGTTTGAATCCAAAAACCCCACCTTATATCCCTTACCCAATCATTAACATTACCGGATCGAATCATTTTTTACCTCAAATATCTTATATCTATCCTCAATAATTTTGGATTTAATAAACTCTTAGGGATTAAGAAGTATATCTAAGGTATTCCACAACAAATGACCAGGAATGATGACTTCCCATGAGAATCCGACTATGAATTTCCAAGAGAAGCCTTCGAATCACCTCCGGTTGGAGAATTTTCCTTTATCCTATGAGAAGATAGTATCTAATGTTAGGGATACATTGGAGGAAACATGATAGATTTCAATGTCAAAACATGTGAGATTCACAATTTTATGATCAAAGTTTTAACACGTTCATCGTTAGTCCCAACGTTAGGAAAACCATGTACAAACCATGCATCAACATTTATCCTAAGAAAAAACCCAACATATTTTGATATCATAGATTCCAAATTGTTCTCCATCCATGAAAATGGCCATTTTATCATATTTCAAAATTTATTCAAGGAATCCATTTGGTTTGTAAAAATCATACGTATCTTGGGCTTCTTCTGTCTAGCCCATGTCTCATTATGCAACGTTTCTTGTGGGTGTTGTAGTGTTTTCCCAAATCATGAACCTACCATGAACCTATAGAAAATCCAAAATACATTTAACATGTTCTCTAAAATCTTCCAAACATCACCAATACAATTTTCATACATACAAATCATAATGAACGAATTACTTACTTAAAACCGTGGGTGCTACATTCTCTCAACCATTGGCCATTCTGTACCTGGAATGTTGAAAACTAGTATTTATCTAAAAGAATTGTGGCTAAAACTCATTAATTTACTTCTCACATTCCCAATTCTCCTCTAGGATATGAGCATGATTCATCACAACCCACAAAAGACCGATGCTTTTTCTATATAATAATTTCTCTTGCCTATCCAAATTATATATTGGGATATGTACCAATGAAGAATCTAACTCTTGCTTAACATGGTCCCATCTGATAAGATGGTTAGGATCCGGTTAATATTTTTTCAATTGATATAATAGCGACACATTATTCATTTCAATGAACTATGGTGGAATGCAAATCAATATTCCACCTCACAAACCTAATCAGTTTCTCAAATGGGCCAATGTATCTAAAATAAATCATTCCATGCTTCTTATAAATGATGATTTCCTTGCCATGGAGGGAATATCAAGAACATATGATCACTCACAATGAATGAAAATGACCATATATGATTATCCTTTGAAAATTTTAACTAATCATATCCATTTACATTTCTTTCCTAGTCAATTGCATCTTTACTATTATTTCTTGGACAAGGATCTATCCATCTACTATGGCCTCACCAATTACAACCCAATAATTGGATAATGATAATGAATACTGTAAAATTTTTCAAATAGATCCAAAAATATTGAGTCCATATAACATTTTTTAATGGATTACACCTCTAATGGTAAACACTCTTCCCATGAGCCACCAAAATCCCTTACAAAAACCTAAAACATGTCCTCCAATGATCGTACCATCCATTCCAATTTTCCATACATACAAAGATGATATTCAAAATCATGGTCAATTTATTTCTATTTTCTTTTTTAAGGATTTATTGAAATTAGATGTAAATCTCAGATATATATATGAGATAGTTGAAACTGGTATTCTATTAATGTTTACTACTTTATAGATATAAACTTTTGACATGTTCTCCTCTGTATTAGATTTAAGAATAAAAATAAAATAAGCTAAATTGTATTGTTTATAGACTATAATTCATATTGAATCATGTTTTTATTCTATTCTAGGGGAACCCATTACAAAAGCCATTTTAAACTTCTCCCACTTAAAAAATAAGAATAGGTAATGACAACAACATTCTAGCTGGATGCTGATGTTGTGCCTTATCCTACTTGTTGTCACCAAAAAATCATCCCAAAAATATTCCAAATGCTTCTATACCTAATAAAAGATTGTATCCCATTTATAAATATTCGATTCGGTAGGTCATATATCCTGAACGGAGTTACAGATTAGGAGTTATGGACATTTGAAGTTGGGCTGGAAAACTAGTTTGTGAAGCCCATTCGGGAGGCCCCCTCCACGATCGTGGAGCGCCGCCGCGAATAATGAATGTGGGATGCTCTGTGTAAACCTTTTAAATTCAAGAAACGCAGCGAAGCAAGGAGGGGGGATGCTCCACGAACCCCTTTGACATTCGCGACCCGTCGTGAAGCAAATAGGCAGGCCAGCTCTGCGAACCCCTTTGACATTCGGGATCCGTCGCAAAGCAAGGAGGCGGGCCGGCTCCGTGAACCCCTTGACGATCACAACCCACCACAAATCAAGGAGGTGGATGTGCTCTGTGATCACCTTTGAATTTCATGACTTGTCGCAAAGCAATGAGGTGGTACGGCTCTGCGAACCCCCTAATGTTTGCGACCTACCACGAAACAAGGAGGAGGGATGGCTCCGCGAACCCCTTTGACATTAACGAACCCCTCATAGAGGATATCTATATTAATGCTGAGTGATCTATGCTTCGTAGCGCCTACCCCCTATAAATAATCATCTCACCCCCTTCGATGGATGGTCACACCGCCCCTTGGGTGGCCGATCTCGCTGTTCGTGGAGCTACGCTTTCCTACATGAAGCGGCTCCATGAGCCCATGCTCCGCGAGCAGCATCCTTCCCCTTGTTGCCCCATGAGTCCAAGGTCCATGAGAAGCTTCCATCAAGTTCCTTCTATGTGAGTCCATGATCCGTGAGTATATTCCGTTGTGATGCTGCTCCTCGAGTCCATGCTCCGCGAGTCCATAATTTGAGATACTCTTCCAAACACCATGAAACACCTTGAGTCAGCATATTCTTGTTGGTCAGTTTCCTATGTTATGAGTTGAGATTCTTGTCATTAATTCCCCCCGAGTACCTTGAGTTGAACCATTTATCAGGCAACTCATCAAAACCCCATCACCTAACTCTTATTCGAGGTCAAACTAGAAAGGGCTAACCTTGCATAAGTCCCCTCATCAACCATTGCTAGGCACGTTATTCCAAACAGTCTTATCTACGTGACTATAAACTGTAGTACACCCGATCTGCCAAATATTGGATGCCTCTTACTCAAAATAAGATATGCCTTATGCTCCAAGCATAATATGCCAATAGTCATATCTACATGACTATAAACTGTAGAATAACCTACGTTCCAAACATCGGATACCTCTGGCTCCCAACAAAAGATGCCTTATGCTCCAAAAATGAGATACCAACAGTCCTCTCTACATGACTATAAATTGTATTACACCTTATTTTACAATCATGGGACGCCTCTTACTCTGAACAAGAGATTCCTTATGTGCCACGAATAAGATGCCAACAATCCTATCTACAGGAATATAAACTATAGTACACCCTCTATACCGAACATAGGATGCCTCTTACTCCAAAAAGATATGCCTTACGAGCCTAGCACAAGATGCCAATAGTCTAATCTACATGAATATAAATTTTAGTCCACCATATGTGCCAAAAATAGGATTCCACTTACTCCAAACAAGATATTCCTTATGCGCTATGAATAAAATGCCCATAGTCCTATTCACATGACAATAAATTGTAGTGCACCCTATACCTCTTTCTCAAAACAAGGCAAACTTTATGCTCCAGTCATAAGATTCTAACAATACCCTCTACATGACTATAAACTGTAGCACTCCATATGTTCCAAACATAGTATTCATATTGCTCTATACAAGATATGCCTTATGATCTAATCATAAGATGCTAACATTCATCTCTACCTGAACATAAACTATAGAACACCATATGTGCCTAACATAGGACGCCTCTTGCTCTAGACAATAGATGCCTTATGATCCAAGTCTAAGATGCCTAATTCCATGATTAAAATGGCATAATTTTAAGAATGTTGGAATCTATTCAAACATTCCATCACTCCACCTCAAGCTATGTGTGTCCCTTATTTGGATCATCATCCACTTCCATGTCATAAGGTACCCTCGAACGGCCTGGTCCCATGCTGCATTGGCTCACCTACCATCTTGGTCCAGCACCCCAAAAGGCTTTGGATGACACTTTTAGATAGGTCCTGTGTTTCGAACATGGTCATTAGTAGACCCTCATTTTCTTGTCCCCATTTTAGTATAATGCGATATGGATGATGTGTTTTGAACATGATCAATGTTATCCTCCATTGCCCCGCCAACCTCTTTGCATTCTAAATGTCAGGCATGTGATCCACACTTTTCATCTACCTTTGATTGGGCTGATTCCAATGACCTTGGCATTATCCCACTTTTTCACTAGCTCAAGAACAAAGGCCTCAACCCACCAGTGGGTTATGATGCCCTCATGTACAGACATGTGGAAGAAATTACAGACATCTTCCTTGTATAAGCCTCATCCATCATTTCCCCTCTATAGTGGTACTCGGGAAGTTTCCTTGTGTAAGCCCCATCCACCATTGTCGCTCCATAGTGGCACCCGAGCCACTTCCTTGCGTAAGCCCAAGCACCATTTTCGCTCCATAGAGACACAAGGGTAGCTTCCTTACGTTACCTCATCCACCATTGTCGCTCCATAGTGGCACCTGGGCAACATCCTTGTGTAAGCCCCATCCACTATTTCCACTCCATGGTGGCACCTGACCAACTTCCTTCCGTAAGCCCCATCCACTATTTCCGCTCCATAGCAGCACCCAGGAATCTTCCTTGCATAAGCCTCATTCACCATTGACGCTATATAGCGGCACTCGGGCACCTTCTTTGCATAAGCCCCATTCACCACCCTTCATGGACATGCCTTTGAGAAATGATCATCAGGTCCTTGCTGCCCCTTGTTTCTCACACCGAATATGACTCACATATTTTTAGAGTGGTAAGTAGCGACCATGAAATCCTCTATGGGCAGCCTAGACTGTAAGCACCACACCCAACCTAAACTATGTTGTCTATTATTCTTACCAGGCTAGGGTACATAGGAAGCCTCCCTGAGGTTCACGCCCACCACCCTGGTTGTTCCGACCTCCTACATGTCGGTTCACCTCACCCAACCTGAACTATGAGGACTTTGATCATTTCCAAGGCAGGGTATGTAGGAAGCCTCCAAGAGGTTCAATCCCGCCACCTAGGCCATTATGACCTCCTTCCCATTTGTTCATCAACACCTTGGGAGGCCTAGAGTGTAAGCCCCAAATACCATCTGAACTACGTGATATTTCATCATTTCCAAGGCGTGGTACGTAGGAAGCCTCCCTGAGGTTCAAGACCAACACCCCATTGGTTCTGACCACCTTCACATCAGTTCCCACCCCCTTTTGAACTATGTGGTAATTGATCCTTTCCAAGTCATGGTATGTAGGAAGCCTCTACGAGGATCAAGCCCTCCATATATCTGGGGCCCATATCCTCTTTCACATCGTATCACCCCCTGTCCTGCACGACGCTAAATGTTGAACCTCAATAAGGGATATGTCGTTGTTCCCCCAATCATCGGTAAGATGTTGTTCCCCATTCAGTGGTAATCCATTATCTACCTCATTTGACAGTAAGCTAATGAACTCCCCAATCAATGGTATGACTTTGTCATGTGAACTTCGTGGACTTTGAATCCCTGCCATGGGGATACATAGGAAGTCTCAATGAGGTTCAATCCCATAACCCATGTCTCATACTGATCTATCCCTCGATCACATGTGTTCCAAGAAGATCATTCCCCAACCCGGTGGTTCTATTTCTTTTGGGTCCCATCCATGCATCAATTCTCAACGGCTTCCTCTTTAGTTGTTCGATCATCCCAAAAAACTAGGTGGACTTTGATTCCCTACCATGGGGATACGTAGGAAGTCTATTCGAGGCTGAATACCAACAATACCGTCTCCTTCATGATTGTCCCATCTCATTACCCCTCCACTCCATTAATCTATCCATCATTCATTATGAATCTCACCCCGGCCACCACATCTCTGTGGGACTATGTCATCCCCCTCCTCACTGGTCACAACAGTACTTGGGCCACAATTCACTCGTATTCCCAGTCATGTCTCCGAGTTGTTTTCCATTGTGCACACCCTGATTCATCACCCATTTGAACTACATGGGTTTTGATCACTGTTGTCAATGCATGGTATGTAGGAATCCTCCCTGAGGTACAATCTAAGCCAATGGTAAACCTTGGTGATCCTCTCATTCTGTGGTGCACAATCTATGATCTGCCCCCAGTGGTGTCCAAATGGAATTAACGGTGTGACATCTCCCATATACATAACACACCACCTCTGATCCTTCTATATTAGTTGTTCTGATCACCCTCATTTCATCTCCACAAGAAGTTAAACACACGACCTACCTCATGATAAATGTGATATGCCAGTGGAATACCTCGGAATACACGCCTTTGGTATAACCGCCTCAGCTAGATGTTACACTTGTAGCATACCCTATGTTAAACATGGGAATGTGAGGAAAACCTTAGATAAATTCCAATGGAATATGATTCCCTGTATTCGACGTCAGATGACTCGGGTTCTTCACCCTTGAGATGACCTCTTAGGAGGAAGAATACAGGATCACCAATGTTCATACACCCGGATATGCCCCGGCATGCCTGATGTTGTCATCTACTCTGACTGAATGTTGCTACCATGTCCAGACCCCATGGAATGTCCTAATAGATGTAGTGTAATTAACCGATGTTCACAAAGATATGGAACTGGGAATGAGATTCACAAACCATGACTTAATCTATAAGGGATACCAGAACTGGGTGACGAGTTCTGAGGAGAAATCCACGGAAGGAGGAACTGACATCCCACCATCACGTTTCAATCAAGTAGAAAACGTCCCAAAAACAAGGAACGGATGCCGCCCGCCATTGGAAACCAGGAATACGGGGCAAAAAACAGTGCCTTTCATCAACCAATAGATGAACGCGCGCTCCCCAGTGAAAGCATCAGAAACACTACTGAATATTTAAGAATCTTGAAAAGAACTCAAACATGTTCCTTTTCAAGTCAATCCAAAAAACTGTGATTTTATTATATTATACATCGTATGTATCTCTTATGACCATACCATCCACAATTATGATAATCATGAAGATGTTTTTGAAGACAATCTGTAGGGATAGCAATCTGATCTCAGAACCAAAAGTTGGACTCCCATCTAGAATCCATCATTCAATGGTCCCCATGCCATTCAATTTCATCCTCATAGCCCCATATTCTACATCAGTAACATGTTCCTCTATAATAATCACTACCAAATAGGGAACCAATGAAATTGAAATAAAAACCATAATATAACCTTGATCTTCTCATTAAATTTTCATTTGTACAATCACTAACATAAACATCCACTAATATTAAGACTTTCTAAATAAATAACCTAAGGTTGTATTTCCATTACCCCATGATAAAATTAAGTTAATGTAAAAAAAATTGATATACTCCATATATATTATTTTCTCAAGTTCAAATACTTTTTTGATAAAATAAGATTCAAGCTCTTATGATCAGTGAACACAATAATCTTTTCACCAAGGAGAATGTGATTCCTAGTTTTCAATGCATTGACTATGATAGATAGCTCCAAATAATTTTTTGGGTAGTTATTCGCACGCACTTGTAACTACCATGATCTATATGAAAACACATGATCCCCATGTATGAGAAAACACCCCAACCCTTATCCCGAAGCATCACAATATGCTACATACCCTTATACTAATTATGGAAAAATTAAGATTTCTGTTGATGTGTGGTGAAACAAAATCTATTGAATGGAATTATCACACTCCTTATACCATGGAATAAAAAATTATTCGATTTCAAATCATTCATAGGTAATATTAAAGGTAAACAATAATTCTCATCGCATTGATAATAACCAAAAATACAAGAAAAATACTTATATCAAATACAGTCTTTGAAAATTTATGAGATATTTATAAGACCTAAAGGGATTAGCACATGTTCAAAATTGCTATATATGATTTTGAAATAAATCATTGGGATATCACCTTCTTAACACACAATCGGTGATTTCCTCATCAAAGGTAATTATTATAAAAGAACTAATATCCCCTAAATTGATCAAATATATCATCAATGCATGAAATTGGATTCTGAATCTTTATCAGAACATTATTATGATTTTGATGATCCACAAACAACTGAATATTTTCAACCAAATTTTTGAAAAACAAAACATGTGCTGCCCACAATGATGTGTTGGGCTGAATGAACCGTTATTTTTAAATCTCATCCAACTACAAAATTAATTATCAAAATATTCTTAGTTCTATCCAATAATATGTATAGGAAATAGGGATGGTCCTTAGGTGGAGACCATTCATTAACTCAACTTCAGTTATGGGTGGTAACCCTAATAAACTTTTCTTATACACATCTGGAATTGATCCACCACTATTAGAAAACATTTCTTCTTGATCTCATCCATGGATTCCAAATTAAATTCTACTAAATGGTATGATATCATTCCAATTGTTAGTTCCAACAATCATGTTGTACCCACCTTATCATTATTGTCTCTTAGAAAGGGCTACATGATTCCATCATATGTTATAAAACTGACATATCTGTTATAATATTCAATGTGTTCCTTGAACATTTTCAGCCATACTATACACATGAATATATCAAATAAATCAATATTAAGCACAGTGAAATCCCATTTTAGCTACCATATATCAATGGTTATTGAACATGATCTAAACACAATGGTTAGAAACTTTCTTTATCCAAGAAGAGTATGATTTTTTAACAAAGAAGTAATCCTCTCAATTTTTAATTTCAGCAAGTCACAAAAACAGGAAGAAATTATACAATGGGAAACACCTGAATCAAATAACCTTGCATAAGGGTAGGATTCAAAATAGTGGCACCTCTCATGATCGATGGTCACGACTGATCATCCACAATTACCAATTAACCTCTATATTTTTACATTATCACTACACTTTTCTCCTTGATTCCCTATTGATATTTACCTTGTTGAGGAGGTATGGTATTCCAAGAATCACGAAGGAATGATCGGTTCTATAACCAAAAGTGATTATACATCCCTTGTATCATCGAATCATATGAGGCTAGTGATATTTGAGATGTTTTCTGAACACTAAAGATCAATGAACTATGATAATAGAGCAGAAAGTTCCCTATATTGTTTCTGTTATGGAATGCTCTTGGTGGTGTGGTACACTCTCACATAATGTGGTCAAAATAACAACATTTGAAACATCATTCCTTGGTCAATGGTTATAGATGAGGATTCAATGATTCGACCATATAGTTTTGATTCATCCTCCCACCATAGAAATAAGCGTCCCTTTTCCACTTGTTCCCAAAATAAGTGTTCCCAGCATTTCGTAAATGAATCAAATTACTTCTTCCTACCATAACTCTTCAGATGTCCCATTCATCTACTACTTCTATATTGACAATATCTATAAAATATGTAATTCATAAGACTTATATATTTGAGAGAATGTATTATATCCACTCTAATTGAATGATACATGACTTCAAGGATCAAATATCTGGATATTTAGGTGCAAGGAACACAAAATTCATGATTTTATCCACAAACACTATGATGGAATAATTTTTATAGGATGCATACCAAGTGCCATTTTCTTAAAAATAAAATACACCATAAATTTCACTCTATATTAACTAAAGTATTATCATTTCAAAATATAGCACATCATGTTATCATAACAGTGATTTCAAAAATCAACCATTTTTTAAAACTATTTATTTCATTATAAAATCAATCCATTTTCAAAATAAGACAATTCATATATTTTTCATAATCATTAATTTTAAAACACAATCATCATTTTTTAAAAATCTATACATTTCACAAAGGCATAAATCATTACTCAAAATGAAATATGAAATCGTAGTTGAAATTTATTCCACTAATACATTGAATGGTCATCTCAATGGACAAACCCATGATTATGATAATCATATTCCTATAAATGTATCCAAAACACTACAGTACCTTACTCCCATGTAAGATGATGTTCTATATGAAATGGTCAGATATGTATTTTTTTGCTCTAGATTTCAAATTTTGATAATCCAAATACTTTATATGATCCCAAATCATGGAATAGTCCCGAATGAATTCAACTAAAATGTGGATTAAAAATAATAATTCAATGACCATCCTAGTCTAATTCTAATTGATCCTTTTGAAATTAAGAGGTATCAAGATGATAATACTTAATCAATATAGATTTGTAGACTGAACAAATGGATACCACATAAAACTTCACTCTCCTCGACATTGGATTAGGAATATCATTGAACACCACATGACCTTAAGAAACACCCCCAAGATTCCAATGCATGGGGAAAATATTGAGGGGATTCGATACATTTGGGGGATAGTTTTCATTTTAAAAATACAACATCCACCCAAATATTATATAATCAAATAAACCACAATATAATGCATGATAACAATGAATGGAAACTCATTATTTCATTTATAAAAATAAAACCAAAATGAAGTACAGTAGTGGAATGCCATAATATGAATGTAAATAGTGGAAGACTAGAAAACTCAAAGAATAAAAGTATAAATCTATGATCCAAGTAAGCTACATGACCCAAATCCAAAAATCTACCAACAATCATGAAGTACATAGAATTATGGGAGATACTTTACCTTTTTCCATTCCTTATAAACAACATTTGAAAAAGCACCAAAGTAGAAAATAAGTGGTGAGTAATGAATCTTAGTAGATTTTTATCAACGACATCCCTACTCATGCCTCTAGGGTAGATAATGTTAGAACATTTATATAAAACATATTTTACAAAATATTTTTAAAACAAATATTATAACTAAATATAAAAATGTTATAATGTAAAGCATCTTTGCTAAAACAAAAATATGTTCCATGGAAAACAACAAAAGAAGATATTAAACCATTATTCATAATGAATGGTCTGAAGTGAAGCTTCAAAAAAATCTATAAAACCAATTCAACTATTCCACCTCTTTCATACTACATTGCAATCCACATTTCCTCAAATCCACACATGCTTGCTTAATTATAGAATTTCTATACTCATGGGTGGTTTCTCATAGAATAACCATGACTTAATAATGTAATTAAATCTCATGTGACATTACAACATTGGCATTGATAACATGTTCATATTTAAACCAAACCACATAATGAAATATGAACACCTACAACAATGTATTCCCAAAAATATTTTAATTCAATCATTCCAAGACCATTCCAATACCAAATCCATTTAAATTTCAAAACCATGTCAATATAAAAACCATTTAAATATAAAACCCATTTCAATATGAAAAAATACATATTGAAAACACTTTTACATAAATCAATCCAAGAAACTATTTTAAAATAATAATTTTAAAATTAATTATCGGATCATTTGGAAAAAAAATCAACAATTTAACAAAAATTTGAGGACCATCACTAAAGATGGTTTCTACCTTGATTTCCACATCAATTTCGAAATCAATTTCAAATAATTTTATCAAATTGAAACTATGCCTTAAAATTTTAAATATAGTAGTCATGATTTAAGACAACTACATTTACAAGTATGAAAAAATGAAGAAAGTCACTCAATTGCCTATGAAATCGGGTTAAATATCCAAAAACCATCCCTAGATGTCTTCCCCAATCATTAATAAATAAAAATATAATCATATTTGGCATATTATATCTTATGTCTATCCAAATATTATGTATATGTAACAAACTATGAGGGATGGTGAATAATATCTAAAGAAAACAACAAAAAATGACAAAAAATAATGAATTACCATGATAATCTAGTTTCAAATCACGATGTGAAGCCTTATGATTTTCTCGAAATCAATGGAATAAGCATACATATTAATTGGGAAGAGGGAATCATGAATTATGGAATCATATGAGGGAATATAGCCATATAGTTTCAAACCTGTGATATACGCAAATTTTGGAGCTCACTTTTAACCCACGAATGGTTAGTCACACGGTTAGAAAAACCCTACACTAACTGAATGTTAGCTTTAGTTCCAAGTAAGAACATCCCACGGTTGTCTCACAGGGTATCCAAAACGTGCACATGATTTTCCGAAATCCATTTTCTCATGTTAAACAGTTTCTCATAGGAATCAACACCGGTTTGAAAAATCACGCGCCACCCATAAACCTTCACTTTAGCTCATGTCACATTCTGTATGGTTTCATATGGGTTTTCTATAGTTTTCCAAAACCCTGAAGAAACATCTAACCAATAGAAAATCATTAAAATAATCCAAAAGTTCTCCAAACACTCCCATAGATTTCCTACACACATTACATACATAAACATTATAAGCAAGGGTTACTTACTAGAAATAAGGGGTGCATTAATGGAGCTAATTGAACAAATCATTGATATGGGGAAATTAATACTTCTTCAAAATAGTGATGTTCTTAAAGTCTATAAAATAAAATACAATGTTTCCTTGAACCATCATTCATTTTAAAAAACTAGAAATGAGTACACCATGATGATGTTTTAGGTCAGGTAGACCGTTATATAATAGCTCATGAAGATGATTCTTCTACTATAAGTGTAACATTGATCCATTCAACAAGTGGGATTATAATATGGATTAAAATTAAGAAATATATAAATAGTAAAATTATCTTCATGATCATATATAATATGAAAAACATCATCTGATAAAATATTCGAATACTAATTTACCAAATTCATACTATAAATCTAAACATTTCCTTTGTTTTCAATAATATATGAAATATTAATCATCACTATCATTTAAAAATTTCTTAGGTTATTACCTTTAATTTATTTGTATGGGTTCATTCTTTTATACCAGATGGAAATATTTATGAAAAAAATCGTCTTTATCTCTGTTATAATTATTGTCATAATAAACATGAATACAACTCATACCCAGATTAACATTAAACTGTACTAGAGGAAAAAGAAAAAGGTTTTTAGGAAAATTAATATCATATAAAATGATATGAAGATTATAATAATTTGTTTTTCCAAAATATTTCTCAAAAGTGTTTTTACTGTTAGTTATGGGATCATTTCTTGAGGTGCAATTTTCAATTTACCAAAAAAATCAGAAATGGGGGAATGTATAGATTTTAAATCAAATAACACGTTGTTTTGTCTGTAAAAATAACAAATGTACCCAACATCATATTATTTTGTGATTCAAAATATAATAAAGTTGTTTCAGATTATTTTTCCACACCATTCTATTTATATTTTGTCCACTTCCCATCATTTAGGTTGTTCTTTAGACACTTTTTTTTATAATGACGCATCTCATTGAATTTAAAACATTTTATTGAATCTATTTTAGAATTTGTTTTAAAAGGAACATAATCCCATTCATTATAGTTACAAGCCTTATTCCCCATTTTACCACATTTTAATCAATTATTATAATTAAAAAGGCATTACCTAGTGTGTGTTTTTACAACAATCCTTATAAACTATAGACATAATGTTTTTACCATCAAACTTGTTTAAGGAATTTTATCCTTTTTCAATCAATATCAACCTCTTTTTCTTCTAGTTTTCCCAGAACATGTGACCATCATGAAACATCCTTTCTACATTCTACATACAATGAACAAGTAGTTTGTAACCTTTAATCTCATGATAATCCAACTAAATTCAATATATTGGATTAAATCTTGAGTAAAATAAATTTATTTTACAATCATATTCATGGATAAAATTTGGAGTGTACCGTTCCAATTGAGTGGATTTTACATAATATGAAAACACTAAATCATCATATTGCCTGAGTTTCAAGAAGTATTTTTTATTATTATGTCAAAACAGAATTGGAAAATATTTCTCAACAAATATATTTTTTAATTTTTCCCCTCCAAAGCCTAAAACCACTCAATACCCCTGATATTCTTAACAATCGACTGCCATGGGTCGGCTTCACCATCAAAAAGGAAAAAATAAAGACTCAACTTTTATTAATTAACCAACCACTGACATCAAAAATAATTTCTAGGGATTTAATCAATTATTTAGGAACCACATGGTTATAATATCCCCTAATATATGGAGGTTGTTGCCTCATTAAATCCTCCACTATGGACATATTCCTCGGTGGTTGATCTTGTTAATAACATGCATGGTTTTACCATCATTTATATCCTATGTAAAATGATTTATCACATAAAAAAAATTCTAGTTCTGATTATGACAATCTTAGTATGTTGATTTGGAAGGATGTTTACCTCTCCATCACACCCCACAATAGCTGGCTTGTTTCCTCCATGGAAAGAAATTCGGAACGTACATATATTAGAAGATGAAACATGGAAGTAATTACAGTATATATCATTTCAACATAACAATAAAGTAAAAAATCATTAATGGATATTCTATTAAATATATTTTAACCCCTAAAGTTATTTAAACTAAAATTTGATACCATATATAAGGACCAAACAATAAACATTACATGATCATGATTTTAGTCAAAAATATACATTCTTCGGCATTAAGGATACTTTATGGGTTATAGTTTTAGGGAACTATGTCATAATTAAGAAATTACCTCACATGTTTATACAAACTGTATCATAATAAAATAGAATCATTTTTTCCAAAATATATAACATTCAAAAAAAATCAACATTATTTTTCATGAAATATATTCAAAACATTCATTTTTCACTTCCAATATTATCTTACTCATCATTATACAATATTAAAAAAAATTAAATCCTTGGATGAGAAAAAAATCCTAGTAAGGGACATAACAGAATTAAGGAAATCATTAGTCCATGATGACCTTCAACAGATGAAAATTTGTTAAAAAAGTAATACCTTTCACCCATAAAACATTACTCTATTTACATTTCCACATAAATTAATAAGAATCTTTTAAAACTCCATAGAAAAAATAAATCTTAAAGGTGACATGAGGCATAAATTATATATCGATCTAATATTTACTATAAATATCCTGTCTACATAAGGATTGACCATTATGGTCATATTTGGAATGCTCACTTTAATATATTCCCATAATCACTATATAAAAACCCTTTCTGATTAACTACATCTCATTACCCATTTCATAGGATATATATAATAGGCACACCCACCCTAGGGTTATCACCAATCCCCCAATACACATAAATAGTTCTAATGAAATATAACATATGAATGAATATAAATCATGAATAAAAGAAAATTTAATATTGCAAATTGAACCCACTATTTATTTTTAAAAATATGTTCACTTAAAAATGAAGACGCGTTATTTGAAAATATAATTTTAAACATGTTAAGGAAACATCAAAACAATGAAGCAATATTAAAGAGATAAATTTCATTCGTGATGTATATGTTAAAATCATACATTTATTCTTTATTTTTTAAAATATTTTTGAATGTGTGACATTAATAGAGGTTTATAAAATGGATTCCCTTATATTGAGGCTAACTTATCCTTTAAAATATTTTTCTTCCACTTATTGAGATGATCCCCTTCTATTAACACCATAAAATCTATATGGAGAGTGTTCTACCTAATGTATGGCCTCTATAATGCGAGGAAGGAATATATGAATGGATTTTGGTAGAGCTTGGGTAAAAAATATGTTTTATAGTGTGAAGAAAAGAGAAGAACAAGTTCTATTTTTTAAGCGATTGCATGGGATCTCTTGGAACTCAGAAAAACAATTAAACTAATATAAATTAATTTCACTTTCAAAAATTGGTCCAAAGTGATTTATTTCAAGGATAAGATTATATTGGGTGTATATCCATCCATTAAATGAAAATTAAACATGTTTGGAATATTTTAAACCCTTATATATTTGTTTTAACCCTTATGGAACCTCTTCATTCTTTTCCATGTTTTCACGTAATTTGAAATTTGAGAGTCTGTATAATTAATATAAAATGAAACATGGCCATTAAATGATTCATTGATGAAAATTTAAGAGTTATTATAACCAGTTCTTGAAAAGTGATATTCCCAAATTTTTTATATAATTTAATAAAAAATTATTTATTTTAAAATATTAATAATTCCAATTTTTTCAGTATTCATTAATTGAATATATAAAAATAACCTAACAAAAAGATAAATTACAAACAATACTTCTAAAACAGCCCTAATATGAAAAATTAGTCTTAAAATTTCATGGAAAATATTAATCATCTAAAATTATTCTTATTTTAGTATTTTTAATATAATTTATTTGATATTTCATTTAATTAATCAATTATTACATCGTTATGGTGGATGCCTTCAATTTAATTATTTATTCCATAAAAATAATGAATAAATTATTTCGGTAAATATACAAAATTTATCATTGAAATTGTATTTTTATTCAAACATATCATGTTAATAACCAAATATTATAAGTATTTCACTTATTAAAAAAATGTGAAAAAATTCACTATACTTTTAACATAATAATATAAATGTCACTCTCTCGCCCAAGTGGCTACCAAAGCTTATTATTATAGAATAAGGATTTTTTTATCAAAAAAACTCATCTAATGTGAGGAGGACAACCATTAGGGTAATTTTATAATATTTATCATAATATTTTTATCTTAATTACAAGATTTACCAATATGTGTAGGGTAAAAAAATTATTATTATAGTCACTGTTTATATATTCCAAAAAAATAAAGTGGTACAATTTTAAAAAATTGGAAATTCTTATTCGAAATATGGAATGTACTTTTCCAAATTAAACACACCAAAATTACCGAAATTAAAAGACAATTAATCTTATTGATGGAATGAGATAATTGGTTTTTAAAGTAAAAAAATTCAATAGTTCACAATGGTTTTATATCCAATTTAAAATTTAAATTGATTAATAAACCTAAATTTGATTAAATGATAAAAAAATTATCTAATTATACATTAAACCAATGAAATATATAATTTAACACTATAAACAATTTAGCTGAAAATATTGTTTAAAATTAAAAATCAAAAAAATCACTATTCACCAAAAAATGAAACTTATTTGAAAAATATCATAAAATAAACCAAATGAAATATAAGTATACCACATACAAATAATAAGTTTATTATTTCATATGTAATTAATGAAATTGAAAAAAATATATTTTAAAAAGTTTAACATCAAATTTTAGTAAAACTACCTTTTACAAAAATATATATTTTAATGGAAAATTTCTATTTATTATTATATAATGACAGTAAAATCTATTGGATGAATATAAAAAAATTTCTAAATGGGTTAAAAAGTATTACATCACTGATTATGTTTTTATATTACATTTCTTCACTTCATTATCA
The DNA here is from genome assembly GCA_963277665.1 of Viscum album. Taxonomy (NCBI): domain Eukaryota; kingdom Viridiplantae; phylum Streptophyta; class Magnoliopsida; order Santalales; family Viscaceae; genus Viscum; species Viscum album. Next base: position 1,877,428,778 of record OY728137.1, on the reverse strand, counting down.
TGACCTGTTTTTTCATTTTTATTGAATAAGCCTTACCTTTGTCCTTTGTCACAGATGATCCTTATATCAATTGTTATCAATAACACATGAATTCATTCTATAATTGTAATAATTTCAATAATCATTTTAATAATTACATATTAGTGTGGGTGTTTCATTTTATTTATAAAATTTTTTGATCATTGAATAAAATCTGGATATCTCTTTGAAATTGATTTTATAGATTGTATACCATTCCACTCTTGAATTATTAACCTATTCCCTTAATTCAATTTCATTGTTACTCTTTCCAAAAAAATTAATTAAATGATCATTAATTTTATTCCTCCATGGGTTTTATTAGTTTAATATCTAATGAATCCATTTTTTTTCTTCATATAAAAAATCTATTAGAACAATGTGATTATATATCCTCTACTCATCTATGCAGGGTATCGGCATGGTCTCGAGTTAAAGTCTCACTGATTTCATACCAATATAAATTTAAATTAGTATTTTCCTTGTATTTTTTTCCTCCTCATACCTTCTGTAACATAAAACCATTTCACTAACCTGAGGAATGCATCAAAATAATTTTCAATAGATATGAATGTTTCTTATAGCCAATGTTTTTATGTTACTTTTTGTTATGAAACTAGATAATATATCTAATTTTAATTCATGTTTAATGAAAAAACCAAATTCATTTATTAAAATCCTTTGAAAATGTGCCTCATATGTACAAATTTATTCTTCAACTTTATAATTCAGTTTGAAGGAACACCCTCACTATTTTAGTACAAATAGTATGAAGAAAAAAAATGATTAATAATAGATTATTTAAATACATCCATTACATGGTGTCTATTTCATCCCATTACAACATATTAATGATAATTTTGCACCATTGATCAACATCGCCTTAAATAAAAAACACATACAACACAATCTTCTCAAGGTATAATTACATGATAATTAAAAATATTGTTTCTATAAAATTGATCCTTTACTCAGAAATATGTTAATAAGGGGACCCAAAAAAGAAAGGTTAGATTTCCACATAAATGGATCAATAATGAGTTTTTCTCTCTTATTTATGTTTACATGTTCGTCGTGATTCATGTTACTATTTAATGTTTTGGATTGTTGACTGAGAAAAGAAAAAATATTTTCATCCCAACTGCCATTTCATTTAATTTCTAATGAAGATTACATTTTTGGGTGTCAAACTAATTTTTAACAAGAAACTTATTGGCTCCATCCGTTGAATAGAACAAAAAATAATAGTTAGAGAAAAAAAATTGACAATAAGATTGAACATTAACATAATTAATGAAATTAGTATACATATTTACTAGTTTATCACCCCTTATTACAATTTCATGAAATTCCGAATTTCAATATATTTTTTTATGGTCATTTGAAAATATTCATTTTGTAATAAATATATACAAGTCCCTTATAACTATTCAAAAATATAATTTTATTTAACCAATGCATACTCCACAATTATGTGTAACCAAGTGTACTACATTCCTCTTTCTCATGTACATAAGGAAGAATAGTTGATAATATAGATGCATTTTCATTGTTATTAATATTATGTGAATATTTTATAAACCTTTAATCCACTATTATAAGTGCAAAATTTATTTCATTTAATAGAATCCACATACTACAGAAGTTGAATATATTTAATTTTATCTTCTAAATTTATGAGTATACCTAGGGTTCTTGTAAAAGTATTATAATAAAAATCATACAAAATTAATAATCCCTTCTATGAAACTAACTTAGGTGACCCGATCAACACTTATAAAGATATTACATCATTTTGGATGAATATTCAACACATCTAATAATAATACATGACTAAGAATTGTAATTCATTATTTCCTATACATGCTAGATAAATAATAAATATATTTTATGAAATATATTCAATGTCTCTCAAAATATCCTTCTCACATGGTACCTTTCTTAGAATTTTCATACTTAAATCCATTCTCCACGACCTAATGAAATTTAAAGATAAGAAAGGGAGTTCACATATTCCCAAAAATGATAATCATGATAGATATCTATCGATGATCATAAGTGGACATTATAAAAGAATATGTTCCTGAGAAATGATTATAACTTATGTCATCAAACATAAAAAGTCATAAACCATAAAACATAAATCATGGGTTATGGTTTTTTATGAACAAACTATTTTATTTATAATTGTGTGTAATATTTAATAATAAATTATGAGCTAGTGAAGAATATTATTTGCATTGAAATATGTTTTTTAAATATAAATAATCATTAAAAAAATATAAATTTAGACATTGTTCCCTTCGAATTCTATAATTTCTAACTAAGTCCTAATGTGTTTCGGGTTCGTTATTCACCCCCATTAACATTGTGATCATAGTCTCAAAGTGTATTACCTTTACCTCCAATCAATTTTACATTATCTCATTAGAAAAAAAGACTTACCCAAAGTATTGGATGACCCTAAAACTATAGGACCAGATATCAAATAAAAATAAGCATATATATTTGTCTCATAATATAAAAAATTGTCATTTGTCATTACATATTATCATAATTAACCATTGTGAATTAAATATATTTAATTATATAATTTGTAAATAAAAAACATCATAATAAATTATGACAAACATATAGTATGGAATCATTATATCATATCCTCAGTGAAAAATAATTTTCAAAATGATGTTCATTTAAATGAAAATTTATTTATTATAATCATTGAAAATATGGTCTAAAAAAGATGAAAATCATCATTTTTTTAACTAATACTAAACTAAATGATTCCCTAAATTATAAAAATAAAATTTCCATTGAAAAGAAAATGGAAATGTTTATATAATTTAAATGAAATGAAATTACAAAACTGTGGAAAATTCGTTCCTATTTTATATGTTTAATAATTACATAACATTAAATCATTTATAGATAATGTGAAAAATGATTCGTACGATAATAATTTGAATTAATTATTTATAAAATTTCAAATGAAATTAAAATGCACAATATAATTATTTTTTGAATAATTTTATTATATGTAAATATAGGAACCAATTTTATTATAAATGTTTAAATTCATCAAAATGATTACGAACCTAATACGAGTTATAAGGTCATATTTAAAAAAAACATTCCTCAGAACCTTGTTGCAACTAAAGTGAGTCAAACTAATAAAATACATGATGAAATAATAAATAATTATATTATAATAAGGAGGATTTGTTTTTAGAAATAAATAGAAAATAATTCCATTAATGGATTTTGAATCTTAAAATGTCTCGATTAAAGGTCATATTGAGATATAAAAACTTATGTTGAATCCTTCTTTTCTTTATATGTCATATAACATACTATACATTAAGTATAAAATTAAAATACTTGTATACCAAAACCATATTAAAACACATATTTATATACATCAATCTCATAAAATTTCCAAATACTCATTTTTTAATAATTCCCATTTGAAAACATATTTTGGGGGTAACTTTTTTATTCTTTATATATGGTTCTGTTCAACGATTCCAATCCATTAACTTTTATAATGGTATAATGTATAAAATAATATTAATATTTTAATTAATCTCATATTAATTTATTAAATATAATTCTAAAATATACATTTAATGTCATTATTAAAATTTAATTACATGACTTTATAGAGTAGTTAAACCACACATATTCATGGGTGATATTTAAATTATTCAGTGGATATAAATTAATAGTGGTAAAAATATTTATAAATTATTGAATAAATATTATATAATAAATATAGTATATATTATTTAAATCCATATATAAACATTCATGATAGTCATTGATTAAAAATTAAATACATCTATTCATTGTGGTAGTAGTATTCACCTATATATGCCCAACGTTTTCATTTTCCATTTTATAGAAATTATGTATATATTGTTTATTCCAAAAATATATTAACATTTAATTATTATAATGAAATATATTAAAAAATATTCATACATTTATAGTATATTAAGATAAAGTGGCATAAAAACATAAAAAATTTGAAAAGACTATTACAACATCATTGAGTATCCTCTTTTGGATTATGTGTTAATGTTATTCAGTAGGTATTTGGGTAGAAACAATACAATTGGGAGTGTGAAAAAGACGTTGAATGTGATTTTGGATGAAAATGGACAGTATATGGAGCACAATGTGCGTGGAGATGTGAGCAGTGGATTTTTCTCTTTTGTAAGTGAGAGGAGTGGAACCCTTGTAAACAACCTTGAATTTAAAAGAATATAAAGTGATATTCATTGGAATGTGGAACCAAAATATAAAATTTTAAATTATTGGAGAATGTTTCTCAGTTAAAATTCATCCAAATCATATTGTTACATGTATAAGTAATACTATTTTATTTTTCCATTTATCCCATTTTAACCATTTTAACTAATATGATGGTGAAAATATTGTACCATCATAACATATATCTATATTAAAACATAATGTTAATTTTATTATTTACTATTTATGATTTTGATTTCAAATACATAATCAATTTTATACCATTTAATTTCTATTAGTGTCTTAAATTAATTCAAAAATTTATGAACAAGCCAGATATAAACCATTCATAGAATGGAATATAACATCAAGCATAAAATGGATTTATTATCATTCAATAAATAGTAACAAAACTTATATATATATAATTTAAATTATTTAATAAAATATATTTATATATTTAATAAAAATAAATCATTAATTGTGACTACTTTAATTTATTAATATAAAAATACATTACATAGATAAAAATAGTTTTAAAAGAAATTTGTTTTTTACATTTAAATTATATTATCATTATTTATACAGAATTTATAATCATTTTATAAATGATTATTCATTTTTAACTATATAAAATGCTATTATGTATTTTTAATTCTCAAAAAATAAGTGAAATTGTCTTTTAACTAGAGATATATATAAATAAAATAAACCATATAAAAAAATTTCCATTTAACTATGAATTTTTAGATTATTTATTCTTATCATTAAATTGTAATTTAATGGATATACTTAATCATTTCTATTAATTTTTTGAGAAATTTATCAAAAAAAATATTGATATCATTACATAAAATTGTAAAATTTAACAACAAACCATATTTCAACAAAAAAATCAAAATCGTTTCTCATTAATTAAATATACTTCAATTAGTGAATTAATACATTTATATGCATTTTTTTTATTTTACCACTTTCATTTAATTATAAAATAAAAATTTTCAATTTATATATCTATAATTAATTATTAATATATTTTTCGTGTTGTGTGCATTAGAATATTCTTAAAATATTTCATTTATTATAGTTAAATATATTGTAAAATTTCATGATGTTAAAAATTCAATTGACTCTAAGATAAAATTTTGATCATATAAATTACATAAATTTGACGAATGTTATCATTCTTGAAACAAGGTCCCATGAAAATTTTACCACCCATTTAATCCCAAAACAATTGTGATCAATAATGGTGGATTTTCTTGTACCTAAAATGATGTCATATAAATTGATAATTGATAACAGTTATTATTAATTAATTTCACTAATATAACATTATCCATTACTAACATACCAAAATGAATAATAAAAATGGGATCATGTTGTACCCTAGTTTCCCAAATGACCCAAATATGGAGGGGTTAATTCTATGTGTTCTTTACTTTTAAATTTAATCAATATTTATTTGTTTTAGAAAATATAGCTCAAACATGTTACTCTTATTACAAGAAAATATTTATTAAATAAATAAAATTATATGAAAAAGAACATTATTATTTTAGTTGGATTCCATATAAATTCACTATATCCATGGATCTCATATCAATTTTTTTTTGATATTATTATAAGTCACTATTTCACAATATTGTTATTATAAAATTATAAAGAGAACAATGCTCATCCATGTTACATGAGAACTTCCTCTCTTCTAGAATATACTCTAATGAGGGATATAATGATAATGAAAACACATGGGATAATCTTAAAAAATTTAAAATAGAAAAATAAATAAAAAATATTAATTCCCCATCATTCAACAACATTATATTCAATATCTTCAAAAATATGCACAACATAATATTATTCTATTCCATATCTTCTTTGAACTTCTAACGGATCACACATCACTAATCAATATAGGATATTGAATATTAATAAATACATATCCAATCACCCAAAATCATCATTCTCATTATATATCTCATTTTTATGTGAGATCAAATTGGTTTTTACTATATAATTTCTCTATATCCAGAGAATGTTCATATATCAAGTTTTAAATTCAAACATAATATAACTTCTCATTCATATAAATCCCTTATATTAAATCATTGATTTCCTCTATAATTTAATTTTTAAAGGTTAGTTATTAGTATATAAAATAAATACCAAAGCCCTATAGAACTACTGCATGATTTCATTTTTTTAAATATTGTTTGAAAAAATATTTTTGTTGTGTCCAACTTCTTCATAGTGTGATATGTTGGTTTTTTAACATCCCATATCATCAATATAGGTCCGCACTAAATGTAATCCATCATGGAATGTAAAATATTATTTTCAAATGTCATTTAATTGTAGGATTCTCATTAAAACATATTAGAGAACATGGTCATGACCAAATAAGAAAAAAATTATGTTCATTATGTGATAAATTGACCACCATAATCCTTGAATGTGCAGAAATTTTCATCATATAATTATCAGTTATGTTTGGTGAGATGCTCTAATAAAAAAATCATAAAATATACTTGAATATCATTAGTGTAATGAAATTCTATATTGTGAAGTTACCACATCCATTCTCAAAGAAATAAAGTTATTAAAATATGTTTGTTCTCTTTTAATGAATCATATAGTGTGAAATTATATAATCTTTGTAATCTTCTCGACCAAACTATGCGGTGTGATCAATTGAGTTGTAGATTTTACGATTCTCATGATGTCTCTTTTTAAATTTTAAAGGATACAATCAAGGTACGACCCATGTAATATCCAAAATATAAAAGATATTACTCCAGTTATATTTCAAAAACTTGAAGAACAACATGGAATTTATAAATAACTTCACATAAATAATAATCTCTTCAAACATGATGAAAAGAAATCCAAAAATATTGACATGAAGTTTCAAAAGTCCCTTTATATGGATTTTTTATATCAACTATCATAATATTATCAACCAAAATATCCATTTATAAAACTCTAAATTGGACATTGATACTGAAAAATTCCTATACAGTTAGTCCAACCACATTTAATATTAACTTTTCCTCTTTTAAAAATCTAATTAAAAGGCTTATCTAACTTCATCATAAAAAATAAGAACATAATTCTAAATAATTAATATATTATAGATCAGATACAATAAAAAACATTTAATCCCATTGCATATGATTTTCATTGATCAATTTAGGTAACAATATTATTAATTAAACTATTCAATGGAATCCCTTATAAATAATTGATACTTTACTAATTACATGTCTCCATGGATAGTATATCCTGTATATTCACACTTATGTCAATTATAATCATTAACACACACCAATTGTTAACAATTATTTAATATTGTTCAATGAAGATAATGGTATTTAAAAATATGTAGATTGAGGAAATTGGTTGAACTCTGAGGTTCAAACTATTCTTATAAAAAGCAAGTGATCTAAAAGGCTTATGAAGTTATCTATCACCAAAATTTGAGTTCCCTCATACTATAGTTTTGGAATAGTATTCCCATGCTTCACTGTTTCGAAATGATACGAGATATAAATATGATTCTTCTGATAATTTTTAACTATATTTTTAGTCTACTGAATACCACATCTATTGTCAGAATATATCATCTTTGGTTATTGAATATCTTCGCTGATGTGTTCAGATTTTTTCATCATATATACAATTTATATATAATACTTTTGAATAATATACTCCACCACACTTATCATCAATTAGGAAATGTCTTTTTTTTTCTCATATAGAAAACTAATTTATCCATCTATACATTACTCATATAATCTTTTATTTTTATCCATAATTTACAAGAAAAATATACAGATACATTATAAATAAATTTTATATATTTTGTATTCTTTAATGGAAAAAATAAGTTAATATTCCTGGTATATATCTCATTATTATCACCACTTCTTGAAGATACACATACATTGTTGAACACTAGAAACATTCAATTAATTATGTAGTATAAATAATGGGACCCTAGATTTTCTATGATAGATTAAAATCCCAATGGTTCTCCGATATAAAGTGGAATCATCTCAATTAATGTTTTCATTCATTTATTCTTTATTAAAAAATAATATAAAATTCAAAAAAGGAATTCAATTTTCTAGTGGTAATTTATTTTTTACTTCACCTAAATACTTTATTTATTTGATGTACAAATACCTCCCTTTTAGAAGTGTTTATTTCCCATTAATGTTTTTGAATTTTCCAATATATGAGGATAAAATTAAAAACATCTTAATTGATAAAAATATCAATTGAATTCATATTATTACCAAAATATTTAATGTCATATACAAACACTATCACTATGAATTTATCCTCATTAGAAATTTTCATATAGAGGTTGTGATCAACCCCTCATCTCATGGACTCCATCATTCTCTAGAATGTATAATTTTATGCCTACAAATATTGGTATGAATTAATAATGTCATCAATTCCATTTTCAACCTATACATTGTTGAATCATTATCTAATAAAGTGAAATCAATTGGTTGTTTCATCTATACATTTTCATTTAAAACATTATTATGAAATTCATTATTCTCATCCAAATGAAAAATTATAGAATTTCATTGAAAATAAACTACTAGAAAAAGCATAATATATAGCACTCATTGTATCATCAGGAATGTCTCTTTTACAAATACAACTTCAACCAATGAATATCCCTTACAAATAATAATTTATTTATTCTTTATTAAATTTTCATTTTAATATATCTTTTTCATTATTCTCTTCCTCTTTATACTTTGTGTTATATAATATTTATATCATATAACAATACTTCAATAATCTTCAAACAATTTTTCATGAATGAGTCAATGTTTTTTGTAATTATTTTATTTAATCATTAACTAATTCAATACCTTAATCATCAATAATTTTAATGTTTTATAGAATCATACATGTTACCAAGTATTTCTTATGCATCCTCCTCAAATTCACATTATGGTAAAATATTTCAAATATTTTCATTGGGTTAATGTTCAGCTATCATCAAATAATAACTCTTAAAAAATTTTATACATCTACTAATTCACTTATATACCTAATATTGTATGGGTAACCTATTATAATTCCATCATCCATTTCATCAATGTAATTTTTAATATTTACAAAACCTATTTCAATCAAAAAATTTATTCCAAAAAATTGGCAATTATTTAGCAATTTATTCCATCTAATTGACATTAAATATGATTTGTTAACAACATTATCATCGATTAATACACTATTCTGGGTATAAATTTAATCTTTGAGTAAAAATATCCATGAGTGATATATGATTCCACATTATATTAATATATAAATTTCATGTATTTCACAATAATTATTCCTCATTATGAAACACCATTTTTGTTGGTTGGTTCTCATAGAATAAAAAGAAGGTTTAACATAATTATCCATTATTTATTTTCATACTTTTTAGTGTTATTTAGATTTAATTTTATTATATTTTTTAAAACCTTTTTATGAAACCAATCATCTAAATTTTATAACCTTTGAATTTGTAAGATACCATATACTATAAAAATCAACAAATTAGATGAAATTATTATCACAATATGTATCAACCAGGCTTGTTGAACCACATACATTGGTTTAAATAAAATTTATTATAGCAGATGCTATTCACATATGTTGTTGATAATAACTTTTTACTATATTTCTTATCATGCAAGAAATAAAAACATTATCTATATTTATCTCCAATGAAATTATACTGATGGTAACCTTCAATCATAATACATTTTCTATACATTTTTAATTAATATGGATAGGTGTTCAGTTACATGATCTATTTATAAATACTAATAATAAAACTAATTAAATCTCTTTTCTATATATGTAATAAAGATTTTAATTTCTTTCCAAACTATAGATCAGAGAATTCACACACATTAAGTTTACTTAATATCCCTTTTTTACAGAATGTGGCATAAAAATTGATTTACTTAGATGAAAAATAAATAAAAAGTTAAATTGATGTCCAACAACATTAAGTACATAAATATTTTTCAATTCTTGACTATAGATTCTATACAATCTACATTCATTAACCATAATTTATTTATATCTTATGATATGAATTAGTCCACAAGAACTACAATTTACATTTTTAATATATTTATATAACCTATCATATGATATGAACACCATCTCTCTAGAATCCACATGCTACAATTATCTGATGTGATGTAACACATTTCATCTAAAATATACTTCAATATTATCATATTTTTCTAATATTAAATACTTCAATGATTTTTGTATTTTTAAGTCTCTACTCAAAAAATTATCTTTATTCTATTTGATAAAATTTTATAGCACACATAATGAGGGCATCTTTTAGTTAAATTAATTCTCAACATGTTATTATGGTGTTTCGGCATTGCTAAATTTCCATAATTTTATCACTACATTTTGGTTTTCATGATTTATATATTATTTATATTTGAAGAGATTATAAATTATGATATAACACACCTACCAAATTTGATTATTATAGTTAAAGGGAGAATATATTTCAATGGGAATGTATTGGTCGATCATTAATGCCAGATTATTCCACTAGATAGGATACATATTTTTCTTCTTCCCCTATAATTAGTAACTATCCATTTTATATAATAATACATTTATAGGTTTTTATGTTTCAAAAAAATAATATAATTTCAGAGGTGAGTAAAAGCTTTTAATTGATTTTGTTCAATCATTACTTAATCATAGTTTAGGAGAACCTATAATCTATGTGTATGATAGCCGCATATTCAATTCAAAAGAATGTATTAATTTTCAAAGTCTTTTCATGAAATCAGGATAGCCATAATACAACCCTATGATTTAAAACTCTATATTACCCATAATGTTTTTAACATTAAATTGGTTTATTCTATTGGATAATGGAGTTCAAACTAGGATGTGATGTTTGGATGGGGATTCTCTGAAATATAAGCATACAATTTCTAGGAACATCAGTGGTTTAATGAACATATACTATTATTGCAATCTACTAATTCACATCATTATGTACAGTATTATTGAATTACAAAACATCGTCCAATAATTATTTTACCTAAAAAATTCATTAATTGGTGTTCAAACACTGATAAATTTTTTCTCCCACACAATTAAACTAGGATTAGTTTGTGGGTGTATCTAACGATTGAAAAAAATCCTAATACATATTGATTTGTATGATTATTTAATCCCTTGTGATTTATAGTATGATGTATATTTATCTGATTTATCCCCTAGATGGTGGTTTATTAACTATGATAGAGAATTCATTTGGGAAATCACTTAATACATGTTAAATTATCACATTTAGTGAATGGGTGAGAATATTATTAGGGAACAATAGTCTGATACAAAAGGTTATATTCCATAGTACCCACCCTATAAAATAGTCTTTATATATTAATTGATCATACTATGATACCCTAGAAAAGGTTAATAAATCTCAAGGGGTAACATAATTTTTCTAGATATAACATCAATTATTCATCTAGAAATATTTTACAAAATTTTTGTAAGAGGTTGTATTATCATAGCCCATGATACTCATTATAGTGTTTGAATAATCCCATAGATTATATATTCTTCATTGATGAATATTATACACCATTTAAATTAATGTACCATCCCTTTCATATATTAATGGGTTTATCGGTTACATATGTTTAATAAGGACTCCCAATAATGTGATTATACAGCTCTTATTTTTATGTTTCTTGATAGAATAACACCTTTAATGTTATGAATATATAATTTCATCACTGATTCCTTATTCTACCTTTTTACCCATGTTTCTTAATATTTATATTCCCAATACAATATCATTGGATAATAATGATATCATTTTGACGGTAAGGAATTCCTATGTATTTACATTAATTCATAAAATTATACCCTCCAGAACAGTAACAAAAGATGGTGGAGGAACCCTAGAAGAAATTTCATACATAATCACATTTTGTGATGTTATTGTACCTACCTAATAGGTGGAGTGACTGTTTTTAAAACATTCACCCATATAGATTTTCAAGGAAGATTGAATGTATATAATAAAAGAAATCGGTGTTTATAAATATTATTAAAGGGGATTCACATCCAGTCATCCTCTATTAAAATTGGATGATACTGTCATGTGAGGATACTAGAATTAAAATGATACGTTCATCGATTGGTGCCCCAAAAAATATATCCTTGTAATATTCTAAATAATGAGTTGATCATTATCTGAATGGAATATTAAGAGACCTAGTTCAATGGGTAAATAAACAATTTATTTTCCAGATTCCCCTATTAATTATCATATTGGAATAAGTTATCAAGACTTATAATTACAAATCAAATCATATATGAATATATAGGGAATTTTAGTTTCCCTGCTCAAATTTTATTGGGATAATTACAATCCGGATAAAATCAACTATGGTTTCTATTTTTGTAACTAAAATATTTCTCACATTAATGGTCCCCTAAAATTTATTATTGGGTGTCACCCTCATCAACACAATAACTGATGCTAATTGTAATGTAATGATATAATGTATCAATGTATAATATTACAAATTAAATAATTTCCTAATATTTTTGGAAAAATTCAATAAATTATATCTATAATCGGGAGTAAAAATATTCATATTCCATTATTTTCCTTAAAATTTAAGTAGTATGAAAATGGGTTTGATATGTAGTTTCAATATAATCAAAGATAAATATTTATACAATATTTATGATAAATTTTAGATAATTCTCCAACTCTTATTTTTAATGTGTGTATTTATATTTGTCTTCTCGAACTTTTTTGACCTCCTCCATCAATTCATAATATATTGTGTGGAACTAGTGGCATAGGAATGACAGATCACTCGATTTGATATCACTATCAATCACATGAAACATCTAGAGGAAGATTCTATGTAGATTCATCATATTTTCTCTACAAAAAATGAATATCATGATTTGATAGTGGAAAAGAATGAATGATATGTGAAATTGAGGCTTGAGTGGCATGGGTGAATGATGAATTATAATTTGAAAGCACCATCCTTGATGAATTTAGAATAATAAGAAGATACATAAGTAATTTAGTTGAAAAAACATTCCCGTTAACTAAAAATAAGATTACTAAAAGATAAGGATTCTATATTTCCTCATTATGTATCACCATGCGTTTGCTAATTTTTTTGATAAATTTAATGACAGTTAATTTTATCAATTTTTTGTTCATTTCTCTCTATATGAAATGTCAATGGGAGACACTAGATCTTGAATGATACTTATTTTTTATGTCATGTTATGACTAAATGAGAAAACATTTCTTTGTAGTTGACAACAATATATCTAAATATACAATTCATTGAAAATTATTATCAACAGATATTGATTCATTCAATTTATGAATATAAATATTTGTCATATTTCAAAATACATAATATGACATTACCTTTTCCCAGGGACAACTCATAGATGGTAATTGGTATTGTAATGACCCATAATATCCATGTAATTTTTTGAAATTAAATGGGAATTTTACGAGTCCTCGAAAATTGACGGCACACGATTCCAAGGACCGGTGTGCCCAGAATAAATTTCTAAAATTTTGTTCGGGTACATTCAGTAAACGTATGAACGGGATTTCATAAAATTTGAACCAGTGGTCATAATAGAAATCGTAGGGAAACATTTAACTCTCACTGTCGGTATCCACTTAAGAAGACATTCACCTCAACCACAGTTAGTCGAGGGTGGAAGATAGTTTTTGCGATTTTCCTGGAAATAATAAAATAAAATTTACACATATTTTATTTTATATTATCTATTATAACCACCCATGTGGAAGTTGGAGGTGGGAAACACCACACCTTAACCTCCCATGAGAGGTTATGGTGGTGGATCCCACCTGAACCAAACCTCCCATGAGAGGTTATGATGTGGGGACCACCCGGGACTAAACCCCCTAATAGTGGGGGGAGACGAAAACCTATCAACTCCCTCCTAAATTAGAGATAGCCTCTTGACCTCCTCCACCTTAATTGTGCCAACACACATGCCCATAAATGTGCCAAATCTTCTAACGTTTAATTAAGCCAACATAAACATTTTGAAATTTGTGTCAACATTTATATAATATATAAATTAATCATTTATTTTTGCATGGAATTTTCATTTTAGTAGAACTTGGGAGAGGAGAGATCTTGGGAGAAATAATGTTCTCCACCAAAGAATGCTATCCCAAAAAATAATGCTCTACTGACGAAGAAAAGCCTCGACTTCGAATTTCTTCCTTGGAACTGAAGGTTCCGGGCGCAGCAGAAGCGCGTGGGTGGATGTACCCACTTGGCTTTTTTTCATTATCAATGATCAATCCGGGATCAATACGATGATAAACACCAGTCTCCACGGATCGAATCACAGAAAAAGACAAAGAAGATGGTTTTTCCCGGAACCACAAAAAAGGATCGTTATAGGTTGATTATAATTAATTTAATTAATTATAAAGAAATACCTTTTGGGTGTTCTTTCTTCGTTGATTTTCTCAATCACTTTGTCGATGTGATCCGTCGTTGCGTCGCAGAAGACAAGTGTAGACTCCCTCTAGCGGTGATCCACATGTGTACCTCGTATATCTGGACGTCACCAAAAGATTCTCCGGGTGCTAGCGTGGAGAAGCCTTTGCTTGTGTTGTCCGCCTTAGATTGTCTTGATCCGATGGAAGAGGATCTATCTCGGTCTTGAGAGCGTTCTTGGAGGAAGAGGTTCTTTCGGCCTTGAAAGAATTCTCCAGAGATGTTGTGCACAATGATTCTCTTGTGTCAGAAAAGAGTTGGGGTTGTGAGGATATTTATAATCGGGTGTGTGGGGTTATAGATTTATGACAATAAATAAACGCGTTACACGTTTTATTTATTTCATTGACTCTTTATTTAAAACCCCATGTCAAATAAATAATTCCTTGACATGCGACCACACTGATTATAATAAATATCATTTAAAACAATATTATATCCTCAAAATCCCAACTAAAAAAAACTACACGGCGTGTATTAATAAATACACGGCGTGTACTTGTTTTTCATTGAAAACTACACGGCGTGTACATTAAATGTACACGGCGTGTATATCTTGTTTTTATTTATTCATATCCTTTCCAAAATAAAACTATACGGCATGTAATAATAATACATGATGTGTACTTGTTTTATTTTCTTTTTCCTCCATCATTTAAAACAACTTAGGCTTCCTTGAATAATTATTAAACCACGTACGAGAATAATCTTTATTCAACTTGAGATACTTGGATACACTTAGTGTGTGACCCTCTAGGCCTCTTTCTCATTGGCATTAGGTGGGCTTGCCTAAAGTCCAAGATTACTGTCTAGCAACGGGTCAAGGCACCCAAGAGAAAGAAGTTGATGCCGCATTGACGTATCACCTCACACGAACACTTACTGTGTAATTTAATCCCTTTGTCTCAATATCTCATCAAGCAGGTTTCATGGCAGTGTCATAAACCTATATGCTTGATATGCCGTTCTTTGACTACCTGAAATAAACTCATCGTTTACACCATGGACATGGAATTTAATGCGACAGTTCTATTTCAATCAAAGGGCCGAGATATCAACTTCTATAAATGGAAGGGACAAATCCTTCCTTGACTTATCCATTAACAACATGTCACTAGTGACGCACCCAACATACCCTACTTCCCGCCAACTGTCTGCGTGACGGTTTTCGTCAGAAAATCTAAGTGCGCGAGTCATGACATGAGTTAATGATAATCTTCCAGTCTAAGGACCATTACACACGCTCGTAGATAGTAATATCCGATGACACCAAGACATGCGGAATTACTACTGGCGGGTCTGTTCTCATAATCTCCCATCTTGGAGATTACCAAGTGCGAACTCCATGAGAGAGAGTCTCGTCTTCTTATGAGTACTTGCACATGATGGTCTGTATACTATGTGTCCTATCATAGTATGTCATCCATCCATAGAACTTTATTTAAGAATATTGTTATAAAATTTCAAGGTTCTCATCATAGCGGGGATCTGCTATGACCTTATTAATGCAACAAATATTTCAGGACATTATTATATTATAGTCATGCAGAACAATGAACAATATATAATAAGTGAACATTTATGTAATCAAAGTACAAAACAGTTGGTTCTGAGGACACCAACCCTTACAAACTCCCACTTGGACTAGAACCAACTGCCTACGACTTTTAGTCCCCTAGACCTCACATGATGATCATGTTTCTGCTGAGTCAAGGCTTTAGTCAATGGGTCCGCCACGTTGTCTTCCGTGGAAATACTGCTCCCTGCAACTTCACCTCTCTGAGAAAAATCCCTCAAGAGATGATACTTCTGAAGTATGTGCTTTGTCCGCTGATGTGACCTTGGCTCTTTTGCAAGTGCCACCGCTGCAGTATTATCACAATAGTGTGTGATAGGATCTTTACTGCTCAGTACAACATCCAACTCTTGGACGAAGCTTCGCATCCATACTGCTTTCTTTAGCTGCCTCAGAAGCTGCGATATACTCGGACTCTGCTGTAGAATCTTCCACCACACTTTGTTTTGAGCTCTTCCAGCTCACTGCACCTCCATTCAAACTGAAGATGTATCCAGTCTGCGACTTCATGTCATCTTGATCAGTCTGGAAACTAGCATCTACATGTCCTCTAATGACTAGTTCCTCATCTCCTCCATAAACCAAGAACATATCCTTATTACGCCTCAGATACTTAAGGATAGTCTTGACTGCCATCCAATGGCGGTCTCCTGGATCAGCTTGATATCTGCCTACCGCACTTAATGCATAAGAAACATCTAGCCTCGTACATAGAATAGCATACATGACAGACCCAATCGCGGATGCGTAAGGGATCCTTGCCATTCTCTTAAATTCCTCATGTGTCTAAGGACACATTTTCTGGGAAAGATGAATGCCATGTGACACTGGCAACAATCCCCTCTTGGACTGTTCCATACTGAATCTCTTCAGTATCTTGTCAATGTATGTACTTTGACTTAGGCCTAGCATTTTCTTGGATCTATCACGATGGATCTTGATCCCAATAATATATGCCACCTCGCCCAAGTCTTTCATGGAGAAGCATTTATTCAACCATGCCTTAACTGACTGTAAGACAGGTACTTCGTTTCCAATTAGCAATATGTCATCAACATATACTATTAGGAAAACGACTGCACTTCCACTAAACCTTTTGTAGACACAAGGCTCACATTCGTTCTTAACAAAGCCAAATTCTGTAACAGCTTCATCAAAATGAATGTTCCATGACCTTGATGCATGCTTTAATCCATAAATGGATTTTTTCAACTTGCATACCTTGTTGGAATCCTTTGAAGTCACAAACCCTTCAGGTTGTGTCATGTAGACATATTCCTGGAGGTTCCCGTTAAGGAAAGCTGTTTTGACATCCATTTGCCAAATTTCATAGTCATGGTAAGTAGCAATGGCCAATAGGATTCTGATAGACTTCAGCATTGCAACCGGTGAAAATGTTTCATCATAGTCAATTCCTTGATGCTGTCTAAAACCTTTTGCAACCAGTCGTGCCTTGTAGGTGCTGACTTTCCCCTCCATGTCCAGTTTCTTCTTGAATACCCATTTATTACCAATAGGCTTTACATCAACTGGAGGATCTATCAAAATCCAGACTTGGTTTTGGTACATGGAATCCATTTCAGAATTCATGGCTTCTTTCCACTTGGCAACGTATGTGCCTTCAACTTCTTCCTTGTAGGTAAGAGGATCATCATTGTTAACCAATAATGAGTCACCATCCTCAGGGACAAGAAAACCATATCGTTCTGGTTCTCTCACCTCTCTCGTGCTCCTACGCTGTTCTTGTGTCTCTGGAACAGATTGTTCTTCCACGGGGCATTGTGGAATCTGTTCTTGTACCAACTCATGTGTATCTTGAGGCTCGACTTCATCGAAGTCTATATCGCTCCCACTATCTCTTCTGGAGATGTGCTCCCTCTCAAGGAATATGGCTTGTCTTGCCACTGTAACCTTTTTGTCTGAGGGGTTGTATAGGTAATATCCCCTTGTTTCCTTGGGATATCCTATAAAGATACACTTTGTGCCTCGGGGTGAAAGTTTGTTACCTGAAGAGGCCTTATCAAATGCTTCGCTACCCCACACGTGTAAATTCGATAACATGGCTTTGCGTCCACTCCATAACTCGTATGGAATACCATTTATCGATTTAGTTGGTACTTGGTTTAGTATGTGTGCTGCTGTTTGTAATGCATATCCCCAAAAGGATAATGGAAGAATCGCATGACTCATCATTGATCTCACTATATCCAACAGGGTGCGGTTCCTCCTTTCACTTACACAATTCCACTGCGGTGTGTAAGGATGAGTGAGTTGAGATAGAATCCCAAACTCCCATAAGAAATCAATGAAGTCTTGATTAAGATATTCTCCTCCTCTGTCTGAGCGGAGTTTCTTAATCTTCTTACCAAGCTGGTTCTCAACTTCATTCTTGAATTCTTTGAACCGATCAAAATAATCTGACTTATACCTCATTAAATAGATATATCCATATCTACTAAAATCATCAGTAAAAGTTATGAAGTACGAGAACCCACCCCTTGCTTCAACTGGAAATGGTCCACACACATCTGTGTGAACTAATTCTAGAAGCTCTTTAGCCCTTTCACCTTTCCCACTAAATGGGGCTTTGGTCATTTTGCCTTGTAGACACGCATGACATACACCAAGTGGTTTTAGTTCGAAATAATCTAAATACCCATCTTGATGTAATTTTGTCAAACATTTCTCATTGATATGACCTAGCCGGTGATGCCAAAGTTGGGTGTGGTATGAGTCATTTAAGTAACTTTGTTATCAATTGCCATTACTTGGTTTGTGTAGTCTAACACATAAAGGTCGTTATATAAATGTGCCCTACCAAAACAAATGCTATCTTAATAAAAGTAGCAACATTCATTTACAAACTTGAATATGAATCCATCAGTATCTAATCTGGATACTGAAATAATGTTTTTGCTTATAGAGGGTACATAATAACATCCTTTCAAAACCAAGACCATCCCGATAGGCAATGTGAGGTGGTAGTCCCCGACAGCTACAGCAGCAAGTCTGGCTCCGTTGGATGCTCGTAGATCTATATCTCCTAGATCAATATTCCTGAATCTACTTGGTTCCTGTATTTGGATACAGATGTGAGCACCACAAGCAGTATCTAATACCCAATTAGTAGAAACAGATAGATTTCATTCGATAAGAAATGCACCTGATGCTTCCCCTTGCTTCCTTGGATGGGTGTAGTTTTTCTTCCAGTGACCCTTCTTGCCACATGCGAAACAAACAACATCTTGTTCCTTTGCCTCCCCTTTGATCTTCCTTTTCTTGGAAGGCCTTGAAGAAGCTTTGGGCTTAAAGCTCTTCGCCTTTCCTTTCCTTTTATTCACCATAAGGACAGAAGGATTTTCACGCTTCATGTCATTGTCCACTTGGCGAATAAGGATAAGAAGATCAGATAGAGACTTCTCAATATTGGTCATGTTGAAATTAACAACAAAGTTTGAGAAGCTCTGGGGGAGTGATGCGAGAATGAGATCGGTACCCAGTCTTCAGGGAGTTTTAACCCTAGAACATCCAAGCGCTCAATGTAGCCAATGAGCTTAACTACATGAGGCCCAGCTGGGGCACCCTCTCCAAGCTTGCTCTGAAACAGAGCCTTGGAGATCTCAAACCTTTCCTGTCTTTCTCTCTCCTGGTATAAACCACGGAGGTGATCGAGCATGCTGTAGGCATCCATGTCTTCATGAGACTTCATGAGCTCACTAGTCATAGATGATAGCATCAAACATTGAACGTCGAGAGCATCGTTCAAATGTTGATCATAGACTAGGAAATCTTCATCACTTGCCCCTGGGCCAGGAGAATCAGGAAGTGAGGACTCCATCACATAAAACATCCCTTCATGGCGTAGGATAACTCGAAGGTGCCTAAACCATTCCTGAAAGTTAC
This sequence comes from Viscum album, assembly GCA_963277665.1. Lineage (NCBI taxonomy): Eukaryota > Viridiplantae > Streptophyta > Magnoliopsida > Santalales > Viscaceae > Viscum > Viscum album. Next base: position 1,877,408,420 of record OY728137.1, on the reverse strand, counting down.
TGCCGGTGAGGATGTTGTCTTTATCCAGAATTGATCGCAGAGAAAATGTGGTTGATGTGTTTGTCATTTTGATTCTACAATTTAAAAGAGCAGATTCATCAGTACTTTCTTGATTACATTTTATGAGAAATAATAAATTTTATTAAGTCTCCCACTATTTTATCAATTCCCAATGGCCCTCACCATTGAACTCGGAATGTCCAGTTGCTTTGACATTCTAATGGAAAGGATCCATATTTCCCTTCGCATAACCCCAACAAGGGTTGGTCAAGCTATTTAAAGGTATTTAGGTAGGCGGGTCTTTGCCAACTGTGAGCTTACAGTTCCTTGATCTGTTGAGTGGACTCCCCAATCCAGAAATCCTGACTTGGATTTCCTCAACTCTTGCCTCCAATATTAAATCAAGTCTAGCAAGGGATACTTCTCTTGATGTAATATGGTTAAGTCAACCCGAAACCTTTCATAAGGGCTTCCTTTATAAAAGTAAGTGTCCCAACAAGGGTTGGTCAAACACATAGTTTTATTGAGTCTTGCCCTTAATCAAGTAACGGAAGGCTTGGTCTGACATAATATGGTATTTGATGGATTTTATTCTTTATGCGTATCTTTGCATTATCACATGCTTGTTAATATTAAGTGATGCTTGCTTAAGTGATTAACCATGTTCCGATAATGTATACGCATAGACCGGTTTTTATTTTATTCCATCTTTTCATGCTTGTTCATTTTATTAATTATTTGATCGCGACAACACATGCATAATATATAAACCATGCAATCAGACAGAAATAAAATAAGATGGCATGATCATGAGCTTCTATTTGGTTAGCTTATCTAGCGGTTTTGATAAGCTTACCCTGACCAAGGGAAAACACCTTGAACCTGATGGTTCGTGTTTTGAAGCTCCCACCTGTCCACCTTTGTATCTTCTTGTGTCGGTTTCACCTCGGCTTCGGGATTTGAACCGTCTCCTCTGGCTTGGGAGATCCTCCATTACATGGGTTTACATTAAAGAAACCATGGGCACGCAGGCCCTACATTTTATTGGAATAAGGCTTGCAGGCAAACAAATTTAAATTAAATAAATTTAAATGAAACCATACACATACATAGGGTCTTTGGTCTAGCTCATGATCATCCATAGTATGCAACGACATTTACATATATTTAGAATTCAAATTCTTTTAATCTTTCTTTTATTTAAGATAAGACGTGCTCGAATTCAATTAATTATGATCTTATAATTAATCAATTTTTATCTTAAATTCCTTTCTGAATTTCCTTGAGATTCTTCTCATCCATATTCCTTGTACGGGTCTTTGTACATTGGAGGAAACCTGGTGAAATTCCATTTCTAGAAAGTACACGGCGTGTAGTTTATAATTACACGGCGTGTATTTTTCTTTTCACCCTTTATCCAAAGTACACGCCGGGGATTTGGCGTGTTTTTCTGTACTTTGGAAATATTAGAATACATGGCATGTAGATGAATCATACACGGCGTGTACTTCCTTGTTACGCGGTAACCGGCCTGGCGATCCCGTATACGCGGTACGCGACTTATCTTTGTACACAGTTTCACCTAGGTCGGAACGGACTACACGGCGTGTTGGTCCAACATACACGTCATGTATTCCGGTTTCCACGCGCCGTTCTATTCTGGTCAACACGGCGTGATTAAAACTTAGGCATAATCAATTCACATGGCGTGGTTTGGCGGACCAGTGCCGGTTCGTTGAACCTAAGTACACGGAGTGTAGTTTTAATTACACGTCGTGTAATCCCGTGTTGTACAGACAGAAAGAGCGGCTCCTCCGGATGAGTTCTTCGTTTTTATTTTAATCAAAATTAAAATTAAAAGGTCGTTTCTGTGATATGAATCGAGAAACGAAGGAGGAAGAATAGATCTCGTCAATTCAGATTTATAGAACGATTTATTTCGAATTGAATCAAATATGAATGCGTAAATTATCAACGAAAATTAAATAACTATAATAAACGTTGTAACCTCCCTCTGATACCATTTGAAGGTTCCGGGCGCAGCGGAAGTGCGTGGGTGGATGTGCCCACTTGGATTTTTGTCATTAGAAATGATCAATCCGGGATCAATACGACGATAAATGCCAGTCTCCACGGATCGAATCACAGAAAAAGACAAAGAAGATGGTTTTTCCCGGAACCACAAACAAGGATCGTTACAGGTTGATTATAATTAATTTAATTAATTATAAAGAAATACCTTTTGGGTGTTCTTTCTTCGTTGATGTTCTCAATCACGTTGTCGATGTGATCCGTCGTTGCGTCGCAGAAGCCAAGTGTAGACTCCCTCTAGCGGTGATCCACACGTGTAGACGTCGCCAAAAGAATCTCCGGGTGCTAGTGTGGAGAAGCCTTTGCTTGCGTTGTCTGCCTTAGATTGTCTTGATCCGATGGAAGAGGATCTCTCTCGGTCTTGAGAGCGTTCTTGGAGGAAGAGGTTCTTTCGGCCTTGAAAGAATTCTCCAGAGATGTTGTGCACAACGATTCTCTTGTGTCAGAAAAGAGTTGGGGTTGTGAGAATATTTATAATCGGGTGTGTGGGGTTATAGAGTTATTACAATAAATAAACGCGTTACGCGTTTTATTTATTTCATTGACTCTTTATTTAAAACCCCATGTCGAATAAATAATTCCTTGACATGCGCCCACGCTAATTATAATAAATATCATTTAAAACAATATTATATCCTCAAAATCCCAACTAAAAAAAACTACACGGCATGTATTAATAAATACACGGCGTGTACTTGTTTCTCATTGAAAACTACACGGCGTGTACATTAAATGTACACGGCGTGTATATCTTGTTTTCATTTATTCATTTCCTTTCCAAAATAATACTACACGGCATGTAATAATAATACACGACGTGTACTTGTTTGATTTTCTTTTTCCTACATCATTTAAAACAACTTAGGCTTCCTTGAATAATTACTAAACCACGTACGAGAATAATCTTTATTCAACTTGAGATACTTGGATACACTTAGTGTGTGACCCTCTAGGCCTCTTTCTCGTTGGCATTAGGCGGGCTTGCCAAAAGTCCAAGATTACTGTCTAGCAACGGGTCAAGGCACCCAAGAGAAAGAAGTTGATGTCGTATTGACTTATCACCTCATACGAATGCTTACTGTGTAATTTAATCCATTTGTCTCAATATCTCATCAAGCAGGTTTCATGGCAGTGTCATAAACCTATATACTTGATATGTCATTCTTTGACTACCTGAAATAAACTCATCGTTTACACCATGGCCATGGAATTTAATGCGACAGTTCTATTTCAATAAAAGGGCCGAGATATCAACTTCCATAAATGGAAGGGACAAATCCTTCCTTGACTTATCCATTAACAACATGTCACTCGTGACGCACCCAACGTACCCTACTTCCCGCCAACTGTCTGCGTGGCGGTTTTCGTCAGTAAATCTAAGTGCGTGAGTCATGACATGAGTTAATGATAAACTTCCAGTCTAAGGACCATTACACACGCTCGTAGATAGCAATATCCGATGACACCAAGACATGCGGAATTACTACTGGCGGGTCTGTTCTCCTAATCTCCCATCTTGGAGATTACCAAGTGCGAACTCCATGAGAGAGAGTCTCATCTTCTTATGAGTACTCGCACATGAAGGTCTGTATACTATGTGTCCTATCATAGTATGTCATCTAACCGCAGAACTTTATTTAAGAATATTGTTATAGCATTTCAAGGTTCTCATCATAGCGGGGATCTGCTATGACCTTATTAATGCAACAAATATTTCAGGACATTATTATATTATAGTCATGCAGAACAATGAACAATATATAATAAGTGAACATTTATGTATTCAAAGTACAAAACAGTTGGTTCTGAGGACACCAACTCTTACAGGAACCTCCTTCGACGTAGGACGTGTTCGTCTACAACGAATCGACGTGTTCCTTCTCATGCCAACGTCGTCGAACAAAGAACATGGTATGGTTTATAATTACATAAGATTTTATTACCTTGATTCAATCCTTCTAAAAACAAATAATGCATATCAACTTATTATCAGGTTGATGCGATGATGTTTTCCATGCGAGTTGGGGATAAATTGTTGCAGGAAGTTATAGGGGGTAATTATCGAATTCCTGATTCTTTTAGATTATTCTACTCATTCTCGGTTTATGATTAAAGTTGAGCCACTTGATTACACTCTAAAGGCGGAGGGTGCGGGTCAAAGTAACATGTAATAACACCTCCGCTGATCTCCTTTGGTGTTCATCATGATGGAGAAGGATAGCAACCTGCGTGGAGGAGCAGAAGAACAATGGCCGACCCCGCCGCTGGCTACGACAAAGGAAACAGAACATAGCCCTACTCTGCAGAACTGATGCCCCACTATGTCCTCACAACAGCCTTGCTCGTGCAACCCTTACCCTCCCGACATCGCCTATCCAAGCCACCAACAGCCTTCGTGCACCCAGTGCACCCCGCAGCTCCATCGTCTGTGTGCCCCGCACTGTCAGTGGCTGAACCATCCCACCGGCCTCCCTAGCCGCCCCGGCCGCGCTAGCTTGCCGACCCCTCACGGAGCCCCGGCAAAACCAGCCCTGTCCTCCGGTCCAAGCCACCCCAATCCACGCCCCCTTACGGCGCCCTCCGGGACGAACCGCCCTTGCGCCGACCCGCGGTCGGTCCGCTCCCTCTCGACCGGTCTTCGCCCTTGCGGCCGGCTGGGCTGTGCCCAGCGGGCCGAGCGGAACCTAACCGGCCGTCCCGCCCAACGGCCCATCTCGCTCAACAGGCCGGGGGACCCGAACCGTGTCGGCCCGGACTAGGTCGGACCAGAGCTGGGCCCAGTACACCCCTTTACGTTTCTGTTGGCCATATAGTTGGCATCGGACGTCCGTTTGAAGAACCGTCTACTACACTGATAATCATGGAGTATGATTGTCCCTTTGAGTATAACCCACTAGATATTGGGGTATAGTTTAGATATGGTTAGGTCAGATCGTGCACGAATTCAACCAGGCCCCCAGGACTAGAAGGCTAATAACTCACAGACCGGGCATCTGATTGACGCACTATCTACTGCGTTGAGTCCCCTATGACATGGATGACCTTTGGGATACTTCTTTGTGGGACTTCGTGATAGTGGAGAATATACCAGTATCTTGTGGAGCGGATCGTTTGGAGAAGAGAAAGCTTTTGTGCGGGAACCTAATAGCTGGGTGAGACTTGACAAATACTTACTGTTTGAATCAGAGTGACTCGACTAGCCTAGTAGGGAGTGCCTAGTTGTGACAGTAAACCCTCGTTGGAGGAGCGCACATGGTGACGTGGGAGACCCATAGTACTCGACAGGTGGAGTACCTCTGCAGGCTATAAGGGGGAGCGCCTGGGTGTGGCTGCAGACCCAAGGTGGGGAGCGCCTCTATGTGACACTGCAAACCCAAAATACTCGATAGGAGGATTACCTCATCAGTACAAGGTTTGTTGGAAGCGCCTCGCTGTGATGTGGTAGGACCACTGTATTTGATTGATCAGTAGTTCTCCAGTAGCCGACGTTTCAATAATGTGAATAAAATCATGGTTGAGCTGAGTCAGTTTTTCTTTGTATTCCTCATTATTGGGATGAATCACTTCATAACATAGGTATATGTATGGGCATATAACTCAGTAATGTTATCTATTGAATTCATTCTTGTTTAACCTTTTGGATTTTTGTGAGACCTATAGGGTCTCAGGGTCCCTACTGAGTATCATTATACTCACCCCATTACGATCAACGCCTGCACCATGTTGTGATGGATGTAAACGAAGGACAACGCTGATTGAGGCTAAGAGTACCAGGACTGGACGATACCCAGAGGTGGACCTTATGAAAAGTCAGTAAATGGAGGAGATTGACAGACATGGAGTGATGAGGAGGCTATTTGTACCTACCCTTCAGTAAGGAATCTCGGAGGACAACCCAACAATTGTTTTCCATTCTTCAGTTGTACTTGTACTTCTAGTTCCTTGTACTTTAAAGTTGGGCTTGTATTTCCATCCCCTTTTACTTTTTATCACTCTTTTTTATGCAGTTTACCTAGTGTTGTGTATCTATTTGTGTGCTCTATTATGTGTGTTTATAGGTTTTAAAGGAAATTCCTTCTAGTTTTAAAGAATTACTCCATTGGTGCTAGTTGCCACCCCATGTCCTATGGAAGGCGGACTTGGGGTAGTCATGGCACGGGCACTAGGGGACGGGTTGGGACAAATTGGCATCATATGGTTCGATTCTACCGCATAACATAGGACTCTGATCTTTTATAAAAAGTAATAGTGTTAAGTTTAGTGAGAGTTGTTTTCAGTTTAGGGAGTCCAATATTGGTGCGGCGACCAATGTATCCATACACCAGGACCCTGACTTTTGATATCTGACTCAGTGCACTAAAACACTAATTGCAAGTGTGTTCTCGAAAAATTTCTTTATGTCTACTCAACCAGGTCAGCTAACCAGGTATAACTTTATAACTGTAGCACACCTGTTTCCTTTCAAGATGCCTCCATGCTGACAGGCCTCAAGAGTTCCGAGAGTTGTACGCACCGATATCCCACCATGTGTTGAGGCTTCGGTGCAGGGCCCTCTTCCAGTAGAGGCACATGCGGAGGCACCATCGAACCACTCCCCGTTAGGCCACCAATAACACCAGCCCTAGAAGGAGATGATGTACACTGCTTGAATGCATTTCACAAGTTCCAAAGCCGGAGGCCACCTAGGTTTATGGGAGAGACAGACCCACAGGTGGCAGATGATTGGCTGGAGGTTGTGGAGAGAGTTTTCCGACTAGTAGGGACACCAACCAATTTCATGAGGATCTTTGCTGCTAGACTTCTACATGAAGTAGCTGGAAGATGGTGGAGTTTGATGCTCCAGGTTCATGATGAGATGATGCTTCTCTAGGCAGACTTTGACAGCCTGTTTATGGTAGTGTTTGTTCAAGTGTCTCTCCACACAGTGGGCATACATGACCTACTTCATCTGCAGTAGGGAAACAGTATTGTAGACTAGTTTACAGCGAGGTTCACAAAGCACTCATGTTTCTCCATCAATGTGGTACGGGACCCATTATTCAAGGCTCGGACAATTGATCAGGGGATCAGACAAAATATTAGAGCTTCGATGGTATCACTGAGCATCCCGATGTAGGAAGGGGTGTTCGAGAGAGCCCTCTTGGTGGAAAGTTTCTTTACTGAGTTGTCTCCAGCAGGAAGATCCACCACCAGTCGACATATAATGGAGTCATCTGCTATAGGCACCAGGAAAATGTTGTAGAGGTCCAAGAGTACCAGACCAACATGTGGACGACTGCATGAATTGGGATTTTTTGTGCAGGGCACCCACAGAGGAGACAGACATGCCAGGAGCAGGAAGTGTTACTCATGAGGCGGGCAAGGTCACATGGCTCGTGACTGTCCAACCCATCGTATGGATTATCAGCATACGGTTGAAGGATCTCCCAGCTAGATACAAATATTAAATCGAGGAGGTCTAAAGGGAGTATGTGGACGTGGTAGAGGAGATGTCCATGCAGCTAGCGATGGATGATGATTCGAGGGGCTACCACCACCACCACAAGGAGGTCCACCCCGACCGCAGGGAGAAAGTGGATAGGGGAGATCTAAGCTCTAGGCAGCTGAGGCATATGATCATGGCACTCTGAAGATGATTTGAGGTACGATCTTTGTCTACTCAATCATAGCTGCAGTACTTATAGACATGGGTTCCATTCACTCTTTCATTGCCAATACCCTTGTTTGGAGCTCAGAGATTCTGACAAATCCATTGGCTCAATCCTTACATCTAGAGACACCTACATGAGCAGATTTGATGATTACGCACTGGTGCCGGCATAGTGAGCTTACTCAAGGAGGAAATAGCTTCGGCTGGGATCCCCTAGTAGCGGCGTCGAGGCCTTATGATGTCATCTTTGGTATGGACTGGTTATTTATAGTCCATGCATAGATTGACTGTATGAGGTGAAAACTATGGTGTGTCTGCATGGATGGGACCAGGTTTACCTACACCGACAAGAAGGTGGACTTTGCAGCCCAGGATGGACTTTCTCGGAGGAGAGTGCATCCGATCACTCATCAATTATCTAGACATACCCTCAAAGCTGTTGATGTGGATAGTTCATGCTATCTTGTAGTGGTGGACGAGTAAATGGATGTTTTTTCCTAATTATGTCCTAGGTCTACCCCCTCATCGAGAGGTATACTTTTACATTAACTTGTACCCTGTTATGACAAAAATATCTACACCATCGTATCGGATGGCTCCTGCGGAGCTTTGCGAGCTGTGGGTGCAACTATAGGACTTTGAGGGGATGAGACTCATCCGGCCCAGTGTTTCTCCCTAGCAACCCCGATTCTTTTCACGAAGAAGTCAGATGGGATCTTGAGGCTACGTGTTGACTATCATCACTCGAAACATGTGATGGTGAACAATATGTACCAAATTATAAGGATTGGCGACCTCTTTGATCAGCTGAAGGGAGCACGGTGGTTCTCGATTATAAATCTCAGATCAGGCTATCACTAACTCTAAGTTCGAGACAAGGATGTACATAAGATGACTTTCAAAAGTTGATACGACCATTATGAGTTCTTAGTTATTCCATTTGGTGTAACTGATGCTCCATTAGTGTTAATGGGACTCATGAACATGATCTTTCAGCTGTATATTGATCACTTTGTAGTAGTCTTAATCGACAACATTCTGATCTACTCGACTACTGAGGAGGAGCATGCCTATCATTTGTAGGTAGTACTGGACACACTCTGAGAGCACCAGATTTATGTTAATATCTCGAAGTTCAAGTTCTAGATCCGAGAGGTTCACTTTCTAGGACATTTCATCTCAGAGGAATGAGTTGTAGTGAATCCAGTGAATATTGAGGTGGTACTTTCTTTGGAGCCACCTAGGAGTTTGACAGAAGTACGGAGTTTCCTGGGTTTGGCTGGATACTACTGGAGATTCGTGCTAGATTTCTCCAAAGTTTCATCACCACTATCAGCCTTAATGAAGAAGGGAAAAAAATTCGTGTGGTTGAAGAGATTCCAATAGAGTTGTCATGAGCTGAGGCAGAGTCTGACTAGTTCCCCAATCATGAGGAATCTGGAGGAAGACATAGGGTGCGTAGTCTACTACAATGCATCAGGGACCAAACTCAGATGTGTCCTGATTTAGAAGAGAGAAGTGATCACTAATGGTTCTAAGCTGCTGAGATAGAACAAGTAGAACAACACTACCCATGGCCTAGAGGTAACAGCAATGGTCTTCGCCATGATGATGTGGCGACACTATCTTATGGGTGAGCATTATACAGTGTACTCTGATCACAAGAGTCTCAGGTGTATCATCTCCCAGAAGGACCTAAACTTGAGACAATGATGTTGGATTGAGTTCCTCCAGGACTATGAATTCATGATAGTCTATACTCTTAGAAAGGGGAAAATTTTTCCAGATGAACTCAGCAGGTGATCTGGTATATAGCTACTAGCTTAAGTGATATAGAAGCTGGTAGCATTGCAGATATCCTCTGTAGATAGAGATGGAGTAGATTTCATCAGTCTAATACAATCACTTCCCCACTTCTTCATCATGTCAGGGAGGCACAGCGTGGGGACGCTGAATATGAGACACGATGTGATCAGATATCCATAGGATAGGCAACTGATGGATTTTCTAATGGTAGGGAGCACGTCATCCTTTTCAGAGGATGTACCACGGTTCCAATGTCACTTCAAGAAGAAGTGTTGAGGGAGTTCCACACATCCCCTCTAGTGGTTCATCAAGTAGTGGAGATTATGTACTAGGATCTCTGATGATAGCACTGGTGGCTGGGAATGAAGAAAGCAGTTGCATAGTTTTTCTCTTAATGCCTCACTTGTCGGAAAGTGAAGGTTGGGAATCTTGTACCAGCAGGCTTGTTTCATCCTTTAGAGGTCCCAGAGTGGATGTGGGATGGGATATCCATGGTCATTGTCATAGGTGTTCCACGTATATCCAAGGGACATGATTCGACTTGGGTGATCTTTGACGGAATCACCAAGTCATCCCACTTCTTACGGATCAGAGAGCAGGGTTCAGTAGAGAGCATGGGATGCCTCTATTAGCATGATATTATGTTGCTACATGGAGTACCCACAACGATTATCTCTAATCGTGACACATGTTTTGCTTCCCAGCTATGTAAGGGGTTATAGGAGTTATTCGGGACACATCTTAATTTGAGCACCACCTTCCTTCCCCAGATGGATGGCCAGACTGTGCGGACTATTCAAACCCTCAAGGACATGCTCCGTGCATGTGTCCTCGACTTTGGTCATAGCTGAGAGGATGAATAATATTTGGCGGAGTTTGTATACAATAATATATATCACTCCACCATTGAGATGGAACCATTTGAGGCGTTATACGGTTGACAATACAGATCACCCTTGTGCTGGACTGACCCAGGAGAGTCAGCACTTGTGGGACCAGAGATGGTATGAGATATGAAAAAGAAGGTACAGATCATCTAGAAGCGGACGAAAACTACACATAGAAGATAGAAGTCATATGCCGATAAGAGACAGAGACCTTTGGAGTTCGATAATGGTGACCACGTCTTTTTATGGGACTCACCCCGATGAGGTCTACAAAGATTTGGTTGAGGCAGCATGTAATCTCTAATATTCATCGGATCTTTTCATGTCCTCATTAGAGTTGCTGAGGTGGAATACCGCTTAACTCTTCCACCTCAGTTGCACAAGGTGCACGACATCTTCCAAATATCCCAGCTAAGGAGATACATGCACGACCCTTCTCATATCATCGACCATGGAGATATGAACGTTGATGATGGGGCGAATTTTACAGAGGTTACAGCAAAGATTGGGGATCTATAGTATTGGGTCCTTCATGGACGATCGATACATCTAGTGCACATTCGTTGGAATCACAGGAACCTCTAGAAAAGCACATGGGAATGGCAGGCTCAGATGCATGCTCAATACCCCCTCTTGTTCCCTCAGTATGAGCCGTGGCTTAAGGGGACGTAGAGCCCTACGGTGGGGAGAATATAAAGACTCAAAATTTCAATGTAATTTTTTTAACGAAATGGGAATTTTAAGAGTCTTCCAAAATTGACGACGTGTGATTTAGACGCCCGGTGTGCCTAGAATCAATTTCTGATGTTTTGTCTGGGTACGTTAAGTAAACATACGAGCATGTTTTTCTAACTTTTGAACTGATGCTCGAAATTGAAATCGGAGGGCACTGTTGAACTCGCAGCACCGATATTCTCTTAAGAAGACTCTCACATCGATAGTAGTTGGTCGAGGGTGAATGTTAGATTTTGGGGTTTTCATGGAAATAATAAAATAAAAAAAGTCATGTTTTATTTTATTTTATCTATTATAACCAACCATGTGGAATTTGGAGGAGGGGACCACCACTCCTTAACCTCTCGTGAGAGGTTATGGTGGTGGGGCCCATCAGAACCTCACCTCCCATGAGAGGTTACGGTGTGGGGGCCACCTGGGACTAAACCCCCTAATAATGGTGGGAGAGGAAAACCTCTCAACTCCCTCGTAAATGAGGGAGATCCTCTTGAACTCCCCCACCTTTATTGTGCCAACGCACATGCCAATAAATGTGCCAACTCCATTAAATATTTATTAAGGAAAATTATCCATTTTGAAACTTTTGTCAACAATTAATTAATAGTTATCTTAATCTATTATTTTGGTTTGGAATTTTCATTTGGTGTAACAAGGGAGAAGAGAGAGCTTGGGAGAAATAACGTTGTCCAACAAAGAATGCTCTCCTGATGAAAAATGCTCAACTGATGAAGAATGACCTCAACTTCGACTTTCTTCCATAGAACCTCCTTTGACGTAGGATGTGTTCGTCGACAAAGATTATAGAGATTCCTTCATACGCCAATGTTGACCAACAAAGAGAAAGGTAGGGTTTTTAAATAAGTATGATTTTATTCCCTTGATTCTTTCCTTATAAAAACAAAGAACACAGATCAACTTATTATCAAGTTGATCCGTGAATGTTTTCCCTACGGGTTAGGAATAAATTGTTGCGGGATGTTTTAGGGGGTTATTAATGAATTCTTGAATCATTTCAATTATTATCCTCATTCTTGGTTCAGGATTAATGTAGAGCCACTTGCTACCACTCTATATGCGGAGGGTGTGGGCTATACTAACATGGACCAACCCCTCTGACGATCTCCTTTGGTGTTCATTGTGATGGAGAAGAACAGAAACCTACATGTAGAAGCACAAGAACGGCAGCCGACACCACCGCCGACAGTGAAAAATGCAATGGCGCATGACACCGCTCCATGACACCACCGCCATGTCGCGCCCTCGTGGCGGCCCCGGCCGAGACGCCCGCACCATCGAGGTAGCCCCCAGCCAAGACCCTTGTGGCCTCCATGCGCCACACGCACCGCATGACTCTGCCATCTGTGCTCCCCGCCCAACCTGTGGCTCCGTCGACCACGCGCTCCATGTCGCGGCTGGCTGAACCGGCCCACTGGCCTCTTGAGCCACCCTGACTGCACTGGCCAGCTGGTCCCTCATGGAACCCTGGACAAACGAGCCCCGACCTCCGGGATATGCCTCCCCGAGTTGCACCCCCTCACTGTGCCCTTCGAGCCGCACCCCCCTCGCTGTGCCCTCAAGCCGAGTTACCCCCATGCGGCGCCCTCCGGGATGAAACACCCTTGCACCGACCCATGTCCGGTTAGTGCCCTCGCGACTGGTCTGCACCCTCGCGGCCAGCTGGGCGGGACCCAATGGGTCGGGCCGAATCTAACAGGATTACCCACCCAACGGGCCAGGCCAGACCTAACAGGTTAGCCCGAGTTGACCCAAACTGGGTTGGATTGGGTCGGTCTGAGCAGGTCGGACTGGACTCGAGCCCACTACGAACCTTTACTTTTCTTTTAGACATTTATTTTATACCAGACATTTGTTTGACGAACCATCTATGGAACTGGTAATGTTGGAGTAAGACAATATCTTTGATTATACCCCATTGATGTTTGGCGTATAGTTGAGATACGGTATGGTGAGATTGTGCACTAATCCAACCAGGCCCCAAGACTAAAAAACTAATAACTCATAGGCCGGGAATCCGATTGACGTTTTGTCTATTGAGTTGAGACCCCTTTGACATGGTGGAGCTTTGGGATACTTCATCGTGGGACTTTGTGATAGTGGAGAATCTACTAGTAGCTTGTGGAGAGGATCTTCCAGAGATGAGGGAGCTTTTGTGCGAGAACCTAGTAGCTGGCTGAGACATCACTACTACTGACTGTTGGACTCAAATTTACTCGACTTACCCAGTGGGGAGTGCCTGGTTGTGTTAGAATAACCACGGTGGAGGAGCGCAATTGGTGACGTGACAGACCCCTGGTACCCGATAATAGGAGTACCTTTTCAGGCTATGAGGGGGAGCACATGGGTGTGGCGGAAGACCCACGATGGGGAGCGCATCTGTGTGACGTCATAGACCCATAGTACTCAATAAGAGAAGTACCTAAGAAGTACAAGTTTAGTGGGAAGCACCTATTTGTGACGTGGCATGCCCACTTCACTCGATTGACCACGAGTTCTCCAGTAGCTGATGTTTCAATAATGTGAATAAAATCCTGGTTGAGATGAGTAAGTTTTTAGGTGTTTTCCGCATGATTCATATTTATCACATAATAAATTATGTATATGTATGGGCATATACCTATTTAATGTTATCTATGGGTTTCATTATTGTTTATCCATGGTGTATTTTTCTGAGACCTGTATGGTATCAGGGTCCCTACTAAGTATCGTTATACTCACCCCTGGACGGGCTATGCCCGCACCATGGGGTGCTGGATGAAGATGAAGGACAACACTGATTGAGGCTGAGAGTACTAGGAGTAGAAGGTACGCAGTGGTGGGCCTTACGACGAGTCGGTACACAGAGGAGACTGGCAGATGTGGAGTGATGAGGAGGCTATATGTACCTACCCTTCAGGTAAGAATCCCAGAGGACGACCCATCAGTTGTTTTTTCCTTTCTTCAGTTATACTTGTACTTCAAGTTCCTTGTTCATTATAGTTGTACTTCTATTTCCATCACTTTTACTTTTAAGAACTATTTTGTTATACAGTTACCTAGTGTTTTTTATCCATTTGTGTTCTCTTTTGTGTGAATTAATAGGTTTTAAAAGCAATGTGTTCCCAATTTTAGGGAATCAGGCCTTTGGTGCTAGTCCCCAGCCTCTGACCTATGGATGGAGAGCTTGGGGTAGTCACAGCATGGGACCCAGGGGAAGGGTCATGATAGGTATATTTTTCCTTCACTGTAAAAATGATGTTTTCTTATTGGAATTGGTGATATTTTATCATACATTTCTATGATTTTATGGTAAAAATGTGAATTGATATATTCAACATATAAGTGTACTATAATTATTTCCTCCTCAAATAAGATATCGTGAGAACATTTTGGATTTATCTATCTTTGTATATTAGTACATGAGTTGTTGTATATTTTATTTTATATCCATATCATTTTACTAATCTTGATATAAAGAATAAATACTAATAAATTTTGAAGATTTTTATATTACACCCTTTCTGTTGTTTTGGCCCAAAAAGTGTTGTGTCTTATTAATTATAGCTGCTTAATTTTTCGTAGACCACACAAAGTGCATGTCTATTGACAACAGACTAAAATTTTAGTCATGAATTTACATTTTATTTATTCATTAAGGTGATTTCAATGTATCCTTCCCTAGAATGTTTAAAATCATGTGTTTTAAGGCAATGTTTTTTGTATTTTATGGTCACATTGCATTGGATAATGGTAGATGTCTAGAAAATGGGTACGATACATAAGTTTTAAATGATGGAGATGTTGAATAATCATGAATTATTATATTATAAAATTTTTTAATCATATATAATCAACGTTTTTACGGTATAAAAAAGATATGAGTGAGAGTATAATGACATTACTAATAATGAAAAAATAAAATTAGTCTTTGTTAATAGGGAATGGTGTGTGTAGGTTGGTTTTCACCACACACAATAGAGTTATGTAATATTGTAGTCATGTGGAGACTAAAAAGAGAAATTTTGATACTTTCATTCTAATCAATTATATTTTAACAAATTATATAATGAATTATTGAACCAATAGAACTGATTGACACATGGTTTCCTAAGTATTTAATATAAAAATAAAGATATGAAAGAGATTCATAGAGAACCATAATATTCGGGAAGAGTTTTATGAACCATTGAAACTCTACCACAATGTATGGAACACATATTCAATGTGGTAGGTGTAATGTCCCAACCCGAGATCCACTATATATGTGCTATGAACATCAGTTCACATAAACTCAGGATTTCATGCATGTACACTAGAGGGTGCACACTATTAGAAAGGGTGAGAAGGTGGTATAATAGGGAGAATATACCATCTTATCATAGTGGCACAATGGATATACCACATAATATTCAATATAATAAGAACAATATAATTTGATATAATATAATGTTGGTGAACTAATATATATAACTAACATAATATACAATTTTGGATGTTAAAATAAATATAAAATCTGAAAAAATAACAAAAAACTAATAGGAAGTGTACATGGATTCTTGTAGTGATAATAATAAAAGGGTAACCTGATTCAAACATATACAACAATTATTTACAAAAAAAACATTCTCTATGTGAATCTCAATCCTATGACCATTCATTTTCTTCTAATCTTCATCTATAAGCGAAAGAATATGAAAAACCTATTGAGGGTTGATTTCCCTTGTCCATACCTATAGAAAGAAGTCATCTCAGGTACTAAAGGAAGCATGAGTACACAGAGTCATACAAATCTTGGGAGGCCACCACCAGCAGTGTCTAAGTTTAATAAATATCACGATCATTACTAAAAATTGTGTAGGTATAAAAATTAGTAAGGAAAACTAATAAATTAAAAACCAAGAAACTCAGGTTCTTTAGGAAAACTTGACGGCTCTACCTGCATCTACTCAGTTTCGAAATAGAGTATAATTAGTCATTATATATGTTTTATTAACATATATATCTATATATCATAATTATATATATTTATTAAACCTATGCGAACCAATTAATTGTGCATATCAGTTTTCATATACCTGGAGTACTAAAACTGTATGGATTGGTGTGTAACTCATACAACTATGACGAGTCTAATGACCATATAATATCAATCCAGAGGGTATATTACTTACACAATAAGAGTGTGAGATTTCATGCATGACACTCAATATGGTGATTTATGCATCATGTCATCACCATAAGAAAGGTATGTGGCATACAAAGACCATTGTCCAAACAGTGTCAAATGGTGTGATACATCATTCTCAATACCCAATTTTTGTTAGCGTGGTACCACCACCATCGACTTGTCTCATACCGTCATGGAACTGCCATTATAAGGGAATTTTAGAATTATAAATGGAATGTGCATTACCTCCTATCCATGAACTTTATTCAGCCTGTATACATATAAATGGGGCATGGTCATATTTATAATTTAATATACGAGGAATTTACACACAAGTTTCGTATTATCCCAGTTCATTTAGAAACATTGAATTTAATTTCATAATGATTATTCAGAGATAATATAACCAAAATTCATGGTTCTCCATCCATTATGTTTCATTAATTTAATCCATTTAATTTATTTAAAAGATGTAAATCCAATATTAACATTCACTTAAATTAAATTAATGCTAGTAAATTTACTATATCATGGAAATTCAATTCCTAAGACTCAAGGATCCCCTTAAAAGGTTAAATGTTGGGCCTATGAGATTACTCATTGTTATATTTTCCATTCCTTGGATTCTAAGAATTGGTGTAACAATGATCAAAAGGATTTATTAAGAGAAATATTAATTCCTTAATTCAAATTATTAAGATGTATTTTCTGATTTCAAATGTAATGTTTTGTTTTTTATAATTTAGATCTAATGTGAGAATAACATAGCTCTCTAATATCCCCCAAATACATAAATATTTTAATACTTAATGTTGTGATCCCATATACGTTTTCAACTGTTGTAAAATAATAACAAACTCTATATTACTATATTTGGGTTGTTGGAGTTGATATTTATGTAACATTACTACAATCATGTGATCTATATATAGGAAAACATGTAATAAGGAAAATAACACAATAAAATACATTGTGTATAATTATAAGTATATGATAACTTCATATTATTTTTAATGTATATATTGTGTGATTTTCCATTAAAATACATCCCTACCTAGATATTGGAATGTCGATATGTTTGTGGGGAAAATGAACCTCGGATTATCAAATATAAAAATTGTAGATTTGGTATTTACTCTATCGTCATCCATACAAGATGAGTGAGGCTAAGAATACATACACTATCTTGATAGACATAGGGATATGATTATGTTGGTTCATATTTTCATTAAAAATTATAATGAAATATTTTAAAATAATTGGATGATAAAAAAATATTCTTTATTATATGAAGCATATTTTTCTGAGATTTGCTATGATTTTTTTCAATTTATCAAATGTGTTACACAAGAAATATAATTATTTAAAATTATTAAAAATAACTAATTTTATTTGAAAATTGAGTATATTATGTTTTTTAGAATCATTTCCATGTATATGGAATAGATTTTTTATCAGTACATGTAATCTATGTTGGGATTTCAATACGTTAAAAGGCAATGAAGCATCAACTGGAGAAACATAAATTATAAAAATAATATAAAAGTTGACTCCAGTACTAAAAACTAATTTCTATTGTATGGAGTTTTATATTTATACCCAACGTGGAGAAATTTTTTTGAATAACATCATACAAATAAATCCTATAAAATTAAATGGGACTACTAATTATGTAGTAGTTTTGAAATAAATAATTTTTTTGGAGATGATATTTACATCCATGGGAATTAGAAAAAGTGAAAAATTTATCATAGAAGTTTATCATAATTAAGAATACACCAATCAATGAATTACATTGATCCAAAAGACTAATAATTCAAAAAAAAATATGGTGTGGAATAGTTTCATGTTTAAATTATTTTAAAATACATTCATAATGATAAATCAGCTTATATAAAGAGTAAATTAAATTATCAAAAGTGGAAGGATGAAAAAAATATTGTTGAATATAATACTAACTATACATGCTTATTAACTCATGTTTTGGATTCAGAATTTAATATAATGAGTATGATTGATAATTTCTTTAATGGTCTAAATCCTAGCATTCAAAGGGAATTAATCTCACAAACTTTTTATATATATGAGGATATAGTAAAAAGTGATATCCTGAAAAAGAAATAATTCTCTAGTATATCTATTTCCATGGAAAAAATAAAAGAAGTGAGAAGGAGATCACAATTTAATAAGATATTTATATATATATAAATGGATGAAAGGAAAGGTGAAATTTAAAAATTGTAATTTTTTTAAAGAAATTGCATTCAACATACTTGATGGAAATGGCATTTTTTCTTTGAGTGTGGAGTCAAAAGACCTAAAGCATGTTATTAAAATGAAAATAATTAATCATATAATGTTCATTGATTTATTTTTAAGGATGTGGTGTACTATTCAACTGAATACAATTGAATTTCATGGAATCTTATTTATAAAAGGACAAAAATGTGTGTCCAAGATTATGAAATCAGTAAAAATTAGATTAGTTTTTTGTACATTGATAATAGATTCAAATTTATATAATTACTAATTATTTATTTAATTTTTACTATAATTCTATATTCCCTTTATATATGGCATGTTTTAACATTTTTTTGGTTTTCCTTTTCCATTGGATGAGTAATGGCGAGATGAAACTAAGAGGAATCCTATAATTGTGACATTAGAGATATATTGAATTTTCCACATATAATATATAGTTTTCTAGTTTAATGGAGATTAAAATAGGGTTTAATAGGGATTAATGACATTTAATTATATTATAGTTGATTTTGTGAAATTGGTACACCACGTGAAAAGTTACACCTTATATAGATCATACACACAATGTAAATATTATAGATATTTTTTATAAGAATACTATGTGGTTTTCATAATTTTTGGGTTTTGTGGAATTCATGATGTTAAATATGGTTACACACCACTTCATAGTCATGAATTTGGGTAATAGTGTGCTTTGTAGGGTATTTCTTGGTTCATTTGTTTCATTTGTTATCATACTTAAATCAAACCTCTTATTATGTGATTTTAGGTGATTCCTTCCCATTTGTATTGATTTATTGAAAAATTGATCACTATTGTGGATGGAATAATTCTATATTTTTATAAAATCTTTATAGTTATTCTTTATTTTTGGTCTAGTGTAAGGTTATTCAATTGACTTGTTAATGGATAAGGTTTTTTATAATTTCTCTTCAGTTTCTTTGTGTGAATTGTCTTTTAGAGGTTGTTATCTTGTTTTTTGGTCACTGTTGTAGAACGAAGTTATGTTTCTACCATGTTATTGTTTATTCTTTCTGTAACAATGGATAACATTATTTATTTTATGTCATTATTGATAAAATAAATTTTTTTGTTCATGGAGTTGAAGTGATTTATTGTTTCAAATTATTTCATGGAATGTAAAAAATTTTCAAAGAGGTGTTTTTTTATTAAAAAATGGATATTTTAATTTGTAAATTGGTTTAAAATCTCCTAATAATATTTTATAAGATATAAAAACTTTTTTTGAAACTGTATTGTTGGTTTTGAAAACGAATTAGAAAATTCCACATTAGGAACCTCATGTGTTCCAGGAAAGAGACATGGGTAGCCTTACTATGTTTTTGACCACTAGAAGGATGCCTTATACGATATCAATAATCAAGGATCAATATCTATTAGATCTAATATATTCATCTTTTTGATTATTAGGATATAGTATGCACTATCCCATAGACTAGAGCCTAAAATGTGAATATCTATTTAATTTATAGATATTTATAGCATGATTGTTTTTACAAAGATGTTTTCACACATGTTTTTATATATGAGGATGTATCACATGGCATCACATGATATGTTATTTCATTTATATGATTAAATATTGATTTATATATATTATTTATCATTTTATAGCTTCTAATTATCATGATTTTATTTGAAAAATATTAAATTGTACTATGGTAACCAATTAGATAATGATTTCCAAATGGATTTACTATAAGAATTTTTTTTTATAAAACATATTTTATTTTAAAAGAAATAATTATTTCATTCATAATGTTAGAAATAAAATATAAACGTTGTTTGTATACTACAAGGATTTGGATCACACTGTAACTATGGTTTTGGGAATTAGTAGATGATGTATATTAGAATTTATGTAAATAGAAGAGAATTTTTTAATTTTCTAGAATCACTTTTTTTCATCTATTTTTTATGCTTGATCATGAGGTGACTTTTAGTTATGTGGGGACTTAGACTACATTCATTTTTGATATCTTTGTTCTTGGGTTGGATATATATTTATAGCATATCATATTTTTATATTTATATTCTGGTTGTATGTCTGGTGTTTCTTATATTCACGATTGGTTTCTATTAGCCGGTTTTACCAATGTCATGTGATGGTCCCATTTGAGTGTCTTATCAAGTGGACTTGGGTTTCTATCTAAAAATTATGTGTTAAAGTGATTGTCATATTGATGTGTGTTATCACTTCCTAAGTTTTGTTCAATGTATTTGTTAGACTCAAGTTTGGATTATGATAATTTATATAGTAGGTGAAAAATGATGTATGGCTAGCTCACAACAGTGACTGAAATTGAGTAATCATTGGAGTTCATGGATTTTTACCAGGCTTGAGAAATAGGGATTTAGGTCATTTAAGTAAACTACATGGGAATTTTATTTTAATTAAGAAGTTCCTTTTTAGTTTTTATTTTTTATTTACACTTCTTTAGCATTGAAAGTTTAATTTCTTGAATCATATTTATCAGTACCCAAATTTGGTCATGTGATATTAGAATATTCTCATGATTGATTGGTTGTTGTATCTTATTAGAAAATTATACCGAGATTATTTATTTTATGTCAAGGATATGATGTTGTGAGATTAGTTTTGTAGGAGAATCCTCTAGTGGATCTTACTATGGTAGAAGATGTCATCTGCACTATTATATGTATCAGTTAAGTGGGTGTTAGGATCCAAATATGAAATGCGGATCATGGTGTGGAAATTACTAAGAAACATCCTCCCATCATTCATGGGGAGATATCACCATAGGAATATAAGAATTGTATTGAAAATATAGTGACGAAGTTTAGCATCATGAAGACACATGAAGACTCTTTGTTTGGGTTTTCTGTGTATATGATCATGGGACATGGAAGGAGATGATTGGAATATATTGTGAATGTTATGTTTCATGCTGAACATACATGTGATTATTTCATGAAAATAATAACCTATTTGTTCTGTCATGAAAAATATCATGTGAAAATGGCTCAAGAATTTTTAATCATATACTATGGGAGTGTAAAACTCTAGAGTGTTCTACCTATATTGATGATTTAGTTCATTTGTCACTAGGTATTTTCAATAATTAATACAATAATTATTGTAAATTTGAATTAGGATTGAGTCTTAATAATTGGTCTATTTGGATACTCATGTTCCTTTAAAGAAATATGGTGGTATTTAACATGGTTTTTTTAGCTGAGGTAGAAATTTTAGGGAACACATGTTTTTGTGGAGCATTAGTTAGGTCAGTAGTTAGCTAGGGTGTACCTTCCAGAAAGAAAAGGAAGCATAAGAGTTGTCATTTTTCCTCAGGACCAATTTCAAGGGAGGAAAAAGTTATGAAGAAAGTCTTCTACTACTACTATGGAATGTGAGGTCATACCCACCATCAGTATACTTTGAATCCTAGGACATGTAATATGTTTGGATGACATGTCCAAATAATCAATTCGATGAAATGATATATCAAGGAAGTAAGAAAGTATCCACTCTCACCAAGGGTTCCTAGGGTAGTGAAGATAATTCCAAGGGTTATGGGTATAATTTTTAGTCTAATGGATATGTTAATGTGGGAAATAATAGATGACTTTATACCATAGTGTATTTCCTATAGGATTCTGAATCACGGCCAACTACTGTTAGATGCAAGATGTATATATTATCAAATAATGTGATATATTTTTTTGATACAAGTTCCACTAATTTTTTATATCATCCATGTTAGTGTCTATATTGGTATTCTGTCTAGAACACATGATGTTCTTAATGTATCCTTCAATGACTTTCTGAAAGAGGGTTGAACAATGTTTCAGATGCCCCATATTTCATGTACTGATATCCTACATTGAGGCGGAGTGCGACTTTCTAGTGCTTGATCATCACACATTAGACTTGATTATCATTGGATTGTATTTTTAGTGTTATGTCCAAGATATAATATTATTATTATTTATTTCAGTTCATATCCATCAACCGTGTAACTTATTTTTTTCCAGGGTGTGTGAGACTCTAGGTTGGGAATGTTAGGGTCATTGTTTATTACGACTATACAACAACATGTCAGTTGCTAGATATTTTTTTTAATATAGTTGACCATTTATTTGGTGTCATAACTCCTTATGTTATTTCCTAGTACCCTATGGTATTTCTAGATGATATTATTTTGTTTTATACTAGATAGTTAGGTTGTGTTTATTGTTGACCTTCTCCCTGATATAATTCATGTTCTCATAGCTATGAAGGAAAATAGTAGCCTTAAAATTTGTAATTATTATCAAATTTTGAATCATTTTATCATTAGTAACAAGTATCTTTTGAAAAGTATTGAGGTTATATTTATTTAAATTATAGGGGATCATTTGTTTTCAATGATTGATATGATGTTAGGGTGTAATCAGATAATAGTTAGAGAAGAGGGTATACCTAAGAAAACATTTGAGAGTCAATATGGGCATTTCATGTTTCTGGTTAAACGATGTGGTCTCACTAATGATCCTACATTGATTATGGAATTTTTGAATTTGATATTTCATTAGTTCATGGAAACATATATTATTTCTTATATGGGTGAAATTTTATGTGTAATTAAAGTAAAAGGACTAAAATATGGACTTCTATGATATCATTATTCATACCACTGTTGAATATTGTCTATGTGGAAAGGCAAACAATTGTGAGTTCTGGATCAGATGGGTGATGTATTCACAACATATAATATATTATTGTGGGATAATAGTAGATATTTAAAAGGTATATATAGTTATGTCATGGGGTATCCTAGATGAATGTTTGAGATCTGGATATTCTTGGGGATTTACGGTTACTACTAACTATTTCATCAAGACTTATCAAATCTCTCAAATTCGATGAAAACTAAAATCCAAATATTTTAAATGATTGAATATAATTAAAAGGATAAAATATATTTTGAGGATATGATAGCGTGTTTGAAATCAACATTATGTTTTATTCCTCTAGAACTGGACTTGGGTCATGCTCTTTCCTATGATGCTTCAAGTATGGGTTTGAGATATAACTTGATGCATAGGAGAAAAATTTATCGATTATGGATCTCATCAATTACACCCTCCTTAGATGTTGTTCCCTAACCATGATCTTGAATTGGACACTATAATAAATTTACTCAAACATAGAATAACTATCAATTAGGGGAGTGGTTTTATGTTATAATTTAATCATAAGGGCCTAAAATATATTTTTTACATTGAGGGATAATATTATACTACCAAGACACTAGTTGATGTATCTTTATACTTTTGACATTGACATTTTTTACACCCATAAGAATGGAGATATTGTTTTTTATGAATTGAGATGAAAATTACTGACACAAGAAGTGATTGAATAAGTTAATGGATAGTCTATGATGATTTTGTTTGATGAGATAGGTTTGGAAGTAGAATACGATGGTGGATAGGTGTTTTCAGCTTCGAGGAAAGATGGATTATCTTTTTATGAGTGAGTCTAGCTCAAGAAGGTGGAAAAAATTGTGTGCTAATTCATTAATGAAATCCATTATACTTTGGATAGCTATAATGAGTCATCTTGATCTCCCAGGGTAGATTTATGCATCTATATTAGGATTTGATTCCATTTTCCTTGATATAGGTGATACTGGATACTACACATAATTCTTTTTGGTTCATTTACTATGAGGCTAATAAGATATATCCCAAAATTAGGTGTTGGTTTTGGTGGAATGTGATTAGACAATTAATAAGAGATTTCATTTCTTGATTTCTTACTTTTTAGAGAAATTAGAAGAGTACCAGATACCTACAAGGTTTTTTGCATCCGTTACCCTTTTTTCTATGCAATTGGTAAGAACCTTCAGTTGATTTAATTAATATATTTTTAGGGAATCATAGTGGTGTGGATAAAATTTGGGAGAGCAGTTATTGACTCGTGAATTCAGTGAATTTAATAACATTGTGGAAGGATAATAAAGTGGAACAGCTTATGGAATGTTATAACAGAGAGATTGTGCGACATTAAAATTTTCCCTCTACAATTGTTTCTAATTGAGGTTTTACATTCACATTTGTGTTATGGAAAGTTTTGTAGAAGGTGATGGGTTCCCAAATTATATAAATTATTTCTTATTTTCCATAGTTGTATAAACATATAGAGAGATATATCATGGTTCTAATGGATATTTTCTTTTATCATGATATTTTTTTAAGGATCATGAAAAAAGAATTTTAATTTGATCATGTTTAACTAAAAAAATAGTTATCAAGATTCAAAAATGAATGTTCCCTTTAAGGTTTTGAATGAGATTCATGTCGATATTTTTGTAGGTTGTGAAGATATGGGAGTTTACTCCTTGTATAGGTCGAGTGTACTTCCATAGATGATAGAGTTTATGAATTTGATCTAGAGGCATTTGATCATGACATAGAAGTTCATGATATCCTATACGGACCATTGACATTGACCACTAGAGTTTAATGTTGGTGATAAAATATTTCCCATAGTTTCATCTCACCTGGTAAAATGGAAATTTTATAATTTGGGAATGTTGGAACCAGGCTTTAGGACCAATTATGATCATTGGCCTATGGGTGGCCTTTTTATTTCACTTTACATTTCGTTTTACTATTATCCATGACGTTTTTCATGTTTCCCAATTTATAAGGTAAATACCTTATCATTACCATGTGATGAGATATGATGATGTTGTTATTGAGCATGATGCCACATTGTCTGAGAATCCAATTCATATTATGGATCACTTGCACAAGGTATTGTAGAGTAAAATGATTGTCCTTGTCATTGTACTATAGTAGTGTGGAAAGGTATCCATGAGATGTGGCAACATGATTTATTGATGTCTCAGTAGTTGAATTCATTTTTTTTCTTGGATCTTGAGGGATTTCAATGAAAATAATTCATTTATGTTTGGGAGATTATTAATCCCTATTACAATAATATGAGGTATATTTTATCTATTGTTATTTTATATTATTTGCATTGGGTGAGTAATGTAGAGATGGAATTTTGAGGATTCATATAATGGTGATGTCACAGATTTGTAGATATTTTCAGCATAAAACCTGGACTTTAGTGGTTTGATATGGATTCACATGTTATTTAAAGGAGTTACACAATGTTTAATATTTTCCTAGAATATTTCATAAAATGTGTACACAACCTGAAAGGTTACACACATTTTGGATCTATCACATTGTTTAAATATTAAAGGTTATTTTTTTAAAATGTAATTGGGGTTTTTAGTGTATTTTTGTTTTCTGGAATAAAAATGGGTAATGGTGTTACAAACAATTTAATAGTCAATAATTTGTGTTTTTGGGTGCTTAACTAGTGGTTTCTCATTTCATACATTGCATACAACGTCCCTCTCAACCATGATCTCTTGATATGCGATTTTGGTTGATTCCCTCCCATCTGAATCATTTTTTTAGTAATTGATCACTATTGTGGTTGGATTGAATCCTCTAGATATGTAATCCTTTTATTTTATATTTGATTTTGGTTATGGATATGTTTTGGTAATAGATTTTTGATCTAATAATTTTTTCTATTTATACTTTTAATTTTTATGGTGTTCCTTGACTTTCTGAGGTTGTACTCATGGTTTCCCATCACTATTTCAAAAATTATCTTGTTTTATACTATGCTGAGGTAGGTGTATCTTTTAAATGGGATACTTTTATGACTTTCAATTCGTTCTTGAAAAATTATTTTTGGGATTTTCATTTATTTTAACTGATAATTTATTTAAAATTATTTCATTGAAGGGAAACTAATTTCAAAAGAGGGAGATTTCATTAAAATTGAATTTTCATGAATTTGAATGTTTTTCAGAAACGTTGGGGAATTGTCCCAGAGATTTTAATTTTTTTTTAAAATTGTGACCAATTGAATTAATATGTGTTAGAAAAATTCAAGTTGGTAACCTTGGGTGTGTTTGGAAATAAACATAGGTATCCTTAGTGTGTATTTCACCACTAGAAGGTGACCTTATTTTATATCAACAAGTAGTACCTCATATCTATTAGATACAACGAATGAATCTTTTGGATACTGAGAACTATTATGTAGTGTCCCATAGTATAGATCCCAAAATGTGAGGTTCTTCTTCATTTTTTGTTATTTATCGTAATATTATTTTCATCAAGGATATTTCTTCACTCTGTTTTTATATATATAAGGTTATATTACATAGATTAACATGATAAGTTATTCCATGTATATGTTTACCTTCTGATTCATATATATTCTTTCTTATTTTATCAATTATACATTTAATATTTCTATTTTCAAAATATTAATGTATTATATTTAAGAAAGTAAATTTATATAAAATTGGATTTATTTTATGAAAATTATATGTGAATCTATTTTATATTAAAATTTATAAATGTTCCATTCTTCATAAAAATCCCTTTATAAAAAAATTAGTTGTATGATACTGTGATTTGGATCAAAACCTAATTGTTCAATTGGGAATTTTTAGATGTAGTATTATAGGATTCAAAAAAGAGAAGAGCATCTTGTAACATGTTGGATCTCTTTTTTCCACTTCTTTCATTTTGATTTGGCCTTGAGGGGACTATTCGTCAAGTGAGAACTTTAAATAATTATGAGTTTAGCCTATATTGCCTTAGATTGTATGCCTTTTGTGGCATCTCATCTGTTTATGTTTTGTACTATGGTTTTATATCCTATATTTATTATATTCAGGAAATTTTTTCTCCCTAATTTACCTATATCATATGATGGACTAGTTTGGGTGGCTTGCCTAGTTGACATGGGTTTTCTCATTACAATCCATCTCATTTATATATTACTTGTTTTCCCTAAAAATTGATATTTTATTAGAACCTTAATAGTAGAGACATCCATGAATACTCCAAGTATAAATCCTGTTGAAATAAATTTATATCAGTTAGTTCCCATTAAGACAGATAATAATTCAAAAGTTTCAAACTATATTATTATACTTATCTTTGATTTTGATATAGTCCTTGTTGTGTATTGTCTATAAAATATTAATGAAAATATTATTTCTAAGTGAATAAGACTACTATATGGGGGGTGGGGATATATAATTCTATTTCTTTATATGGGAGACTACATCATCAGAATCATGTATGAATCCACCTCCATTACCTCCCCTTAATGAAATACATAGAAAATATGAGCATATACAACTAATGAATGAAAAATGTAACAATAAAATGATGATATACATATTGTTCAAGAATAAATTACTGTTTTTTTAAAGAACTACCTAGAAATATATGTTGGCATGATGTTAAGTTTTCCATTCTTGTCATCCCTAATGTAAAAAACAATATCTAAGACTCAATAAATATTTGACATATTATAATTATCATAAAAAAAGAAAAAACTACAAAATATGTGTTATAGTGAATTTTTAAACCCCAGTGTTTTATCATGAAGATCCATTATTCAACTTGTTGTGAAGAAAATATGGGTTTATGTGGTTGCACATTGATTATTGGGAAATAAATTCTGATGCTATAAATAATATTTATTATCTATCACACTTTGATGAATTATTTCATGAACATTATTGATGTAACGACCCAAATCCGGAGCCCCTCCACTGGTGCCACGTACCTGGTGCGCCACCTGACCTCAAGAGCATTTCCACAAATGCCAGTGGTTGTCGACTAGCAGCGAGGGCCTTGGTGAGTCGGTGGGAAAACTATTCCCACATTCGGTAAGGTATAAAAGGTAAGAAAACAACAATAAACAACGGAAGTAGTAAACAACATGCATAACAACAGAAACCAAACAATGGAATCAATGTAGATGTATAGCTATAATGACAATGATGCAACATGTACAAGTATCTAAGGAAAATAGAAAACACAACAACGTACTGAAATACAACTGAAACCAAGTGAAAAAAGAAAACAACGTAATCTCCTTAGCATCGTGAGCCATGGCTCAGTCCCATGCTCCCCTTCTCCAGTGCAATCAAGAATCTGATGTAGAAGGGCGCTTGCCCTTATCTATAGCGGCAGCAACATAGTCTTCCTGGGCCCAAAAGCATGGCCCAAATAGGATGAGATATACATTCCCAGTAGGCAATCACCCAAAGATCTATGCCCAATAGTCAATGAATACATAACAGTAATAAAACAAGAAGCAGTAAACAAGATAGCACAAGCAGCTACAATCTATAGTTCTAACATGTAAAGTACACAAGTAAGAAGCCAACAACAAAATAAGAAACAAGTAACCCTCTGGGTAGCTCTCCCAGTCTATCCCCTATGGTTCAACCTATAGTACTATCAACCCTCTGGGAGGTACACACAGTCCCACCCCTCTGGTTCAGCTAAATAATTATGCAGACTCTCTGGGGAAGCACTCACCGTCAATTCCCCCTATAGTCTCGTATTGTGGTAAAGGATATCTGGGGAAGCACTCAATGTCTATTCCCCCTATGTCCCATGTCGTGGAACTACAGACTCTCTGAGGAAGATCTCAACATCAATTCCCCCTATAGTCTCGCATTGTAATAAAAGACAATCTGGAAAAGCCCTTCTGTCAATTCTTCCATTATTCTACTACTCTAGGTTCTTACATTCCTGAGTAAAACTAAACATGCTCAGCATGCGTGTATCATCCAAGTGAACCTCAAGAACTACTTGGCTATCAATATAAGGATCAATAGTAATAATAAAAAAACACCTCTACTATCCTACATCTAGGCATGGCAACTGGCATCGCTAAACAGCACAACAAGCATGGAAAAGAAACCTGAGCACAAAATAATTATTCTATCTACAAGCATAAACCTCTACTAAATCAATCAAGCAAGGAAGGTAAAAAGAAGGGCAAAAACAAGAAACCCCCAATTCCCCATTCAAGGGAATTGGTGGAATTAGAACAAAATATTCAAAGACATTCTATGGAAAGGCACAAACCACCTACCTTGATCTCAAGAGATTGATATACATGAACAACGATGATAGATTCCTCTTAGAATGATGTAGATCTGAGAAAACACACAAAATGTTCATTCCTAGGATAACTTGGAAACGTGGAGGAATCAAGAAACAATGCTAAAGAAGAAGGAAGAACTCAATGCTATGATTCCAACGTAATCGACTGTGCTCGAATTGGAGAATGGATGGTGAGGCGGGATCTCCGGGAAGATTTGGTCGTACGGTCACTCCTGGGTGGACGAAATATGGAGAAGAAGATAAATTTGGGGGTTAGGTGGAACCCCGGTCCGTTTAATGAAAAAAAAGAAAGTACAAGGTGTGTGCTTCTTGAGTATATTGCGTGTACTTCAGTTTTCCTTACTCCAAATTAACCGGCCTCCAACTTAGCCATACAAACCATGTGTGTGGCCCGGCACGACCAACACAGGGCTTCAAGCCGGGGAAGACTACACGGCATGTACTCAAAAAGTACACGATGTGTACATTGAAAATTTCCAAAAAAATCATTTTTCATAAAAACTCCAGAAAAAGGAAAACCATTCCTGAAAAGAATATACGGGTTCTTACAAACATCCACCCTTTAATAAATTCATCGCTGAATTTCCCTAATGAGGTGGAGAAGAAGAGACCTCGAACAGCTTCGGCCATTGCGACCGTACATTGGTCTCCCTCTCTTAGGTCTCATCCTGTACTTGCCCGTGCTTCCATAGCACTCGATCCAGAGGAACAGACCGCCCATGGATAACATTCGTACTACGATCGAAAATCCGGATAGGATGCTCCTCGAACGACACATCCTCTTCAAGCTCGACTTCCTCAGGATGAAAGACGTGAGACGGTTCTGGAAAGTAATGTTAGAGCTGAGAGATGTGGAAGACGTCGTGCATGGCCTGATACTGCTGAGGTAGCTGCAACCGATAGGAGACCGGCCCAACTCTCTCCACGACCTCAAACGGCCCGACGTACCACGGTGAAATCTTACCCTATATCTGAATCCTCTTGTGTCGCAACCTCGGTGCAATACGTAGGAAAATCTGATCTCCGACCTCAAACACCATAGGTTGTCTCCGCTGATCAGCATAAGACTTCTGTCGAGACTGCGTTGTGGCCATCCTCTTCCGAATCAGCTCTATCTGCTCTGAAGTCTTCTGAACAAGACGAGGTCCCAGTAAAGCTGCCTCTCCTGCCTCCAGCCAGCATAAGGCTGATCGGCCTGGGAAACCATACAAAGCCTCATATGGATCCATCTGAATGGTCACCTAGAAACTGTTGTTCTTGGCGAACTCCACTAGAGAAATATGATTCTCCCATGAACCGCCAAAGTCTAGAATGTAATCTCGGAGCATATCCTCAAGCACCTGGATTTTGCGCTCAGACTGGCCATCATTCTTGGGATGGTATATTGTACTCAAAAGTACCTATGTACCCAAGGCCTTTTGAAGTCCCTATAAAAACCGAGAGGTAAATCACACATCTCTATTTGAAACAATAGAGAGTGGAACTCCATGCAGATGAACGATCTCCCTGATGTAGAGTCATCCCAGATCATCAACACTGAAGGTCTCCTTGATTGACAAGATGTGGGAAACCTTCATGAGCCTGTCGACGACAACCCAAACATCACTGTTTCCTCAAGGCGATCTCAGAAACCCAGTCATGAATTCCATCGCAACATCGTTCCACATCCTCTCCAGAATGGGTAACTGCTGTAAAAGCCCCGCTGGTCACTGATGCTCTTCTTTCTCCTGTGGACAGGTAGAACATCGCAAGATGAAACCAACAACATCCTTCTTCATACCTGGCCACCAGAACTGGTGATGAAGATCCTGATATATCTTGGTGACACCAGGTTGAACTGCCCAAACTGTGGAATGAAAATCCCGCATCAGCTCCTTGCGTATGTATGCTGGCACCCATAAGCGTCCATGAAAATGAAAGATCTCATCCTCTCCCACTGTCCATCCAGGAAGAGTGTCCTCTCCTGACAATCTCTCCCCAGGACTAAGCCTTCTGAGTCTGATAGCTACCTCATCCGTACCTGATCTTGTAGCGTAGAGGTAACAGCTAAAAAAGAAAGGTATGTCTGTCCCTGGCTGTCGTGCACATCCAGATGCATCTCAGAGAATAGAGCCATTAGCTGCCACTCACTACTGGCCTCCTTAACTGCATAAATATAAGTTCTCCTGCTCAACGAATCTTCCACATCTTTGCCCTTTCCTGGCGTATAGGGAGGCTCTAAGTCGAAAGACTGTAGATACTCGACCCACCTACGCTACCTCAGATTCAGATCAGGATGAGTGAAGATATACTTGAGAATCTTTTGGTCAGTGAAGGCCACAAAGTGCTCTCCCAGAAGATAGTGTCTCCAACATCGCATGGTATGAACAACAGCTTCCAACTCCAGATCGTGCATAGGGTAGTTCCTCTAATGTGGCCTCAACTGCTGAGACTCGTATGCAACGACTCCATCTCCCTGCATAAGCACAACTCCCAGCCTGATACCTGAAGCATCACATTAAAAAGTGTTGCTCTTGCCTAGATCTGGTAAGACTAGTATCGATGCTGACATCAACCTCCCTTTCAGCTCCTAAAAGGCTGACTCACAAGAATCTGACCATAAGAACTTCGCCCCCATTTTGGTCAGACCTGTCAAAGGTGCTGCTAGACGAGAAAAGTCCCGAATGGAGCGTCTGCAGTATCCATCCAGCCCTAGGAAACATCGTACCTAGAAGACATTCTTTGGCTTCTCCTAGGAAACTACAACTCTCACTTTCTCTAGGTCCATAGATACTCCTGCCTCTGAGATGACATGACCCAAGAATTGAATATGATCCATCCAGAAGTGGCACTTCAAGAGTTTAGCATAAATCCAATGCTCTCTCAGTGTACTCAGAACAATATCAAGATGTGTGTCATGGTCATGTCGAGTGTGAGAGTACACCAAGATATCGTCCACGAAGACCATAAAGAAGGAGTCCAAGAAAATATGTAACACTCGGTTCATCAATGCCATGAAAACTGCAGGTGCGTTCGTGAGACCAAATGGCATGAGATTATACACAAAAAGAAAGTATCTGATTCTGAAGGCTGTCAGAGGTATATCTGATGGTCTAATGCTCAACTCATGATAACCAGACCTCATGTCGATCTTCGAGAACACTCGAGCTCCCGAAGCTGATAAAAAAGGACATCAATCCGCGGAAATGGATATCGGTTCTTGTCCATCAACTGGTTTAGCTTCTGATAATCCACACAAAGCCGAAGGGTACCATCTGCCTTCATTGAAAATAGGACATGTGAACCCCAAGGAGAAGTACTAGGTTGGATGTATCCCTTTTCCTAAAACTCCTCCAACTACTTCTTGAGCTCCTGAAACTTAGGTTTGGCCATACTATAGGGAGAAATGGACACTGATGCCTCTCATGGAACGAGCTCAATAAAGAAGTATACCTCAAGCTCTGGAGGCAAACCTGTATTGTCTTTTGGAAAGACCTCCGTGAAGCGATCCACCATTGGAGGAAAGTCCAACTGTGGAGTCCCCTAATCATCCAGATAAAGACTAGCAATCTGGGTTATCACTCCTCCTAGCCCAAGATGCTCGAGTCCTGTCCGACTCACCCGAACGTCCCATTCGCCTCTATAAAGGAAATATTCACCCTCTGGTGAGATGAAACTGACTCTGCGGTGATAACAATCAATGACTACCTAGAAGGGAATAAACAAGTCCAAGCTGAGGATGACACCATAGCCTATCATCTCTAGGACAAGAGATCCCATAATAAGTGATACCCTACAACCTCGATAGGGCACTCTCTACACTAGCGTACACTAGATGTCCTCGTTTGTAATGTTGTGTATAGTGTCAATGAGTCGGCAGAATAAAATATGCAGAGTCTAAGGCACTCCACAACAGAAACAGAGATAATTCTATGTGTAGCACCAGTATTGAAAAGGGATGAAGATAATACTAAGGATACTAAAATAATACCTCGAACCGTAGAATGGTCGGGATCTTGATCCTGATAAGTCTTCTCCACGGCAACAGACTAACCTGTATTACAGCCCTGCGCCCCTAGCTGACCACTCTGAGCTGAACCGCCCTACTAGTGCTGAGGAACTAGTGGCTAACCACCATGGCCTCGACCTCCACCTCAGCCTGAACGACCAGAAGAACTCCAGTTTCCCAACTGGTGAGAAACAGGTTGGGATGCTCCTGAATGAGGAGTCATGGAAGAACCCCGATCACCAGTTGTTGGTGAGAAAACCTGGCAGAAACGCTGAAGGTGACCCATCTTGCCACAAGATCGGCACTCCCTGGGGTCAATCTGGCACTACGACCTCGTGTGCAATGTCCGACCATACTGGTAGCATGTCACCTGACTTCCTGACGATGCATGTCGCTTCCTCAAATCACGGTTCATAGGCTCCCTATGGCTCTTCTTACTGTCATCTAGGGGACAACTAGCTCTGTAAGCAGAACCGCCCTGACTCACAGATCCAGAGTATCTCATATTGCACTTTGCAATCAGTTCCTGGTTGACGATGGAAGTAATGGAAGTCAGCTAGAAGATGCTCACCTACGCGGGGATCTCCCGCCTAAGTCCATCCTCAAACTTCCTTGCCAATAACACCCCACTCCCAACCCGGAGGGCTGTGAAGCACTGCAGCTCGGTGAAACGAGTGGAATATTCCATGGATGAAATAGTACCCTCCTCTATGCTTATGAACACCCAGGCTTGATCAGCCCTTAGGGTCTCTAGGTAGAAGTTGTCGTAGAACATGCGCTGGAACATCTCCCAAGTCATAGCCTGTTATTGCCCGCCTATAAGATCACTTCCCACAACCTCTTGGCAGAGTCTCAGAGCATGTAGCTAGCCAGCTTGACCCACCTCTCTGGAGGCATCTCCAGATGCTCAACGATAGTCCGCACGGCTTCCAGCCATGACTCTGTAGCCTGAGGTCCTCCCTCCCCAGAGAATGTGGGAGGATGCTTCTACTGAAAAAACCCGCGTCAAGTCTGCCATAGACGTGGTAGGAGGCTATGCTCCCTGGAAGTCCTGCATCATCCTCATGAATCCTTCTCCTAAACTACGCATCCGTGCCCGCAACTGGTACCACAACTGGTGCCAAGGCTGGCTCGGCTCGGGGATCGGCAGGAAGTCACTGATTAGCCATATCTGGCGTCTGATCACTGCCTAACGATAGGTGTACGACCAGAGGATGTCTCAGAGGCATAGCTCTGAAAGATCAAAAGTTCACCTTAGATCAGGAAAATAGGGATAGAGAACACAAGATTAGAAAATGGGAACAGGGGAAGAAAAACACAGAAGATTGCAAAACACGACTATACGGCATGTATAAAACTACAGGGCGTGTCTTTTTTTAGCCACTACCATAGGCATGTACTCTCACCCTACAATTCGTGTAACACCTCAACTACACGGCGTGTTGACCCCAACACACGGCGTGTACAAGAAAACTATCCCCTTTCCGAGTCTCTTTACATGGCTAACCCACACGGTCCGACTTAACCCGAGAATACACGACATGTTCTAAAAAACACGTTGTGTACTAGACAGGGCTTGGGCGGCCCATGTTGTTGAGTACACGGCTGTCTACAAGGTTGTACCTTACATGGAGTGCTCCGAACAAACATGGCATGTATAGGCGAAGGTGACACTGTCCTATGTTGTTCATGTCACGGTTGGGTACCTGGACACGACTACATGGCATGTTCCGAACAAACACGGCATGTGGAAAAGAAGGTAGAGTCGGCCCGTGTTGTTCGTGACACGGCTGAGTACCTGGGCAAGACTACGCGGTGTGTTCCGAACAAACACGGAGTGTGGAAAAGAAGGTAACACTACTCTATGTTGTTCGTGACACAGCTGGGTACCTGGACAGGACTACACGGTGTGTAACCTATGGACACAGTGTGTTCTACCTGAGCTTCACCGACCCGTGTTGTTAGTGATACGGCCGGGTACACGGCTCTGAACATAAACGGTGTGTAGCTACCGTACACAACATGTTCCTATAGTTACTTTCACGACACCGTGTTCAGCTCACACGGTCAGTGACTTGGCATGAAAACTATACGTCTTGTTCTCAAAATGTACACATCGTGTATTCAGGGTTTTTCTGGGTAGAAGCTCAAAAACTGCACAGAATTCCAGAAACACTAAAAACAAGGGAAAGAGGTGACAAGGTCCGATCTGTGGGGGCCCATAAAACATCAAGAACCAAAATTTGGTGTTCACTTTAAGCAAGGTACAAAACAAACAGCTTCTAACATAATAACAGAGAATCTGTCAAAAAACTATCACAACAACATGCAAAATCTAAACAGAGTCTATCACAACAGCATGCAACCGCTAATGCACCCTAGATAGCCTGGAAAGAAAGAATGGCATGTGATTTCTACAAGCGCCTATATGATGCATGCGACGACATACCCTCATCTCATCAGGTTGTGATGGAAATAGAACTGCAATATCAAAACAGTAATTGCACAAGCATTGTGAATCCCTCTAGGTGAAATCAGATCAACTATAAATATGAAAACCAGCAAATTGTAATTATGAGGTAGTATGGATTTTCCCTGTACATGTGTTAGCTACTCCTGAGCATAGCTTAATACCAAGTAAAAAATTTGTCTTATCCTTGTCCAAGGTCTCAAAACAGTAAATCAAGAGAAAATAACTCCTTTGATACCAATTTGTAACGACCCGAATCCGGAGCCCCTCCACTGGTGCCCCATACCCAGTTCGCCACCTGACCTCAAGCGCGTTTCCCCAAACGCCAAAGGCTGCCAACTAGCTGCGAGGGCCTTGGTGAGTTGGTGGGTAAAATATGCCCTCATTCAATAAGGTATACAAGCTATGAAAACAACAATAAATAGCGGAAGCAGTAAACAACATGCATAACAACATAAATCAAACAACAGAAGAAATGTAGATGTATAGCTATAATGACAATGATGCAGCAGGTACAAGTATCTAATGAAAACAGAAAACACAATAGCGTGCTGAAATACAATTGAAACCAAGTGTAAAAGAAAACAACATAATCACCTTAGCATCGCAAGACATGGCTTAGTCCCATGCTCCCCAGTTCCAGTGCAATCAAGAACCTGATGTAGAAGGGAACTTTCCCTTATCTATACCTGCAACAACATAGTCTTCATGGGCCCAAAATCATGGCCCAAAAAGGGTGTGATATACATTTCAAGTAGGAAATCACCCAAATATCTGTTGCTAATAGTCAATGAATACATGTCAGTAATAAAACCAGAAGTAGTAAACAAGATAGCACAAGAAGCTACAATCCACAGTTCTAACAAGAAAAGTACACAAGTAAGCATCCAACAACAAAATAAGAAACAGGTAACCCTCTTGGTAGCTCTCACAGTCTAACCCCTATGGTTCAACCTATAGTACTAGCAACCCTCTGGGAGGCACACATAGTCTCACCCCTCTGGTTCAGCTACGTAATTATGCAGACTCTCTGGGGAAGCACTCACCGTTAATTCTCCCTTTGTTCTACTACTCTTGGTTATCACAGTCCTGAGTAAAACTAATTAGGATCAGCGTGTGTGTATCATCCAATTGAACCTCAAGAACTACTTGGCTATCAATTTTAGGCTCAATAGCAATAATAAAACAATAGCTCCACCATCCCATAGCTAGGCATGGAAACTAGTAAGTCTAAATTGAAAAATAAGCATGGAAAAGCCACCTGAGCACAAAATAATTACTCTACCTATAAGAATAAACCTCTACTAAATCAATCAAGCAAAGAAGGTAAAAAGCAGGGCAAAAACAGGAAACCCCCCAATTCCCCGTTCAAGGGAATTGGTTGAATTTGTAAAAAAATATTCACAAACTTTCTACGAAAAGACACAAACCACCTACCTCGATCTCAAGAGATAAATATACATGAACAGCAACGACATATTCCTCTTAGAACGGTGTAGATCCGAGATAACACACAAAAATTTCATACCATGAAAATTTGGAAACGAGGAGGAATTAATAAACGAGGTTGAAGCACAAGGAAGAACTAACTCCTGTAATTCCAACGCAATCGATCGTGCTCAAATTTGAGAATGGATGGCGACGCGGGAGCTCGTGGAAGATTCGGCCGTACGGTCTCTCCCGGCCCGAAAAATTCTGGAGAAGAAGATAAATTTGGGGGTTGGGCACGACCCCGGTCCACTTAATGAACAAAATAGAAATTACACGGCATGTACTTAAGTTTTCCGTACTCCAAATTAACCGGCCTCCACCTCATCCTTACACACCGTGTGTGTGGTCCGGCACGGCCAGCACAAGGCTTCGTGCCGGGGAAGAGTACACGACGTGTACTTCGAAAATTTCCATACAATTCAGTTTCTATAAAAACTCCAAAAAAAGGAAAACCATACCTGAAAAGTAGATCTGGGTACTTACAATTGAGAAAAATATGTTTTCAAATATTGAGATTCATTCATGGTATCATCAACTATATCTAAATAAAAATCTATATAGACAACATTTCATAAGAGCTATATAAATAATTAATTACTAGTAATACCCTTTGGATCCACAAATTCACCCTATATATTTATGGATAAAGTGAACATAGTATTTATGGAATATCTTGATAATTTAATTTTGGTATTTATTAATGAAATGTTCATATACTCTAATATATATAATGAGAATAAAATTCATTTGGAAAATGTTCATACGAAACATAATGAACATAAGTTATACGAAATATTAAACAAAATAAAATTCTACAATCAAGTTGTTTCATTTTGGGGACATATTATCTCTATGGATGGAAAATAAATTGATCCCACAATGAAAAATCAGTTATTGAATAAACTTATCAATTTAATATAATTTAGTTAAATATATTACTAGGATTAAAATGTTAAAATAAATGATTTAAATAAAAAATTATAAATATCCTACCATTTAAATTTTTTGACATATAATGGGATTATGTTTATATGGTCAGAATAATATGATGAAAGTATTAAAGGAAAAAATATTTTATTGTAATGTGAATTGATATTTAATTTACCAACAAGAAAGTGCTGATTTATGATATTTATTGATTCATTAAAAAATTCATTAATGTTTCTTTTTATATAAATATATAGTTTCTGCCTATGAATAAAGGTGGTAATAGTCTCAAGAATAAATGTATCTAACCCATGATCTTTAGTTGGTTTACAAAATATATTAACTCATGATATAGATGAACTACCTTTTTGGTGAATGATGCAAAATATAGTTCAATAAATTTTTTTTTAATATGTATTCATACAAGAGTTTCTCAACAAGATGAAAATTTGACGGTTGGAACTACTCGTGGATTATGATATCATAAACAATACCACCATGGGATGGAAAATAATGTGGTTGATGTGTTGAGTAATAATGATCCAGAATTGTTTACTAATATAATAATTTTTAAACAACCTATATTTATAGTGACCCACACTTTCTATATCTAGATTTTACATTTTATTAAATTATTATACATTACATAAAATTTCAATCCATGTTATAGTAATTCATTTATAGTATCATTGGATACATGGAAACATAAATATAATGTTCAATGGTTTCTATAATTATTATTCCTTTTACAATAACCCTTATTAGTAATATCATTATAAGATCCTTTCATTATAACATAGAATAACGAAACATACGAGACGGTGAGATCAAATTCATTGAAATGATAAATAACAAACATATCAGTGATCATTTTCACATAACATGAAAATACAATATGATAACATGAGAACATCATTTGAAAATAAAATCATTCATATCAATGGTATAAATCTTGAATCATGAAATAATGATTGGTCGTTCATAAAATTATAATGTTGATTAAATCAAATAACACGATCCATGAAAATTTATGATCATTATAAGATATGAAATCAGGATATAAATTTGTATATAAAATCATTTCCAGGGTAGTTAAGGCTCACTTCTAACAAAATCATTGTGGAATAGGATCACTCACAACACCATCATAGTAATCAAGGTTCCCTCAAAAGACTATCATAGTGGGAAACATTTCATATTTAATCGGGTTTAATGTTCATTTAAATCTTATTTATCTCATTAGTTATCAATCATTACCCAATGTATTGGAGGGATGTATAATTCTAGTCCCAGCCATTCAAGGTCGTAACATATCAACCATACATGGTTATAATGTAACCACCATCCTTGGTTATAACATGGACACCATCACATAATGAAAACCATATATATATGAATCACAATACCATAAAACATTCATCATATAATCACATGATATCACATGACCGAAACTTTTTTTTCAAAAAAAATTATCTATTTATCATAACACGCTCCATAGAAATAAATCGGTATCAAAACAATCTCATCAATATAAAAATTAACAATTCGTATAAATATTTATAGTGGTATTAATAGATCATATCATCATCGTAGAAAATTTAACATCATATGATATTATAAATTATAAAAATACAATTAAATGATTATTGGGATATTTATTGTTAAAAATGTCCTTTCCATCATAAAGTTAAAATTTAAAATAAGAAAAATAAAAAAAAACATTTTAAAAAAATTATTTTATAATAACCAATAATTTTAGAAGGTAATATTCAAACAAATTTATGGTCATTATGATATTAAATTATGTTCATGTTTTATAAGTTAATAGAAAACATTCATTTTATATTTTCTAAAAAAAAGTTAAAAATTTCCTCCATTAAGAAATTTAGAAAATTAATTTAATAAAAATATTATTTTAAAATCTTGTTTTGAATCTCTTTTATCATTTTTATTATTTTATTAATAACAAACATGAATATATTTCAATTAAACAAGGACATGGAAAGAAATTTTTTTAACTGTATAGTAAAACAAAGATGGGTTTCCAAAAATTCATTTTATATGTGGTGTAGTTAAAGGGAAAAAAATTAAATGGAAAAGAGTAATTATTTAGAAGTAAACATAGGTGAATAAAAATAAATGTATTTATTTTATGAGTATTAGATAATTTCCTAATTAAAAATTGATGAATAAAAAATCGTGATAAAAATTTGATTGTAACAAGAATCCCATATAATTTTGGTATCACAAAAATTGTATTACCTATGATTGAAATAACCATATATGGATATTTAATACACAATTAAATTCATAATATGTATTTAAATATTAATTCACAGAAATTATATACTCCACACAAGTGATATATCTGGTGAATATGGTTTGTGCCCCATAAAAGATAATGTCAGACGAAAATCCTTTTAATCATGTCAGACTTCCTTCAATCATTTTGGAACAACCTGTATAATAAATAAATAAATCATATAAATATATTATATAACCATAACATATATATTTATATTTATCATACCACATATATATTTCTTATAACCTTTTTTCACCCTTTTAAAAATAATTCTTTTTAAAAATCATTTTTTCGTGTAATAACTACAGTGTTTTTCATGTAATATTTGGTTAGGAAATTTTGTTTGTTGTATTTTTATAATGGTTACACAATATAAATATTTTTAATCATTAATTTAGTATCATATATATTAATTATATATTTATTTATATTCATCCATTTAATTTAGTGATAGAAATATTAATAGAATTCTCCTTGGAGATGGTAAGTTGTATGCATGCGTGAATTTTATTTTCATTTTTAATTGAATTGAATAAAATAAAATAAAATAAAATCCCACAAGAAAATTAAAATTAATAAATAAAATATATAATATATATTCATTAAATCCATCTTTAATACAATTCAATTAATCCGAAAATGAAAATTGAATCACATCCCTTCTTGGAGGGTGGATTCATCACTTAATAATAAAAAATGTTACAGTTATGAAAAAATTTTGAAGGTATGAATTTATATATGATATTAAATATAAGTATAAATATTTATTATTTATAATATATATATATATATATAATCCATTAAAATACCAATCCATAAAATATAGGGATGAGAAAAAAATTGTACCTCTATGTGGAAATGATTGGTCATAATTACACAGAAATTACAATTTCATATTCTATTTGATAAAATAAGTTTATATAAAGTTGGTTTTATATAAATAATAAATTTTAATTATATTTATTTTGTTTAATAATAATTTTATAAAAAATAACATTTTTTTGGATGTTTGAGAACATTTTAAAAGGAAACTGATTGGTTAAGGTGATTACCCAATCATTAAAAAACTCTTTTAGATCACCTCTTGAGGTCCATAGAGAGAGTATTTTTCTATTAACCTATCCTCTAAAATGTGTATAAGTATTTAAAAAATCTATTTTCTTTTTGAGATTTTGGTTGAATAGAAATATCAATAATTTTTTAATAATACAAATGATTGGGTCCCTTTTATAATTAAGGTGAGTTTCACTTTTGTAGTTTCATAAATGATTAAAATATATTAAAATAATTTTCTAGAACATTTCCATACAAATTGATTTTTATTTGAGTGTAAGGATTAGTGGGGTTTAAATACCATCATCTATATATATTTTATAATCTTTATGTGGCGTTTTAAAGCATATCATTTGGATTAACCCCATAATAATCCTATATTAACATAACCATTGTAATGTCCATTCAACACTTCAAATGTTATAACTTCACATTTAAGATGAAAATATATTATACATGGGACTGTTATAAGAAAATAAATATATATTTTCCACCTTTGTCTCTTACAATATTCTTATTATTTTTAAATAATTTAATAAAATATTATTTTTCTTAAAACACCATTAATTGTGATTTTACACAATTTATTTAATTTGACTAAAAGGTCATAAAGAAGAAGTATGTGTTCAATTATAATCTTTTTACACAATATGATATATTTTTTAAAATAAAAAATGATTCAACACTATAACTCACTCACTTATATTAATTGTACTATTTTTAAAATAAGTTTATGTGTTTTTAAATTAATTATATAATAATGCATCACCATTATATATAAATATTAGGTAATTATATAATTTTAAAAAAATATTAAAAAAGATTAAATCATTAATTAAATATCATCAATATCAAAATACCCATTTATTTTAATTCACATCTCTCCCTTTCCACTATGAAGACATATAAAATATAATTAAAACAGTTAGAGTTTCATTTTGTTACGTTTTTACATTAAATATTTTAAAGTTCATTATCAAGGAATATTTTACATTAAAAAAATTAAATGGTATGGTTATAAGGTTATAATTACCTTCATCCAAAAATAATTCAGATGAAAATTTATCACCTTATCACTTTTGTATAACATAGTGTAACCTCATTTACCATTTATCGAAGAGATATGTCATGACCCCCTCCCCACAAAGTGTAACTCTCATGGGTCGTCAATGTGAGAAGGGAGATAATGACCCCTGAGTCCAACCTCCAGTAGGCCCCAGGTTGGAAAATAGCAACGAGGGTATAATAGACACACAAATGGGAGGCATTACCATCTAAGAGAACACATGCAGAAGAGAGTGATAAGATAGACAACAATCAACTCCAACTCAAACTGAAATATAAGAACAAACCCATGTAAACATATGAAATGCTTCGAAAAAGTACTAAAATGAAAGGGTAAAAACTACAAGTACACAAAAGAATGCAAAAACAGCAGCAAACACAAGCCCGAACA
This sequence comes from Viscum album, assembly GCA_963277665.1. Taxonomy (NCBI): domain Eukaryota; kingdom Viridiplantae; phylum Streptophyta; class Magnoliopsida; order Santalales; family Viscaceae; genus Viscum; species Viscum album. Next base: position 1,877,365,128 of record OY728137.1, on the reverse strand, counting down.
GCTCATACGACCAAAAGCTAGTAGAAACCATCTTGATCTCCAACCTGCTCCAAGTGACCTGAAAAACAGTTTATATATACGTAGGTGATTATAATAGTATACTCAGCAGGATCCTCCTTGAAGCCTCTCGTTCAAAAGTAAAGAATGCATGCTAATGCACAGTTAACAACATGTGAAACTAACTCGTCACCTAAACAGGTATACTAAGTTCCCAACCTCACCATGGAAACTCTCACCATGTAACTCGTACAAGAATATAGAATATAGTAAATAATAACAAGGGTTCCCCACTACTAATTCCCCACGGGGTTGCCTCTTTTCCATAACATTGAACTTCTTGAGCATCTCTCTCCAAAAAGGCCTTCCTGCAGACACCTAGGTGAAGCACCACAATGTGCACCTCATGCAACACAATGGCATGACCACAGACACCTGGGCAAATCACTACACCATCCTCACAACAAAAAGTAACCAGGTATTTTCTGGGAGCCACCGCAGCTTGCATAAAAATTATCATACGTCGGGAATTATACCTCAAGCCATTACAACCCATACACTGAGTAAGGATCATCATTCCATCACAGCCTATACACGTTACACCTATAGTAGTCCATAGGATACTATATCCAGAATATATGTGTGCGAATAACCAAAAGCCATTACAGCCCTCGACACACATACATTGGGAAAAATAACCAATGTGCCTACCAGCACAAGTATCTACAAAGAGAATAGAGCGGGGCCAAAGGGGGTAGTCAGCCATTCACCCTCCCATCGGAATGTTGGAGAAAACACCCCCAGGGCTCAGAATACTTGGGGTGTCAGTTTACCTTACTGACAGGGTGAAGTAGCATATAAAAACACCAAAATTATAGAATATAATATATCTCACAAGCACACAATGGGAATAACCTAGTCATAGTCTCAACTACAACTAACATCTCTCAGACTCTTAGCTTCCACTACTAAGACTAGGTATCCTATATGTATATAACCATTTAAAAAAAATTATTCGATTACCTCATTCCCTTTTTCTTTTCAGTTCCACATTAGGTTAATTAATTCAATATACATTAATTCACCAAGAACCATTCCACATTAGACTTCATTATAATCACACCCAAAGTCCACTATCCCTTTAAAATTATAGCCTCATAATTATGTTCTAGTGAACTCAAACCCCATGAGTTAACATAATTTATTCAAATATTCATTAAAGAATTATTTTCCCATATTCTAAGGAAATATAGAAAATAATTCTATGCTAATAACGGAAGGGGGAACAACACAGTTAGTAGATGTGCTACCCATCGAGTCTTTTCCGACTAAAGAAAGAGTGTAGACCCATTCTCCATTGAGAAGCTAAACACGTAAAGCATGTGGTATACCCCACATGTCTTCGCCTCTTTCAGAATAAGGGTATGCAAGACCAGCTGCCTTGAGTAATGGGAAAAATTTAAGTAGACTATCAACCAAAGAACCAGAAAGTATCCAATGATCACATCCATCCTATTCCATCATCCCTGGTGTCCTCCCCAACACCCACATGCATAAACCGATGCATCTCGCCACTCTAGCCGGCATCTACTGCCACAACCAAAAGGCCTTTATGCCCCCACATATCACAACACCCATCCATGATCACGTCTCAACACAAGCAGCAGGAAAAACAAACATCACATCAAATGGGATATGGCCCTTTAACAAAAAAGTGGGTAACTCAGAACACTTTATAGAATTATCAAACAATCAAATTATTTAATCCATCATGATTTAAAAGATTTATAATATGTTGGTTCCAATATCGGGAAACCAAACCAGTAAGCTATCACAAATGATTAAACATGCCTACTACGCAAATTTGATTAACATCAAATTACAACAAGAACCAGATTCATTTTTATGCCTCTTTATATTTAGCCAAACAAATATTAATTAATCTTGGTTTACGTTCTTTATCTATTTCCATCAGGAACCAACATCTAAGGAAAGCAAGAATAGATATCACACTCTCTATCGAAACAAGAGGCAATAAAATACAATAAATAAATATTTCTTTATCTGGTTCAAAATATTTATTATGTTAATTCCATTGTCATCCAATGGTATAAGGCATTCTAACAATACATTTTCACATAAAATAAAGAGAAGCAACGAATCCCCTACCTAAAATGTTTTTGACAAAACCCACAATGGTCGAAAAATGCTCAAGAAACCCAGGTCGATTCTCCAAAAACCCACCATAGATATCTTCTCCTAGAATGATCAAGACCAAATATCATTATATTTTTCATCCACACACATAGATCTACCCATAATAGGTGTAGATCTATGAAACAGAAAGAAGTGGAGAAGTAGATCCAAGTGGATCAAAGAAACCGATCAAGAATGAAGAACAACGATCACATAACTTAAGAAATCGGATTCGATTCAACAAGAGAAGCCTTCGGATCACCTACACAATGATTGGGAAATGTTCTTATAGCTTAAAATGAGGGTAATACCAATTTATGGCCTCTTAAGAGCTTAAACGAACCATTTAGAGGCAAACCAAGTTAGATCCACAATTTTAGGATCTAATTTATGTGCCCGCACGGTTTGATCACACATTTAGAAAAATAATGTGCTAACCATGTGTTAGATACTGCATCGACCACCCCTCTCTCATGGTTTGGCAGCATGGTTATAAAAACCGTGAACCTCCTATGTGGAAGCCACAGCCTCCAAGACTAACTACGCATAGTTTGGCCGCACGGTTTATGCAAACTGTGCGCAGCCCGTACAAAAGCTAATGCCCTTTAGTTTTCCTTAAAAGTCCACCCAAATGAACACCCAAGTCACTACTCCTAAACAATGGTAGTTAGAAACATCAGAAATACCTGAAGACGTAACATGATGTTACAGATGACAACTGCCTACCATTGAAACAGTTCATCGAAAAGGAAGATTTTGGAAAAGCGTTTGGGATAAGTCACCTTGACCTCCCGGAACACCTTAAACACCACATTTTCTCAATGTAGTGAACAGGAGAGGTCCGGGCCATTACATCAGATACCTCTCAAAACATTCTCATCCTCTAGAATCCAAAACCCACCTAATTAGAAAACAAAAAATGGTCTGAACAACCACCCATCGGGATACCTCTCAAAAGAGAGAAGGCCACCACAACAACAAATCCAGCTATCTCATAAACATGAACGTTTCATAACCACATAAGTTACATAGATACATGAATAAAGTTAAACATCAAACAACTCTGGGTACTGAGCACGTATCTGTGACTCATGTTCTAACGTACTCTCCTCCATTCCACTGTGTCGCCACAAGACATGAACTAAGGGGATAAAACGCCGCCCAACACCGTATCCTTGTGGTCTTTGATCTCCAAAGAATGATCCATCAAGGATTAATTATCATCAACATCGATCTCTCCCCAATCGATGATGTGAGATTCATCATGAAGATAACGATGGAACTGTGATACATGGAAAACATTATGTATCTGAATCATCTGCGGGGGAAGTGCTACTCGATACGCCACAACTCCAACATGAGCTAACACCTTGAATGGCCCAACAAACTGGGGATAAAGCTTACTTCCACAACCAAACATTCGCTTCCCATGATGGGGAGTCACCTTCAGAAACACACGATCCACAACATTAAACTCTATGGGTCTCCTTATTTGATCGACATATGATTTCTGGCGATATTGTGATGTCTTCATCCTCTCACAAATCACCTAAACCATCTCTGTTGTATTCTTAACTAGTTCCGGTCCAAGAATTACAGACGATCTGACCACAGTCCAGCACAATGAAGAACAACAAGGCTGACCATACAAGGATTAAAATGGCGCCATACCGATGGTGGAGTGAAAACTATTATTGTAAGCGAACTTTTCCAAGGGTAAGTGCCTCATCCCTGAACCTCTAAAATCAAGAACACAAGAGAGTAACATGTCTTCAATAGTCTGTATGCTTTTCTCTGTCTGACCATCCTTTTGAGGATAAAAAGAAGTGCTAAGGCATAGTTGAGAACCAAAATCATGTTAGAGTCCTCACCACACTATGGAGGTAAAACAAGGATCTTGATCAAAAATGATCATCCTAGGGACTCCATGAAGTCTCAACGGCTTCTCTAGATACTGCCTCAATAAAACTTCCACTGATCTTGACTCCTTGATTGTATAAAGTGGTCCAATTTTGTTAAACGATCCACTACCACCAAAATAGCATCATGTCCTCCCAGAGCTCAAGGTAGACTAGTAACAAGGTCCATTGAGATGTCCTCCCACTTCTACTGAGGAATCTCTAATGGCTGGAGAAGACCACCCGGAACACGGTGTTCGACCTTCACCTTCTGGAAGACTAAACATCAAGACACAAATTCCGCAACTGCACGCTTCAGCCCAGGCCACCAAAACAAACTCTTCAAGGCTCAGTAAATCTTTTTCATGCCATGATGTACAACTAAAGGTGAACTATGGAACTTTCTAAGGACCATATCATGCATCTTCTATAGAACAAAAGTCCTTCCATGATACAACAATCAGTGTTTTTCATCCTTCGACCAACCATCAGGGGCCTCACTACAAACAACTCGGTCTCTCCAGACCTCCACCTCAAGATCCCCCAACTAGGACTCTTACAAATTTTGCATCAGGGATGACTGTACTGTCATATGAAAAAGATATCATCTACAAAAAACATTTCCCATATCAATATATAATGCTAGGAGTTCTTCCATTACTCTACAGGAATCACCAGATTCACGCACAACATCACTATGTGACTTTCAGCTCAATGCACCAGCTACAACATTCCATTTTCAAGGTTTATACTATATTTCGAAGTCGTATTCTTATAATAACTACATCTGTCGACGCTATCATAAGTTCAAGTCCTATTGGGAGAAAACATACCTCAAACTCTTATGATCAGTGAAAACCACAAAGCGATCAACAACGAGGTAATTTCTCTACATATTCAGAGAAAACACTACGGTTTCCAACTCAAGATCATGGGTGGCATAGTTGCGTTCCTGGGGACATAACTGCCAAGACCCATAAAAAATAGCTAGCCCTACTGCATGAGAACACACCCTAACCCCAGATGTGTAGCATCATAGAAAACATCAAACTGGACTCCCTCATCTTGAAGACAATGGACTGGAGGACTTACTAACTTTACCTTTAGATACTCGAAGACTTCCATGCACTGATCAGTCCATATAAATGACCAATCCTTCCAGTTCAAAGCTATTAGAGGGGTCACAACTCATGAGAAATTGGCTACGAACCTCTTATAGTAGCCTGTGCGACCAAGGAAGCGTTGCACCTCTAACACTGTCTTGGAGGCTGCCCAGGATACAACTGCTTCTATATTCGACGGTTCCACAACTACTACCTGTTGGGACACAACACGACCTAATAAATGGACTTATCGAGCCCACAACTTACACTCACACTTTTTCAACCTCCCAAATAGAATATGTTGACGAAGGACTCCCATAATGGCATCTAGATGCTGTACATGCTCCTCTTCTGATGTAGAGTACACAAGGATTTCATCGATGAAAACTACCATGAACATGTCTAGGAACTCATGGAAAATAGAATTCACTAATCCCATGAATGTAGCTGGAGCATTCATTACAAAAAATGACATTACATAGAACTCATAATGCCCATGACGACAACAGAATACAGTCTTCGGAATATCCTCATCCTTCACACGCATCTAATGATATACTGACCGTAATTAAATCTTTGAGAACTACCTTGAAATCTTTAGTTTATCAAATAAGTCATCAATCCGTAGAAGGGGATAGTGATTCTTTATTGTCACTTTGTGTAAGTTACGATAATCGAAACACTACAACAATATGTCGTCGGCCTTCTTTATGAACAAAACTGCTGCACCCCATGGTGACACACTTGGCCGAACAAAACTGAACATTAACAGTCAATCAAGATGTATATATAGCTCTTGTAACTCAGATGGGGCCATCCTATATGGAGATATAGAGATAGGAGATGCTCCTGGCTGTAGCTCGATCCGAATCTCGATCTCTCGTCAAGGGGGAAATGCTACAACCTATTTTGGAAAGACATCAAGGTACTCCTCTACGACCCCAGGAAACACCAACTGCTAAACCTCTGAAGAACTCAGCATCATCTCAGCCATCAGGGATGATAAGGACAGAATGTGCCTATGCCCTATCTGAGGATCTCTCTCACCAACAAACACCACTTGCTCTCCATCTGCACCATGGAAAAAGACCTTCTTCCTGAATCAATCCACAATAGCCTGCACCGAATTCAACCAATTCACATTGAGGACGACATCATATGGTTGTATTAGTAAACATAAGAAATATCCCCAAGAGAGGTGTTTCCCCAACATTAGCTCATAGTCTCTATATACTTAAAACAAGTCAGCTCAGCCTCCAACTGGCATAGTCAATGCCAAGGGTACTAGAAGCCTCTCTACCACAAGTCCCAAATAATGGAAAATGGTACGTGATATGAACGATTGTGTCGCTCATGAATCAAACAAGGCATACACCAAGGTAGAAAACAAGCAAAGGGTACCTCAAATGACATATGGATTGACTAGAGCTGGTAACGTTAGAGCACGAAGATGACCACGACCTCATCCATGGCCTTTCTGACCATGATGACGACCACCACCACAACCTCACTATGCTATATGAGGATAGGGAGCATCATGGTGGTGTCCTCTACCTGCCCCATCTACCCTCTGGTGATCTAAAGCCGGTGCAAATAGCAGTTGCTGCCTCGGCTACAACTACCCCATCGGAGGAACTTGAAGCGTAACACCTGGTGCACGATGACCGCTCTGAAAGGTCGAGCACTCCCGCTGCTGATGGCCATGACCAACACAAGAAAAAAAAATCACATGATCCCTTGGCATAGGCCTGAGGGTTTCTGCCTATGGATAAACGATATGTGAAGTGTTGGGAGATACCCCCGCCTAAACGGAAACTATTCTACCCTGAAAACCAGGAACCACATACCAAATCTTTTCTTCATGGGGGATCATGTTTATTCCCTTCTCGTGATGATTCAGTGCTGGCCAAAGTCCTCTCAACAACCTCTGACCTCTCCATCACCTCATGATATGTCTTTAGCATAAATGAGGTGACCTGGAAATGGATCTCTGGACCGAAAGCCTCATCGAAATGCCTCTCCCTGGCCTCCTCATATGGTAACAGCTCTGAAGCATATTGTAAAAGGTTCCTGAAATGGATTCCAAACTCTTGAACACTAGATCTCCCCTGTTGAAGGGTAAGATGCTCCTAGCGACTGGACGCCTTCTCTGTCAATGAAAGAAAATCGACTCTAAACCTGTCTCATAACTCCTCCCATGAGATCGCTGAATCCTCATGATCCCCGAGGTATAAGAACCTCCAATGCCTTCCTTCTCCTCACAACATAGTCATTTTTAAGGACACCCAGTGCTCCTTACGAGCATGAATCGAACTGAAGCCTATCTCATCATCCTCCAACCAGTATTTCGTGGCTGCATCTGAAACAGAGCACTCGTACTTCTGTAGACTCTAGGACTGAATAACTTGTAGTTTCTTTCTCCATGTGTCATCTTCATCAACCTCTACCCTGTGGTGATTTGATGGAATAGCCTGCTGGACATTTTCTATGCAAACCTGACGAGGACATCGACCTAGAGCCATACTATTAAAATAAAAACCGTTATTGTTCCTAAAAATGGAATATGGAATAATCAACATTAATTAATTAATTTTTCTTTTTTATTCATTTTAGGTTAACCTATCCCAAGGTCTACCCATTCAAACATAGTCACAAAGAAGAATGATGCATGATCCTTTCTTAGGTCTATACCTTGCAACTAGTATCACCTTGTTTAGTAGCCATTATAAACTTAAAGGTTCATACATCAGATCATAGGGGGCTATAAATGCCTATGTATCAACTGGTCTATAGTGTTTACCTCACTTGCTAAACATGAATGAAACCATTGCCATACCAACCCATGCATCCTCACCAGTGCCTAACTCCAAACTCCATCCTATCCCTCAACTAGAGCTCTGATACGACTCTGTCACGACCCCCTCCCCACAAAGTGTACCCCTCCTAGGCCGGAAATGTGAAAAGGGAGATAATGACCCCCTGAGTCCCGCCTCTAGTAGGCCCTGGGTTGGCGAATAGCACCGAGGGAATAATAGACACACAAATGGGAGGCATTAACCTCTAAGAGAACACAAGCGGAAGAGAGAGATAAGATAGACACCAATAAACTCCTACTGAGACTGAAATCTAAACGAAAACCCAAGTACACATATGCAATGCCATGAAAAAGTACTACATATAAAAGGGAAAAAACTACAAGTACCCAAAAGAATGAAAAAAAGAAGCATCCACAAGAACGAAAATCTCCTGCAACCACAAGAAAGTAGAAACTAGCTTGATCTCCAACCTTCTCCAAGTGAATGGAAAAACAGTATATATATACATTGGGTGAGTATAATAGTATACTAAGTTGGATCCTCCCTGAAGCCTATCATGAAAATGTAAAGAAAGCATGCTAAACCACAGTGAACAACAAGTAAAACTAACTCATCACCTAAAAAGGTATACTAAGTTCCCAACCTCACCATGGAGACTCTCACCAAGTAACGTATACAATAATATATAATATAGTAAAGAATAACAAGGGTACCCCTCTTATACTTCCCCAATGGTTTCCCGCATTCCCCATCGTCGCACGTCCAAAGAATGTCTCTCTAAAAAGGATTTCCCGCAGACACCTGGGTGAAGCACTACACCATCCTCACAACCAAAACTAACTAGGTAGTTTCTGGGAGCCACCACAGCTCACATAACATGTATCATAAATTTGGTATTATACCTGAAGCCATTATAGCCCATACAATGAGTAAGGATCCTCATGCTATCATAGCCTATACACGTTACACCTATAGTAGTCCATAGAATTCTATATCCAGAATATATGTATGTGAATAACAACAATCCATCACAGCCCTCTACACACATACATGGGGGAAACTATCTGTTGTGCCTACTAGCACAAGTATTTACCAAGATAAGAAGGTGGGGCCAAGGGAGGTAGTCAGCCATTCACCCTCCCATTGGAATGTTGGGGAAAACACCCCCTGGGCTTAGAAACCCTGGGGTGTCAGTTCCCTTACTGACAACATGGATTAGGTTATAGAAACACAAAAAGTATAGAATATACTATATCTCACAACCACACTATGGGAATAAACTAGTCTTAGAATCAATAGCAGTTAATGTCTCTCGGACTCCGGGGTGCCATTTCTAAGACTAGGTATCCTATAAGAATACAACCATTTAAATAACTTTATTATATTACCTCATTATCTTTTTCTTTTCAGTTATAATTTACGTTAATTAATTCATTAAACATTAATTCACCCAGAACTATTCCACATTAGACTTCATTAGAATCTCATCCAAAGTCCACTGTCTCTTTAAAATTATATCCTAATCATTATGTTCCAGCAAACTCTAACCCCATGGGTTAACGTCAATTATTCAAATATTCATTACAAAATTACATTCCCATATTCCCATGAATTCTAGAAAAGCATTCTTTGCTACTAATGCAAGGGGGATCAACAGAGAGAGTATATGTGCTACCAGCCGAGGCTTTTTCACCTATAGTAAGAGCGTAGACCCATTCTCCCTTGAGAATCTAAACATGGAAAACACGTGACATACCACACACGTATTCGCCTCTTTCGGAAGAAGGGTAAGCAAGACAACCTTCCTTGATGAGCGGGGAAAAGTAATGTATTCAATTAACCAATGAACCAACAAGCATCCAACGATCACATCCATTCCATTCTGTCATCCCTGGTTTCTTCCCCAATAACCACATGCCTAAACCGATGCATATTTCCACTCTAGGTGTCATCTACTGCCACAACCAAAAGGCCTCTATGCCCCCACATATCACAACACCCATCTAGGATCACATCTCAATACAAGCAGAAAGAAAAACAAACATCACATCAATTGGGATATTTCCCTTTACCAACTAAGAGGGTAACTCAGAACCCTTTATAGAATTATCAAACAATCAAAATCTTTAATCCAACTTGAATTAACAGATTTATAATCCACTAGTTCCAACATCAGGAAACCTAACCAGTATGCTATCAAAAATGATTAAACATGCTTACTACGCCAATTTAATTAACATCAAATTACAACAAGAACCAAATACATTTTCATGCCTCTTTATCTTTTTCCAAACAAATTTCAGTTAATCCCAGATTACGTTGTTTACCGATTTCCATCAAGAAAAAACATGTCACGACCCGCCTTCACCAAAAGGAGGGAAGAGTCAGCGGATTGCCAGGCCCTTCCTTCTTTAAGTTGAAGGAGAGATAATGACCCCCGAAACCTGCCTTCAATAGGTCCCGGAGTGGCGACTAGCACCAAGGGTATAGAAAATTTTCGCAAATGGAAGGCATTACCCTTTTTATTATTTAGGATCGGGAAAAAGGACAAGTCGACCTCCCAAAAAGGAAAAGAAACAAGTTTATATAAATGAACCCAAATAAAGTCCCCATGCATGTTTAAACAGTTTACAACAAGGTACAAGTACAAAAGAAAAAGAAAGCTCTCAAGTACAATACCAAAAGAAAACAAAGGTACGACAACAACGACAACTCCAATTATCCGACTAATAGGGTCCCGCGCAGCCCTGGTAGTCCTCCTGGAAACCTGAAAGTAAACGTAGGGTGAGCATACAAGTACACTCAGTAGGGAAAACCAAGACTCTCGTGCACAAGTGGGGGGACGTACTAAAGTCCCGTGAGAAAAGAGTGAACCAAACAACTAACATGGAAAACTATCCATCCCAGGCCTCACCAAGGCTCACTCCCCAAATAACGCAAGTCAAGTAATATATATAATAAGAGCACATCGATGTTTGGGTACCCCGCGCCACTTCCCCACTGGTTATTAAGACATCCTACGCATCGGACCAATCCCGCCATTCTCACCGCAGTCCCACTGCCACAACCGCCCGCACACACCTGGGCCACCACCACACGCAGTCCCACTGTCAAATCCCGCCCGCACACACCTGGGCCACAACCACACGCAGTCCCACTGCCAAATTCCGCCCGCACACACCTGGGCCTCAACTGTCACAAGTAACCATGCCTGCAAACACCTAGGCCAGAACAACCACCGCTACGCCCGAAGACACCTGGGCTAAAGGATCCACTGCCACGCCCGAAAACACCTGGGCCTCATCCCGAAGACACTTGGGAAACCACCTGCCGCACACACCTAGCCAACCACCACAACACCCTGCCCGATGGTTCTTGGGCTAATAATGGACTTCAGGCCATCACAGCCTGCCCGAAGGTACTTGGGCTATCCGGGAAAGGGAGCAGAAAAGGAGCTAATAACCAGCCACTAAGTATAGTGTTGGGAAAAACACCCTTCCCCCATAAATGGGGGTGTTCGGCACTAAGAGCCCAACTTGGGTGGGGCGCGAATAAGAAACACAAAGCTATAAGTATAGATATAGGTAACAAACACTCACCCAAAACTTAGGTTTTCCTAGCCAACCTACAGAACACAATACCACAGCGTCTGAGTCACGATTCACGACCCTTGCCCACAAAACCATTTGTCCCATTCTTGTTCCACGATCAGTCAAAATGTTCAATTAATTTTAAGCACTACTGGGCAACTACCATAAGCATAACCCAGGAAAACGTCAAAGCATAGATCAACCAAAACACTCACACCCGGTTCTGCCAACAGAGGATCTCTCCCCAATTTGTGATAAAAACTCACAACCACTGAAACCATGCCAACAGGAGATCCCATCCCCCAAATTCACACAGCCACCGAGAGTATAAAAAGAACAGGGGATCCCATCCCCTCCCGCATTTCCAGCAAACGGCCCGAAGGGAAAACAACCACTAACCACTACCAACACAAGTCCGGGATTTTCAGATTTAAACGATTTAACACACTCCATGATTTCAAATTCCGTGTGTTCTAACCGGGAGTCATCACAGAAGGGCCGATCCTAGTGCTTTCAATTATTCAGCCGGATATACGTGGTTAACCAATTTCACAGCAGGAGTTCACAATTTCAGCAACCCATTTAAAACATCATGAGGGGATTCAAGTGCACACACACGACCACCAACGGCCTCAATTTTCAGAAAACATAAACCAGTACAACAAAAGGGATGATCACAAGATAAAGCATAACAACGGTCACAACCCCTTCCCCTTCTTCCTTTAGAACTTCGTTTATTATCTTCATTAGGGTTTGGTTCAACCAATTCCATAGGAACAAAAGTAACGCCCACCCCGCATGATACACAAAAGTGAGAGACGAGAGAAATTCCCTACTTGTTGATAGATGATCGACGTTTAGGCCGGGGGCGAGGAACTTTACGGATAACGATGAGGCGGTCCCGATGCACCAGAAGAGCCACGATCGAAGAAGGGGGGAAACCACGGCCTAACCCTTAATTATAAGAGCTGGGGACGGTTGAGATGAAACACAAAACCACGGTAGACGAGGGAGTCGTGGGTTGACCACGTGGCTTGACTCATCATTAATGGCACTGGGTGGTTTTAACCGACCCATGAATTAATGAATCATTTAATTAAAACCTTTGTGCGCATTTCGGATTCCCAAGAAATTTTTTAACAAGGCAGAATAGGGTTTAAAACCCTATTTGCGAAAAAGGAACGTTACTGGAACAACCTGGCAAGGCCGGCCGATGTCGGCCGGTCTCACCGATCGGTCTCACCGATCGGTCCCACCGATTGGTCTCACCGATCGGTCTCACCGGTCGGTCTCACCGATCGGTCGCACCGATCGGTCCCACCGATCGGTCTCACCGGTCGGTCTCACCGATCGGTCTCACCGATCGGTCTCTCCGATCGGTCTCACCGAACCGGTCGGTCTCACCGGTCGGTCTCACCGGTCGGTCTCACCGATCGGTGTCACCGATCGGTCTCACCGATCGGTACCCCGCAAGGAAACCGGATTTTTGGCAAAGGAAGGGACCAAGGGGGGTCTGGTTCATCACAAAACAGCTAAGAAAAGCAATCATTGATATCACACTATCTAGCGAAACAAGAGGCAATAACATACGATAGATAACAATTTCATTATCTGGTTCAAAATAATTATTATGTCAGTTCAATTTCATCTAGTAGGATAATGCATTCTAACCATACTTTTCACGTAAAATAATGAGATGAAACGAATCCCCTATAGTAATGGTTCTTGACGAAACCCACAACGGTTAAAAAACATCAAAGAAACCCCGGTCGATTCTCCAAAAACCCAGTTAGATCACTTCTCCTGGAAATATCAAGATGAAATCTCATCATATATTGAATCCAAACACTTAGATCTACCCATAAAGTGCATAAATCTAAGAAACCGAAAGAAGAGTTGAAGTAGATCCAAGTGGATCTAAGAAACAGATCAACAACGAAAAAGAACGATCACATACCTCAAGAAATCGGCTTCGATTTGACAAGTAAAGCCTTCGGATCGCCTCCAAAATTCATGGGATAGGTTCTCCTACCTTCAATGGAGGGTAATCCCGAGTTATGGCTACTTAATTGCTTAAAAAATCCTTTAGTGGCAGAATGATTTAGATCCCCAATTTTAGGATCTAATTTTAGTGCCTGCACGGTTTTCTCGCACGGTTAGACAAACTGTGTGCTAACTGTGAGTTAGATACTGCCTCGACCACCCCAATTGCATGGTTTGTCTATAGGGTTAGACTAACTGTACGCCTCCCATGTGGAAGCCACTGCCTCCAAGACCAACTACGCATAGTTTGGCCGCACGGTTTAGACAAACCCTGTGCAGCCCGTGCGAAAGCTACTGCCCTTTATTTTTCCTTAAAAGTCCACCCAAAGGCACCCCCAAGTCACTACTCTAAAACAAGGGTAGTTATTAACATCAAAAGTTCCTAATGACGTAACGTGATGTTATAGTTTACAACTACCTAAAATTGAAAGGTTCATCGAAAATAATGATTTTGGAAAAGCGTTCGAGATAAGTCACCTTGACCTCTCGGAACACCTCTAACACCGTATTTTTCCATAGTAGTGGACTATAGGGGTATAGTCCATTACATGATAAATCATTCAAAAATTAGTATTCATATTGACCAAAAAATTAAATGGTAATATTTAAAAAATAATAATATCATCATCCCAAATATTGAATCTATTTTATAGAAATAAATTACACTATGGTACGAGATATTAATTTAAAAAATATTGTGAAAAATGGGATGAAACTTGTTTTTGAGAAAAATATAATTCTTAAGACTAACACATCGTATATTTTCATAAAATTCTTAAACAAATATTTAATTAATGATACACAAATTTATGTACTAAATTTTATATACAATTAATTAAAATCATTCACTAATAGTTATCAATATCATTTATTCTGATAAAAACAAATCATGCCCCTTGAAAATGTTATTTAATATTAATTCTTATTTATGTATGACAATTTTTTTTAATAAATTAAAACATAATTATATTATAATGAGAAAATTTGGATTATTTAAAATAGAAATTAAATAATTTTATGTTTATAATATTTTAAAATAAAATGGGTTTTTCAGTCCTAGATCAAAAATAATGTTTTCAGTAAAAAAAGTATATTTAAATATTCCCTTGAGAATCAATCATCTCTGAAGATTTTCATAAATTTATAATAATATATTTTTTTTTGTTTTTTTATATGTATCAAATTATTTTATATAAATTTTCAAAAATTATTAAAATTTATATACAATATTTGGTCCCAAAGATAGTAAAATTAATTATTGAATGGAATTTAATTTATATGCATAATATAACCATGTAAAAAATTGAAAACTCATTTCCAAAGAATAAATAAATAAATATATATAATTTTTAGTATATTTTTATATAGATAATAATGTTTTTAACCTTATTCATACTTACCAATTTAACAAATTGGTAATAACTATCATTTTTAAATTATAATATTTTATTATTCATTTAAGTTCTATGGTGTATGTCATATATTCTGTTGAAAATAATGTACTTTATAAAATATTTTGGAATTACATTCTCTATACCCTTAAAAATGTTCACACAAATTCTATTGGATTATCAAATTTTTAATATTTCAAAATTCATTTTTTGAAACCCATATCATAAAAAGAGTTATTAAAACATCACCATAAATAAATGGAAGGGAATATACACTGGTTTTATATAATAACACATAAAAAGGTTTTAAAATATGATAAAATCAATGATTAGTTAAAACATGGACACTAAATGGAAAACTAAGCTCATGAACCAATCAAACACCCTGATACCCGAATTCTCAAACTAGTACCGGCATGGCCCGGATGACATTCTCGATACCCACTAGTTGGTGAAAATCCCCTTGAATCGTATAGAAATGAATGTGGGAACAATTTATCCACAAACACTATAGATGTATATATGAAAGTCAATATGCACCCAAATAAATCCCCACTAGGAGAAATGTATCAGAATTCAAATAGGGAAGCAATCCCAAAGCACAATTGCATAATACTAAAAAAATACGATACCAATCCATGTTGTATAGAAAATTGATATAAAAATTTAATAATAACCAATGTCACAATAGAAAAAACTATCTAGTCCCAAAGATCAACCATTAATAGCAACTATAAGTGGTGGTTTTCCCATTCTATGACATGGAAGAATATAATATACAAACAACTAAAGGCATTATTATGGTGTAAGATAAAACCCTAGTAGGGTATTATAAAATATTCAATAATAAGAATCCAATATTTAATTAACTAAATAAATTATCCAATTTAAAAATGGTATTCTATTTCAAAGAAATAATTACATCAAATCATTCTTTACTTTAAAAAATAAAAAATAAATTTAACAGATGGTTCAATAATCAATTTATATAAAATAGTATATATAAATACATAAGTTAATTAAAATGGTTTACAAAAATTATTGGAATATATATATATATCAAATAAAAAAATGTGATCAATATAGTCATACTATAAATGGTAAAATAGTATTAGGCTAGGGGACTCCACACACATAGACAGTTATCAGAACATTATTTTTACACGTGTTATTTTTTCACTAGTCAATGTGTACTTTCCACCATCCCATTATTGATGTGATTTCATCATATGAATTGTTAGTATTTGACATCTTATTGTGTTGTCCTGAGTAACTCACTAACTACCTATAAATGAATGTTCTCTCATATAAATAAAATTGTGGAATTTATTTAAATACCGATTAAAATAAGATTATTCCCATTTCAAATATCCTAATTTTCCATAAAAAATAAAAAACTAATTTTTAATAAAAAAATAAATTTTCAAGACAAAACTAATGTCTTTATATCCAAATCATTTTGAACCATTTTTTTGAAATACCAATTTTAAATCAATTATTGAAATCAATTTCACAATTAAATATCAACATTTGAATTAAAAAAATTAAATCAAAATAATTAATTCCAGAAATTCTATAAATTTCTACAAACACACAAAAATTCAATAGAATTAAGGTTTATTCCAAATTCCTACCAAATATAATTTAAAATAAGAAATTCAATGGAATCTGGCGATTATTCAACCAATAAAAATCAGTTTAATTTAAGTCAATTAATTGAATTTATATCATGAAATTTAGGGATAGTAAAATTGGCCAATAAAAATTGAACCACCTACCTCGGGATAAAAGGGTCTAAAAATGCAAATCCCTGCATGGTAAACACCAGTGAGGAATGTTGGAAATGAAGATCCATGAATAAATTATATATTTATGATCTATTACATCCAATATTAGATCCTCAAACAACACATGGATATAAAAACCCCTATGGATTAAAGGAGAGAGTGTGACAGAAAGTGATTGGAAAAAGAAACCTAATTGGGAAGAGATCAAACGTCATTTCCCATGATTTAATTCACTTCTAGAGGGGTGTATAATTATAAAAATCACTTTTTGGGATCTTTCCAAGAATAATAAACCATAATAGATCAAAATAGGTCAACTGGGTACTTAAAAAAAGGGTTTCGTGATTTTAAAAATCATTTTAGGATTATTATTTTTTATGTACTATATGCTAGGTAGGGATGCCCTTTTAGAAAAATCTTTCACTGTAAAAATACACCCCATTATTAAGGGCTGAAAAATAATTATTTTATGAGTACATAGTTTTTTAATCCATATTCTAGCTAAGAAAAACCCCACTTTATGGTTTTTCATTATTATCATTGAGAGAGAAAACTATTTGGGAATACCATGAAGTAATGGTGCACAAACTAGAAACATTCGAAAATATTAAAAAGATTTACCGAATGAAACCGCATACAATACTCATCCAAAGAATGATTAAAATAGGTATTTCCAAATACCTAAAACCCATAACAAAATATTATGACATATCTACAATAGAATAATTATGTCTCTACAAATCCAACTTAGAATATTAAATTTCATAGAATATGTGGCACCAACTCTAATTAGTTTCTCCATCTCTCATGTCTAATTAGAATCAGAACCATGATTCCATATCACATTAACTAATGTTATCATCATCCCATTGGGTACATTGGATACAAAATCATTTGTCTTAATAAGCAGTCAAACACATATTAATCAATTTGGACCTCAAGATCACTCCATCGTAGAACATGAGATTAAAAATATATATAAGTTCACAAGTGAGATACATGGAACTTATTATGTATTGACATTAGCTGTAGTGGATGTTATAAATAGTTAAACAATTTTACAACCTTCTCAAAAGCCTTAACATTCCAAAAATGTTAGGATAAATCTTCTTTCCCCTCTCATTCCCTCGATTACCAATAAATGGTAAAATGTTGAAGAACACTCGGTCACTAACTGAAAATTTAAATGGTTTGGGATGATGATCAGTATAAGGAATATACAAACTATATTTCATCAAAATTTTCTTAGGAATAAAATGAACCATTACTATCTTCACTTGAACCAATGACTTTACAACCAATGAACATTAAAAAATATTTGACCAACACAACACAGATTTATAAGGATGGCCATAAAAGTCCTCAAATGAACCCATTCATAAAGCATGTTGGTACGTATTGATAAAGGATAACTCCACCAACACCAGAAGGCCATCCCATGCCGCACCAAACATGAAAATGTGGGTGCAGATAATTTCCTCTAGAATTTGTATAGCAACCACTATCTTGACATCTGAATATGGATGGTATGTCGTACTCAAACAAACATGAGATCCCGGTGCTTCATAAAGGCCTCTCTATAACTGATTGGTAAAATAATGATCTATATCAAAGACTCTAGTGGATTTAAATATATTCAAACAAACAATATCTTTGAAATATACATTACCTAACTCTTCAATATCATTTTTATCAAAAATAAATATAAAATAATCCTATTTACTCATCATTTCAATCACAACACTTATAAAATTTCTCTTTCTATAGGGACTAAAAAACCCAATAAAAATTCTCAAGAGTTCTTGTCCTACTTCCAAGTTATCAGTGGAAGTTTCTTCATGTCAATGTCTAGCCGAAGAAACCTCATCCCCCGATTCCAAAACACTTATATACAACTCATCAAGTTTCATTACTCTATATATTCATACATATCCTAGGTCATAAGATTCCAGATTAAAGAATCTACGATGACATTCCATTTCCCTGGGGAATAGGCGTTGTCGAAATAAAAAAAAATGTATTTATTCCAACTCAAAACAATTATGGAGATTCAAATATTTTTGAGATAATATATAACTCAACATTTTGTGGTCAGAAAACATGGTAGGCCATTCTATGAAAAGGTAGTTCCACTTAATATTAAGTGTGTTCATCATAAATGCAAGTCCCAGGTCATGTTACATATAATTCTCTTGGTGTGACCTAATAGAACTAGTAGAAAAATACCTTATACCAACGGTTTGAAACCATTGGTATAGGCCTCCAAACCGATGGTATATCTTATATCAACTGTTTGGAGAACCGTGTCCATGTACGCCATGGGGATAGGTCTATACCAATGGTTTTTAAAACTGTTGGTATATGTAATATGAAAAATCTATACCAACAGTTCCATAAAACTATTGGAATATGTATTTCAAAAAAGAAGCATTCATTGTGTTTTGATCCAAGTACCTTCAGGTTCTGATTGAACAACCTAACCACTAACCTTCCATGACTTTTATGAACATAATTTCATAAAGATATATATATGTATTATAATAATTATTTTAAAATATTATTTAGTTTGTTTTCCATGTAAGAAGACTCCAAAAAAATACATGTATCTATACCGATGGTTCTCAAAACCATTGGTATAGACTTATACCAATGGTTTTGAGAACCTTCGGTATAGATTATTTGATTTTGGGACCTATACCAATAGTTTTAGACAAACCGTTGGTATAGGGGGGGACCTATGCCAATGGTTTGGGGAAAAACATTGGTATATTGTATCTATTACAGACCTATTCCAACGTTTTGGCCAAAACCGTTGGCATATGTCCATATAAGTCACCTATACCAATGGTTTTCCCTAAAAAATTGGTATAGGTCCTCCCCTATACCAATGGTTTTTCCAAATCCATTTCTATACGTCCATGTTAGTGACCTATACCAATGGTTTTAGCCAAACCGTTGGTATTTGTCCATATAAATGAACTATACAAACGGTTTTCCCAATACCGTTGGTATAGATCTTATTTCTAGTAGTGATGATATCCACAAGAAATTAAATGATTATATTCCATTAAAAATATCTCCAAAATTGAACTCTACGCATAATAAATAACCACATTTCCATTCCTAGCCTTAGAGAGAGTCAACACATGCATAAAGGTCCAAATATGTTTTTTCTAAACAAAATAACTCTAGAATTTCTAATTCCAATCAAACATTACTCCCTTCCAGGTTTGAGAAGTCGTTAAAAAACACAACATTGATAAGTCCATGATGAACTCATGATAATACCCATATAGTACCAAGAAGATATTAATATCATAAACATTTTATGGTTCTTCCAATTTCATAAATTCTTTTATCTTTAATATATATACTAAAATACCATGTAACAACACCATGTCTCTAAATAACATCACATCATAAATCCAGAAATTACACATTGAAATATTTTTAAACATTTAGTGACGTACCAAATATTATAGAACAAATCTCTGATGATGCGCATGATCCTCCTCATACATTGATTAAATGAGGATGTCATCCAAAAATACTAAAACAGAAGTAAAAAAGTAATTTGGGGAGAGTCCTATTCATTATATCCATAATTATTTCAGGAGCATTGGATCAACCAAAAAACACCCAGCAAGGTACCCATAATGGTCGTACCTTTTATGAATATCAGTTTTTTGGAATGTTAGATTCTTTTTTATCAATTGGTTCTACAAAGACCATGGGTCGATAATTGAGAACCACATTCCCCCATTCAACCAATCAAACATATCATCAATTTTTTGTAATAGATATTTTATTAACATGAATCTATATTGTTTTCATCAATAAAAACAATGGTTAAGTGAATCATCAGACATATTATAAAAGATAATTTTCACCAACCAATGTGATGAACTCGGGCATAAAATCACTTTCTCAATAGTGTCATCAAATTGAGTAATCATATCTTTCTTTTTAGGGGGTGGAATTTGGTATGAGATAATTGAAACTGGTTGAGTACCAATTACTAAATCGGTAGAAAACTTTTCCTCCGTTATCGATGGAAACCCAGAGAATTAAGAAGGAGTATTATTCATAAACTGAACAAATATTATAGGGATATTACCACTAAAGGAGTATAACTTCATATCAATATATAAAAATAACTTACCTTCCCCTAATGCAGATTATAAAATACAACTCCACTCGACTTTAGTACCAATTCTTCTTTAATGATATGACATACACCATCCATTGTAGTAAGGGAGACCCACCAATGATAATAATTAACCTATGATTTATTATTAAGGAGACAGTAAATCAAGAGTATGTTGTCAATAGGTTTTATGTAATGCACAATAAATCTATAAGAAATCATTAAATATGCTATAGATTATTGTCAAGAAGGACTATAGTGACTCTACTATCTCTTTTTTTAGGGGCATAGTAATATCCATCACATAAGGCAGAAACATCACAAGAATATTTTTAAGATTAAAAGTAAGTGTTGAAAATAATGAAGGAGATAAACCATTATAAAATAAATTTGATTCCAATGATGATGCTATTGTGATGGAATCTCTAATTTTCATTGTATGTGTATCCTCTTCCTCTAGATACTCTTTCACTGCATGTATAAGATTTATTTTGGATGCAAGTGGCTGGAACAACATTTCTCTTGAAGCATCCAATTTAATATTTTTTTATAAGGATTGAAGATCTAGTTCCACTAGACTAAGTGGAATTGTCATGGATGATATTTTGTAGGTGACCCAGGTAGCTCTAGGACTGAGTTATATTGGTTGACTCACTGTAAACTCTCTTTTAGTTCCCTAGCTTTCCAAACTGGGATAAAATCAAAGGATATGTTGCTGTAATTATAGGAGTTTTATAAGAACCCAAATTTAAAAAACCACAATTATTAAATTCTTGTTTCATCTTTACATTAGTGGAATTCAATATTCTAATAGGAGGAAAAGAAACTACCATCAACATTGACATTCAAGGCGAGTCCATTTTGACTATAAGCACTCTATCCAACACATAAAAATAATTGTAAAGTATTATCATGAAAACCAATAAATGAATTGTAGATTGAATTAAAAAATTGAACAGTCAATTATACACATTTTATTAGATACAATCTTTTGTAGATACATTTATAGAGAAAAAAAATGTTTTTCCTACATTGTCATTCTTCTGTCAACCTACTCATGTTTGATAAACTCAATATCATTGAACAAAACTGACAACTATGGATAAAACTGGCCAGTGAAAGGATCCGTAATGTAATTACAATCTATAAAAATGTTCTTCATCATCAAAACCATTGTGTTCCATTATCTCATGCTCTGACCAGACAACATGAAGTTTTCATACTACATCTTTATTTTAATAGGTGTATCAATATCATTAAAAAAAATTTCATTCTACTCAGCCTTTCCTTATTCACTTGAGGATAATTATACCCATTGAATGTTGGTGGATTATGGTGAATAAACTCTTCATAGTAATCCCTGATGAAATCCCTTTGATGTTACACAAATAGTGATTAAATAGGGGCTGTTGGTAGTGTATGTCCAAGATCTCCGATAGTACGCACAATCACCCCAACCAAACTCAATTACATGTGAGGATTCTCTCAATGAGGTTCATTAGATGCTTCCGCCTAGATCATATTCACATGTACTCTTAGAGTCATGGTTCTTCAAAACATATATAGATTAAAAATATTACATCATATGGAATACTCAGATCAACAATCAAACAAGAGAAATAGTGTAATAAATACCATGATATTGATAAAATATTTGGATTTAAATTTATCCAAATTAATAGATTGAAATATAACAGAACAAGTCCTAAAGAAGACTTTCTCTAACCATCATAGTGAAGTAATTTTCAATAAAGTGAGAGATAACAAGGAAATATTTAGTAACAACCTCGTAATTCAAGATTATATTACACAAATACAAACTGACATCAAGAAAAAAATCTCAACCTAGATCTTTGATGCAACTTCTTTCACAAATCTTCCTAGACACCACAATACTCGGTGGCATAGACCAGTACCAATAAGGCCCAAATTGCATTCCTAATCCTTATGGGTTGGTGATAATCACCTTGAATTAGTAAAAATGAGAATGGTATTGATTTAGCCACAAATGTTAGGAATATAATAAACAAATTAGTATGCATACATTTGAAAATCCTTAAGGAGAACTATAAAAGAAGTCAAACATGTAATCATACCAAATATACTACAAAAAAGTACTATAAAAATATGATAACAACACATGTAATACAAAAAATTTATAGAAATATTGGATGAAAAACCATGTCCTAGTGGACACAACTCTCCAAGGTCAAGGATCGTCAACTTCTACCACCTCCAATTGTCTTTTAACCCTTGATTGAACATAAAAAATGATAATCTACAAAAGCCTGAAAGAAAAAGGTAATGTGTGAGCTAAATTCATGGTAGATTATCACCAAGGATTCCATAATAAGATTCCAATATTTAATAATCCAAATAAAGATTTAAATTTTAAATAAACATGTAACACATTTGAAAATCATATATAAACAAAATAATTCATTATATTTGTAATGATGTAAAATACACAAAAGGATAATTTTAACAAACATTTTATTTAAAAAAATTATATAAATTAAGAAGTCCTGTAAAAAATATTACAATAATCATTGGAAAATATATTTTTAATACAAGAATAAAAAAATGTTCATGTGCCAAAAGGTATGATGGTTCCATGCCATGGGACTCCACACAATGAAATAGATGTCAAAACATTATATGTTTAAACATCCCATTGGCGCTACTCATGGAGGAATTATCACCATCTATTTAATTATATAACTACTATATATGTATTATTAGTGATGTAAGTAATATAGTGTTGTCTCAAATCACTCACTAACTACCTATAATTTCATTTACACTAATACAAAAAACAACAGTCAATTTATTTTAATACTTTTTTAAATACAATTCATCCCATTATCGTTTTTCAAATATTATAATTTCATATTTAATACAATAAAACTATTTTAATAAAAAACATTCCTTTTAAGATAGAACATATTTTTTTATTGAATCATATTAAATCCATTTTTATCAAATAAAAAATTTGAAATCATTTACAAAAATCAATTTCACAATTCAGTTTCTGAATTTAAATTCTAAAATTTACATCCCAAAATTAAATTCACCAAATTAAATTCCAAAAAAATCATTTATTTTACACACATCCAAATTGAATGGATATGGGGATTTAATGAAAATTCATTCCAAATAATATTTCAATTCCCCAATTCAATGGTATTGGTTTTATAATAATCCAATTGAAAGACATTTAATTTATATCATGAAATATAATTAAATACAAAAATTGAATTTAAACTAAGAAAATAAGGGTTAATAAAATTATTCAATAAAAAATTAACCACCTAAGATGGGATCATGTGGTCACAAAACACAATGCCTTATATGAGAAAAATACATTGAGGAATAACAATAATGTTGAGCTAAGAATAAATCATAGATACATGATCCAAAAAGAGAATAATAGCACTTGAAAAAACATTAACATATACAAATACCTAGGGATGAAATGATAAAGAGTGGGAAAAAATATCATGAATATAAATCTTGTAGGGAAGATAAATAATGTAGTTCTCTTAGATTTGATTGATTTCTGGAGGGGTGTATAGCGGCTAAAATCACCTCTTGGGAGCTCCTCTTCAATAATAAATTATAATAGGTATAAATAGATTCATATGGAATATAAAATTTGGAATTTATAATTTTTAAAATAATTTGGATTAATAATTTCTTTTTAGAATTGTTTTCATGCCAGGGCATCAGGGTTAGACACACATTACACCCTAACCATGCCTCTCATTATGATGGAGTTCATTGTTTTTCACGGTGGTTTCAATATTTTTAAAACCATGAATCTTCTCTAAAAACCCCCATTATATGGTTTTTCATGTTTTTCCATGGTAGGATACATATTTTTGTAAAACCCTGCACCAATTAGTCAGATATTATAAAAAATCAAAAACAGTTACAAAATATCACTCGATGAAACATAAAATGAAATCCAAAGAAAGCATGATTAAAGGTGGGGTTTAGGAATAACTGAAAATTTTTATACAATTATACAAATAACTCCCATGTACAAATATAAAGTGATAGAGACAATTGATAAGATAAATTTAATGACCAGAAAACTATAAAACATTGATGGAAGAAAAGACCACAAATTAATTGGAATTGATGGCAATGGGGATTTTTTTTCTTAATATCCTAACCTGGAATTTAATGGATCCCTTCATAAACAATACTAAAAACATGTAGGATTATACTTACATTATGAGTATAATCTCATCCTTTAAACCATTTCTAATGAAAACTCAACTTTTACTCTAAATAATGAGTATTCAAGATGAATTTTTTATTTCGTATTTATAAAAATCTAAAACTATCAAATCACATAATCTATAAACTTATAACAATTTTTATTGATTTCTCTAGTAAAGAACAAAAAACATAATGGTTATAAGAGGATAATTATCTAAATAAATAAAATATCATATGAATAAATATATGATTAAAAATATTAGATTTAATAATATCATAAAAAATAAAAATAGATAATTTGACAAATAACTAACCGTAATATACATCATAATATTCCAAATTCTGATTGAAACCTAATGATTAAAATGACTTGACATCATGTTCAACATTTTTAAATTTATCATTTATCATTAAATAACATCAATCATAGTTACTGTCTCTTAACAAAAATGTATATGTCCTAATCAAATAATCTTTTGAGTCACCAAATAGAGAAAAAAATTATATATCATTGAAAAAGACAATTCAAACAATATTCTTAAAAAATACTACAATGTTCTATTTTAACATAATCATATAATTTTCTAAAAATAGTGATCTTATATTATGATATAATTAATCACCAATTCATTTTCAATCCCATGGTTTCTTATAGAATAAAAATATGTTCTAAAAAAATTAATCTTCCTCTATCCCATCAAAAAAATCATACTTAATGATACATCACAAAGAACAGTAGTTGGAATATGACCATTATCTCCCTTCCATTTTTATTTTATACACCAAAACTATTCCACATAAGAAGGGTTTTCTATTTTTATATGATTATATTAACATAAATTTTATAACATCCAATGAAATATATTAAATATATATAAAAACATATATAAACATAAATTATAATCTGTAAATGTTATCAATATATTTAAAAAAATGAAAATATAACACTTCATAAAAAAAATTATTATTGAACCCAATGGTTTAATAAAACATTTACCCAAAAAAACATTCATAAATGTCATTAGTTACCATAAAAATCTGATATCCTAAAACATAAAATGGGATGTTTAATATATTTTTTGTATGATCACCCTTAAACAAGTAAAACTATAATTGTATCAATAACTATTATGTTAATATTTTATATTGACATACATAAATCCAAAAATTAATACAATCCTTTTATGTGTAATGATTATTATATTAATTATATCACTTATAAAATTCTAGTATCCCAATATATAAAAATATAAATAAATTCACTATATATAGTGGAAAAATATAAGTCAATCCTTGATCGATGATTTAACCCCTGGAATAAAACATTTTCTTATATAATGAACTCATTCCCCACACCTAAGACATTGAAAATAATTCTACCTTAGGATTGCCTTCATTTTCATCCATCAATATATATATTTCCACCCATATAGATACTTAATTTATTTCTCCATTTCCACACCCTCCTCATATGTTTGTTTCTATGAGATATTTATTTTAAGGTTTATTCCAACACTATATACATGTTAAAAGAAAAATCATTATTCCTACATATCTTTATGAAGCTCTATCTTTATCAAATAATGTGTTTTCAGGATACTCCTTGATGATTATATTGTTAATTCTATAATGAGAAATATTATTAGTTACATTCAAAAGGATATACATTCAATATCTTATTTTAATTTTTATCTAATTAATAACATCATAATATTAACCATCACAATCATTATTCAAATGATTTCATCAGGTTGATTCCATTGCATATAATAAAAATGTGTTTTATAGACAAAACTAATCATGGTGGGTAATTATGTATTCATTAAAAATAATTTATAGGATTTCAAATAATGAAAAATTCTACTGATACACATTCAGTTTAACTTTGTTTATTCGTTATCATTATGAGAACATTACGAATTTCTCTTATAGTTAGACTCATCCCTATGGTTATCACGAAATTTATCTAATTATAGTCCCAAAAATTTAACTAAAACTTTTTACGATACCAACTGTAGAGATACACATATATCATATATATATATATATATATTAATTTTAATTTAAAGAATCTTTATTACACAACACTTTAATCAACTCTATTATCATATACATTGTGTATATTTAGAAACATGGACATATATATAAATAAGTGATATGAGTATCTTATTAAGATATTCATAACAGTCACTCATCATATGTGAATCACACTAAGTAAAATTCTTCAAACCCAAGGGAATTTTAACATATAAAAGGTTGATATCATATATAATGTAACGGTATATAAGTATAATATTAATTATCATAGAAATAGAACATGAACAGAAGGGTGTGTGATCATTGGAATAAAATCAGAACTATAAACAAATTATCCTTAATCATGATATAGATTCATTACAAAATTATTGGTAGATAATAAAATATGAATCATAATGGAATAAAAATCATGATCGATGAGAGAATAATATTGGCATAATACAAGGAATTTGACACATTCATATAATAATAAAAATTAATATCAATAGTATTCAAGGCTCATTTCCAATGTTATCATAGTTTAATAATTTAACTCACTAAACCATTAGGGTATTCAATGTTTTATCCCTGTGTTATCATAGTGGAAAGTGTCCCTTACTAAAATCGGTTCACTCCCCACATCAGTCTTGTTTATCCCTTGTGATATCTATCATTACCTAATACATTAGAGTGATATATAATTTTGGGCCTACCCATCCTCAGTTATAATGTATCCTCTGAACAAGGTTTTAATGTAACCACCTATCTGGGTAATAGCTTTTCTATCTTCAAATAAATAATTATAAATATTTTTTCTAAAATATCATAAAACATTCAATATATAATCATATTATAACAGATGAAAATAAAATGGGTTTCGTAATAATTTCATCAATTCATCTTAGCAGAACCCTACAATAATAAATCGATTTCATAAATATCTCATCAAAATAAACATTAATATCAATATTAATAATGGTATCAATTAATAATATACCTAGTAAAACATGATTAACATTAATGTGTATTGTTATATATTAATATTTATTTAAATGATTAATTCTGAATTTCTGGAAGAAAATTTACATTCCATTTTAAAAATAAATGTTAATATAAAAATATTTCAAAATAAATTAGAAAAATTATTTTATATTAATGTAAACTTGTAAAATTTTAAAAAAATGTTCAAAAATATGACTATCACTGATGAGAGGAAATTCAATTCATGCAGTATAAATTAAAGAAATATTACTTCCACATTTTTTGTAAATGTTTAAATATTACCAGTTCCAAAAAATATAATAGAAGACTCATTTAAAACAATTTTTTAGAATTCATTCATGGATAAAATTGTATTTAATGTATCATAAAATTATATGGAAATAATCCTTGGATTTGTTTTATAAAAACATCGATGTTAAATAAAAAATATTTTTGATTGAATATTAAGACATTGTCAATTTTCATTAAAAATATACATTTCATATCTAGAATATTTAAAGTGAGAAAAATTAATGGAAAAAATGAATTTTTTATATGTAATAATAGGATATGTAAAATAAAATTTATTTAATAGATAAAGATCGTATAATTTAATCTATAGATATTCAAGCCTAGACAAACCACATTAAAAATTATTAAAACATAAATCCCTTATCACTTTAGTAACACTTGAATCACAAACACCATAAAGGAAATAAGTATAAATTTTTATATATATCTACATAAAATTAATATTAATTCTATTAAAATTAATTCATGGGAAGTATATACACCTTAAAAAATGGATTAGTGGTGAATATGGCATATGTCCCACAAAAATAAAAGTGAGGGGAAAATTACATACCCTTATTTCGACTTCCATCATATGTGTTAGAGCCTCCTATATAAAAAATATATTTATCATAAATATATTAATGAATTACAAAGAAAAATATCATACAATAAATTATTTATTTATAAAATTTTATAACTCATTACTTTATAATCCTTTAATAAATTAATGATTCGAGGTGATAACCACTTTGATATTCATATATGTTTTGGTTTGGTAATTTTGTTCCATATAGTCAGATCATGGTTAATTAATTTCTGGACTATTTATCTTGAAATTAATGTCATATAGAATAATAAGATAAATAATTATTGTTATCCATAATATTTTGAAAATGAATATTAAATTAAATCGTTCTTGGAGATGATAAGACATATGTATGCATGAATGTTATTTTCATTTCTTAACAGATTGAAAAATAAATGGACATAATTAATAACTATATAGAATAATTATTAAATAAAATAAATTATATATATTCATTAAATCGATCATTACTATTATCCACAAAATACAGAAATTAAAAGGTAATCACATTGGTTTATTGTGGTTACAATCCACATATACCGACGAGAAAATTTATAGATTTCAAATGGTTTGGAATATTCGAAGGTAAATTTGATACTTTCATTATATAAGAATAATGAAATATTTATTTTATCATATAAACATTAAATATATAAAAAATCATCAATAAAATTTTAAAATTATAATTTAATTGTATCGCTAGAAGATGAATGGTAAATCGTAAGTACACATAAGATTTACTTAGACATCCCATTTGATGTATGGATGGTGAATAATTTTGGTTTCATAATAATAATAAAATTTTATTATATTTTTAATAAATAATTTATTATTTTTAAAAAATATAATAGGTTTTTTTAGGTAAAATAATAATTTAAAATATATTAATTGGTTAAGGCTATTGCCTCTTCATTTAAACAATTCTGTTAAATATATACATGAGGACACTAAGGATGGTCTTTCTTGGAGGGGAATCACCACGAGAAGGAGTATAATCAATTTGGGAATGTCTTTATCATATAGTTTGTTAAGATATAAGGGTTAATGTGATTAGAAGAAGGTAAATTAGTGGTTCCCATTTCAAATTGAAGTGAGTGCTAATTTTGGAATATTCAAAATGATTAAAATATAATAAGGAAATTATCATTCCTAATGATTAAAAAGGTCCATCTGTTCAAATATAAGTATTAATGGGGATAAAATTATATCAACTAATAAAATATTTATAGGTTAATGTGGTGACTTGAAGCCTATCATTTGGTGTAACATCTTAGTTAACATATTTTAATTTTAACAGTGGTAACATATTTTTCAATATTAAAATGGTATAGTTTTACATATATGGATAAAATAGATCAAAAAAGGGAAATTTATTACATTTTAGAGAATATCATATCATTTTTTTCCGTATTCAATATTTTTATTTTTATAAAATCATTTAATAAAATTATATTTTTATAAAAATAGTTAAATACAATTATAAAACCGTTCATTTAATTGGACATATAATACATAAAGGAAAAGGTGGAATTAGATTATAATAATTTTAAATATCCCTAGAATTTTAATTTTATTTAAATAATTATAACTATAAATATAAAACTATATTTGTTTTACTATTTTTAAAATCATTCATTTTATTTTCCTATTAATTAATTAACTATTTCATCATCGATTAATAATCCTCTATAGTAATTATATAATTTTTAAAATTTAGAAATAAATTTATATCATGGTAAAAATTTCACTAACACTCAAATATATATTTATATTTATTCAAAAATTTATTCTTACTCTATGTGGTTATATAAGAGATATTTAGAACATTGAGAATGATATATTATAACATTCAATATATTAGATATTATATATGTAATTTTCATTGAAGTGTGTCTATTTTACAAATAAACAATGATCCAAATGCGATAAATGTTTAATTTATTTTCTCCAATAATAATTATGATGAGAATGTATGTCTTTATCACTTGTGTTTATCCAGATTAACCGGATTAACCATATTTTCTCATTATAAATATGATAAATTTTAGTAGGATTAAATTCATGTTGACAAAAAAAAACAAAAAAAATTCTATTTACCAAATTTTAACCAACTAATTAAAAATATTTTATAAATATTTTATAATTCAGTACCTACATGATCCATAAGATAATACTAAAATATGTTTGCAAAGCATAACGAACCTTAATTTCATAAAAATACATTTTTGGGCATAATTATATTATTATTCTTATCACATGATTAAAAAATATTAATAGGAATTTAATTTTTTTTATAAAATATATAATAAATATATACTTCATTAAAATAAGACACCAATAGTGACTAATATAATTTAACGTGATAAAAACACAATGAGAAAATAAAGACAATTTCCATAAAAATTATTTCTACAAACAAAAACGTTTTGTATAACAAATTTAAATTTAAAATGTATTTAATTGAAATAAATTTGAATAAATAATATATAAGAGAAATATTTTTTATGAGAAATTTTTTTTAAAAAAACTATACATTTCTCAATTCTGGAAAAAAATTAATATTTTCAATAAAAATATGCATTTTTCACAATTCATTGGAAAATAAATCATTTCATTAGATTCTCAAAATATATTCCTATATATATTATGATATGATGATTAAAAAATATATATTGAATTTAAAAAAAAAATTAGAGTTTCATAAATTTAATAAATAATGTTCTACAAACAAGAAAAAAAATGAATTTGAATGAAAAGCTATCTTTTTAAGAATAATATAAAATTTTTATAAATATACATCTTGTATCCCAATAATTAATAGAAATATTTAAATTTATTAGGATATAATTATATATCTCATAAATTAGATATTATTTTTCATACAAACCAATTTAATGGGATGACTATAACAACCATGTATAAATAAAAAAACTTCATGGATCATTTATGTTTTGTGTTGTGTGTCGTATAAAGTCACTAACATAGTTTAATTATTCAAAAATAATATGGAGATAAATTCTCCTTGAAATTTAATAAATTTCACACACACATGTTCTCTCATTAATCAATTGTTTAGTATTAAATAATTCATTTCTTGAAACATATATCCTAGTAAGTTCTAATAAAACATCCTCATGAAAATATGGAGGTAAAAATGAAATTCAACTAGTGTAACACATTACAGGGTTCCCGAATTTATTAATATAAGTGAAAAATTAAAACATGTATATGAATGTGAATGTTAATTCCCAGGAATTGAAAGAGAGTGATTTTGCGCACAGTTAGTAGAATGCTAACGATCACAAAACTATAAATTTGTGATGTCTAAAAAGATCATAAATTAATTGGAAATGAATGTTATATGATAAATTATTTATTAATATCATTTTCATATATTTTATGCATTATGTCACCACTTACACATAAAACATGAGTAAACATACTTAATTTACATATATAATCAAATTTATTAATTGATTTCTACCATAATGTTATATTTTTATCTAAATGATGAGTATTCATGATTATTTTTTATTCCATAAATAAAAAAATCATGTATTTAAAATAATATAATAAATAAATAGGTAAAAATATCATCCTCAATTTTTTATTCATTCTTCAAAAAACTGCATGTGATAAATCTCAAATTGAATAAAGCATCACATGAATAAATTCACCCTAAACTAACAAATAATCAATAATAACACCCAATGTTCAACATCAATCATTTAATATATAAATTGACAAAAAAATCTGAAAAAAATTCTAGACTATTACTGGAACCCAATGATTAAATTTTTTTAATCACATATCCTTCGATTAAAAACTAATCATTTATCTCCAAATGAAATCTATCCCTTTTATTACACAATAAAAAAATGTATAAACTCTTGTCATATAATCTACAGAATAAAAATAATTGAACATTACAGTAATATATGTTTTTAAAAGATATTTCTACCATTATCCATAAAAAATATCATAATGGTTAGTTTTACCTCAATCATATAAGGTCCCCAAAATAGTGAACTAGTTTCAAAATAAAATTTATGAAATTTTTTATTTTTCAATCACATGGTTATATATGTGATATAATATATTTTCATAAAATAAACATCATCCTTGTCTATCATACAAAAATAATTGAATAACTAAATGTGAAATCACATATTCTAGTGATAGGTGTTGTACACATGTTTCCATTCAACTGTATGTACAATAACCATGAACATTAAAAATGTGACATGTTTTCCACTTTACTGAAAAACATTAATATAATTACTATAACATAACCAAAAAATTAATGAACATCATTAAAATTTACCTTAATTATAAATGGAAATATATAAAGTATATCAACATATTCTGATATATGAAAATGAAATTCATCCATAAATAATACGTCATGTTGAAATTAATGATTATGTATCCCTTAACCCAATTAAAAGACTCCAGAAATGTCCATAGATATAATAAAATAATATTATGTAAAACATCAGATGTTTTTTCTATGACATTGAAATTATGATAAATAATAAACTCGTAAAACCATGATGGTGTACATAACTTTTTATTTAATGTTACATGATGATATATGTGCTTCAAAAAACAAACACAGTCCATAGATGACTTATTATTCTTTTAAAAAAATATAATTTATACAATTCAAGATTCAAAACATGTAGACACGTCAATAATTTCACTATATATATTGGAATAGCTTGGGTCCATCATTAGTTGAGGTGTGAACCCATTTATTAGAGCATTGGCTAGAGTAATTCACATACTCCCCATATATGATACATAGAAAAATAAATAATAAATAGGATGTGATTTATTTTACCTTATAGAACCCTTCAATTTTCCATGGAAATTAATTTATTTTTCCCTATTTCATTCATAGTCAATCTATATCCATGACCCTTTAAAATATTCACTTGAATACTTCTGCCTGCACTATAGATGTGTCAGTAGTATAATTTTCATTAATCCATAGACATTATGAAACATGATAAGTATCTTATTAAATGAATATGTATATTTATAATTGTTTTCATTCCATGTATTATTTCACATGGTTACTCATGGTTAAATCATCCCATTGACCATAACATGGATTATTTACCTAAATAAATATGGTTTCTTTTATTTAATAAACTGTCACTACCCATCCTTTGGGGACTATGTTATGACTACCCCAATCCTACCTCACAAAGGCTAGGGGATAGAGACTAGAACCAAAGGCATTATCCCATGAGTGGGATACATTTTCATAAGTACATGTACGCACTTACACAAATACAACCATGTCCCATATAGCTATAAAAGAAAACATTCACCCACTAAACAAATTCTAAAAAATCAATAATTAAAGTTACATGATGTAAGTCAAATGACCCAAAATTTAATCCCAAAAATGAAAAGTTAAAAATTGGAATGTACAGAAGTTATCTGAAAAACATTTTTAGAAGTCCCCACCTGGAGGGTGGTAAGGAGTAGCAACTAAAAGATGTATAGGTATGTATTGTATGTCATATCTCACTGGACACCACCTGGTCCGGAGCCACCAAGGTCTCAGTCAATGAACCCATCGTCTACACTAGACACAACACATACATACGAATCTCATGCATGGGTGAGTAAAACAATACTCAGTAAGGGTCTCGAAATACAGGGGAACAACCACAATGGAAATTATACACATTGTACTTTCATCTAACATAGCTATAATCTAATTTATGTAAAGAAAAACTATTAGTGATACAAAGAACACATCGGACTAATGAGGTACACATCCCGGATGAGTACCGTGGTTCAACTTGGTCACATAGAGCTGCTCCCCACTATCAGCCTACTGCATCACACAGAGTCACTTCCCACTTAATCCATCATATGTGATCAAAAGATGTCCACTTATAGATGATCTAGACATATTCTATTGTAGATGATCCACATATGGTCACCTATAGATGGTTCACATAGAGCCTCTTGTCATCTAGGACTGTAGGGTCACTCAGACATGCTCTACAATAGTCTTTGGGTCCCATCTAGTTGTTGGATTCCCACATCCAGTACTTTTGATTCGAAGGGAGTCCAATATTCATACGATTCTTCGTATTTAATTTTCCATGAATGTTTTCTATGAGCATTCCATAAAACTGTCTCATCATGAGGGATTCAATTCAGAAAATGTATTACCTCGTAGACAACCAGTCTGAAAGATTTTAGAATTTTAGTGAATGGGGGATCATTGTGTCAAGGCCCTGTCTGACCTGGATAGATTGAACAAACCATCCAAACCCATGGGTCTCACATGACATGGTATTATTCAGCCGGCCCGACCCAACGTAGTTCTGGTCTAGGCCGGGCAAGCCCATTGGGCCCTTCTGGACCCAGCCTGGTTCGTTCGTGGGTCTTTATAGCTGGGTCGCCCACTGACTCGGTTCCATCAAACTAGGAATGCAACATGCATGTTGGTTCATTCCCATCATGGGCCACCTAGTTGCTCAATTTTATCCTGCATGCTTGTTTCCATGTCCAGTCTCCCAGAAACCCAGTTCGTTCCCCCCGTCCCATCTTGTACGGTAGGCTAGTCTCCTCTATCACAGACGTCTACTAGGTGTCCGATTCGACTGTGACACACCTCGAGGATGCTGACCACCCCATTGTCCCAAAGCACTCTCCATTAGACTGCGTCCTAGCACATGGTGGCCCGCACAGTGTGGGAAACCACTCCGACGTGGCCGGGTGGCTACATCCATCTTTGTTAGCCATTGGTCTATATTTTAGAATCCCATTCAACACCGCTGTGGACTGAGTATACCACTAATTCTACCATGGCACACCGACACCCACCCACACCTTCTGATACTACGTACTAGCCCTGGCAGGCTGGTGGATTCATCTCTAGACCACCGGGTCCACTCTAGTATTATATTCCTCGAATCGTCTATGCCTATAGACTCCTTGGGAAGACATCTTCCCTACTACAACCTTGATATTACTTTTTCATCAATTCAGAGGCATGGTCATGAAGAATACATGAATTCCTAATGACTGAGGAGTAAGGGCATTGTTTAAGTTGTTTAGATTCCTTTGCATTAGTGTTTTTAAAACATTAGAAGGGGGAGGATCAAGATTTGATCAAAATTCCAACCCTGAATAAAAACTCATAGATAAAACACCTTCCTAAAAGCATAAGCGACCCACAAATCCATCTATTCATGGTTTTAACAACATTCATTGTTTTAGAAAGTAGAATAGGGAATTCGAATTTTCAGAAGATAAACCCGTACCTAGAGAATCGTTGTTCGGAGATAAGGCTCGCCACTGATGGTTATCCATCCTCAGGGATTCATGATCCATTAAAAGCCTTTTTCGTTCATAATTTTTCTATCCCATATCCATTCTCAAAGGTTTGATATCTTCTTTTCCAAATCAAAATAATTATTCAAGGGAGATAATTCTCTTGTCGTTCGTCAGAATAACTACAAATCAATATCTGTTTATCCAACCCCTTAATCTAATTAAATGAGAAACACATCACATCAATTTTTTTATGCTTAGTCGTCAAATTGATTCTCTGGAAATTTATGAAACAATGTTTCTTCTATGATCCAATCAATGAGTCGTTACACTGTTTCATTTATGGAATGAACAATTGGATAATCACTACATTGTAGTAGAAATTGTTTTTGAATAAAATAATATATTTAAATTTATATTATTTTTTTCTTAAAATGTCCTAAATGTAACTTCTCCCTCAATGCACACTCACCGCGGTTTGGTCTATTGTTAGGAATTTTCACCCTTATGGATGCAGTTGTGCCCTCAGATTTTCAATACAAGAACCCTTTTAGATGTTTCCAAAAATACCCACATGCACAATTAAAATTATCTTAAATAAGATCAAAAACATTCTTTCACCCTCAACTAGTTCTAGTCAATGTTAAGCTCTTACAAAGGGAATAACACTCTCATGATCATAATGGTACCCTCATATTTTCAATCCGAGTTACCATTTAGGTCTAATAAGGATTTAAAAATAAAATAATTATTACATAATTATTTTATTTACCTACTACTATAACTTCCATTTATGGACCACGTCTGCCAATGTTAGGCCCTTTCTATGAAATTACACTGGATATAAGATCAGTGGTGTGATTGGATTTTTTATCTGGGGAATAGTTTAAATTTTAGAAATTCATGATTCCATGTTTTCTGAAATGATCTTTTAAATAGTTTGAAACAACATTAAGGCCACTCCAGGCCTTGGAATCATGTGTCGTATTAGGGTATGGTCTCAAAATATCACCATATAAAAAGTTTACATGTAATTTTGAGACATTAAAATACCCACAACATTAGGGATTCACATCCTCTTAAACAAAAAATAAGGGATAATCAAAACAATGAGGGTACTGAGCACAAATCTGATCCTCCCACTCGCGTGTGATCTCTCAAAGATTCGCGTGCTACTACAGAATGAATTATAGAGGAATTTATCACCACTTAAAGACCCTATAATGTTGATCCTCGATATCTATGAAGAAAATTTCAATCCTCTCCCCATCATCAATGTCCAGATCACCCCAATCGATAACATGTGATTAATCAGGCACGTACCACCTCAGCTACAACACATGGAAAATATTGTGCACCCAGTGCATCTGTGGTGGAAGATATGGAGGGGTGCCACCTATCCAAATATACTTAGAATCTAGAAATGGAAGATTAATCTCCGAGATAACATTCTTCCCCTGCCAAATCTCAACAATCCCCGTTGGGGTGATACCCAAAGGAACAGATTAACTCCCTTATCGAACACCAAGTTCCACCATCTCTTATAAGCATATGATTTCCACCTGTTCTATGTAGTCCTCATCTGCTCCTGGATGATCTTCACCTTCTCAGGGATAGCTCATACCAACTTTAGAAAATTTAGTGATGAATCCAATTAGAATTTATAGCATTGAGGTGATCAACATTGCTGCCTATAAAGTCCCTCGAATGGTTCCATTCCAGTTTTGGAGTGATAGACATTGATAAATGAAAATTCCATCAGAGGTAGGTCATCCTCTCAAATGTGACCAAAGTCCAAGATACAAGCATGTAGCATATCATACAACTTCTAAATAGTATTCTACCTATGACCATCATTATGGGGATGGAATGCCATGATCATGTGTATATCTGTCCCAAACACCCCTGTAATCCCATTCATAGTTTGGATTTGAAGCAAGGATCACAGAAGGAGACGAACATCAATGCCACCCCATGAAGTCTCGTTAACTCTTGGATTTAAAGGCATAATTTTGGAACTGGAAAACACATCCCCAAAATTTTACAAATGCTCCAATAAAAGATGAAGGAGTGTAGAAAATTACATAATCTTTAATTTTATAGGTCGTAGAGCCCGAACAGAGCTATGGATTATGAGTTATGGAAATTTGAAGTTGGGTTTGAAAACTGGTTCGTAGAGCCCATTAGCGAAACTCCATCCGCCGTGGAGAAAGGAGGCGAGATGCTCTGCGATCCCCTTTGATGTTTTTGAACTCGTCATGGTGCAAGAAGGTTGGATGCTCATAAATCGAAGCTTCTGAAATGGTCTACATCTTTGTATCATTTATGGGATCATTTGGAATTTTTTTGGGAAGCAATTTCTGGTGACAACATATCCCAAGAGCTCTACTTATCCCTTCAATTAGATGGGTAAGAAGTGAGCCGACATGGTGAGTTGGTCAATGATCACCCAGATAGTATCACGACCACTATATTTGTGTGGTAATCAAATTATGACATCCAACGAGATACTATCCCACTTCCACTCTGATACCTCATGTGGATGTGCCAAGCCTGCTAGAACATGATGATCTACCTTCATTTGCTGAAAATTTAGGCACCGTCAAGTGAACTCTTCTATAAAATTATTCATCCTTGGACACCAGTACTAACGACGGAGATCCTAGTACATTTGTTTCTACTCCTGAATCTACATCCAAATAGGAGGTATAGAACTCCCTCAAAAACTAATCCTGAAAAAACACGTGAACTACTGTGTATCCACTGAAAAGGATGGTGTTCCCCCATCCTATTAAAAATCCATCAAGGGCCTTTCCTGAGGATAACTGACCATGATGGGCCTCATAGTCAACATCCACAAGTTATGCCTCCCTAACTTGTTGGAAGATTTGGGGAGTGACATACATTGACTGAAGGCATACTTCTCCATCATTATCCACAAATAATATTTGCATCACAGCTAGCCTCTTTTTCACCTCAGTTAGTACATAAATATTTCACCTCCTTCTAATTGCATATACCCCCATGTTCACCTTCCTACGAGTATAGACAATCTTAAGGAAATATTCCTAGAGGAACTCCATCCATCACTACTACCTCAAGTTAAGTTCCTTTTGGGATAAGATATACGTGAGACATTTGTGGTCGACTTGACTATTAACTACTCACCCATCAAGTAGTATCACCACATATTCAAAAAAATACCACTCCTTATAATTAAATGTCATGGGTTATGTATTTATACTAGTTTTCATCAACTACCCTAAACCATAGGTTATTGTTCTCAGACCAACATCAGGACACAACCCAGTCTATTCCCGGATGTATTGCAAAAACTATATACCCAATGTCGTCCTATTGTTGTCTCAAGATAGGGGAACTCATCAGTCTCTAACTTATCTCGAAAAAACTCAACTATCACATCTCTATCCATATGAAAGGTTTTCCCATCCACATAAAATCAATTAGGGTTGCTACTACCCTGGAAAACTCTAGCACGAATCTCCGGTAGAACTTGGACAGACCCAAGAAACTTCTCACCACAGTCATGATCCTATGTGGTTCACAATAAATCACTGCCACTATCTATGATGGATCCACTACAACTATAGCCTCTAATATAACATTTCCTAGAAAGTGGACCTCATGTATCCCGCACTCACACTTCATGAGAGTATTGTAAATATTGGGCTCTTAGTGTATATCCAAGAAAATCTGCATATGTGTCATGTACTCCTCCTATGGCACCAAGTAAACCAATATATAATCAATGAATACAACAATGAACCTCTCAAGATAAGGCTGGAATGTCCTATTCATGAGTCCCATGAACACTGATTTAGAATTTTTCATGCCGAAAAACATCACCGGATCCTCATAGTGGCCATACTGACATCTAAAGGATTTCTTCGGTACATACTCATCCCACACCCATTATTGATGATATCAAGACCTAAGGTATATATTTGAGAAAATTCTCACTCACATTAGCATATCAATGAAGTTATCAATCATTGTTAGTGGATAATTATTCTTCACGATCACCTAGTTAAGGTATCATAAGTATATGCAGAACTTCAAATATATGTATGCCTTCATGGAAAACAAAACTGGGGCTTCCCACTGACAAATGCTAAGACACATGAAGCCATTATCTTACAATTCAAACATTAATACCCTCAATTTGAAAAGCCTATGGGAACCATCCAACATGATGGTGTGGATATCAGTGCTATACGAGGGCACATATCGATGCATAAGTCTCTCTTCCTACAAGAAGGCAGTGCTATAACATCCTATTGAAAGATATCATTTTACTCGTCTACCACTATAGGAAGTTTCAGACTCCATACATCCCCCACACTATGGTAGAGGCTGGCCAATTGGTTATACCCTCCTCCAATAAATCTCATTCTATACTTCAAGATCTCCCATCTCGCTAGTGAAGGAAAACCTAGTACCTTATTTACAGTCACACAGCACTATACGCCTAAAATAGTCAATATAAAATGCACTGTAGATAACCATTACATACCCAAGATGTTATAGTAATGACTCAATGCTATTACAATGAGATAGTAGCTAAATATCTCACCTCTAAGGGTATGATCACACTACGAGAACCATGGTTTAGTCATCAAATCCCCTCCCGTAAGAGTCTGTAACCATAAGGATTGTTCTAACTACTCCACCAAAATCTCTGAGCCTCGAACGAGGTCTGTGGAAACGAACGAATGACTAGCATCGCTGTCGATAAAAAAATAAGGTAATTTGGAGAAGTAACAGATCATAATTCTAATAATATTTGGAGCACTATGGTTAAAGTTCTCAATTTCTTCAAGCTAGCGTTTCCCCAGTCCACTGGCTCCCTATGGTTGTGGTGGACCACCAGGGGGTGGTGGTGGTAGCACATCGAACCTTCTCCACTACCTGCTTCTCGAACTGTTCCTTTTCAATGTATCCCCCCCTGTGGACCTCCTCAATCGAACCTCTACCACTGCCAAGGTAGTCACTCGATTATCTTCAGATCTTCAACATTATGATTCGGGAAATCAAAAGCCATGTGTCCATACCCGCCACATGAAAAGTACACCAAGGACCCTGGAATACTCCCTCTACTCAGACATCCATGGATGACCTACCCTGAGTCCTGGGGTTTTCCTATGAATGTCCTAACCCACTTGAATCCCCGCGTCTACTGCATTCATCCCACCACTAAGGACTGTACCACGTAGTGTCTACTACTGGCTCCATCTTTCTTTGGCCTCTCATCTAGGATTATCTCTACAAGAAAGGGCACGCTCCAGTACCCCATCCTATGTAGGGATGATGAGAGACACTGTGGATTCCAAAATATCCCATCGTAGTCCCTTCTCAAAGGGTCAATCCCTAATGAACGTTTCATGCACTTTGGGGTTAGAGTAGCAAAAATGTTCTATGAATCTCACTGAGTATGATTCTATTTTCATACTACCAACTTGTTGGAGCAGTATCTCTTGTATGCACAAATTGTGAAACACCGCCCGGAAGAACTCCTGTGTAATGAGGTGCTCAATTCCTATCTTGTTGGGGGTATCATCATCGTGTGACGAAATCATCAAGCTTCACCATATCCTTGATGAGTCCTGAATACGGCTCACGGTTAAGATCAACTTCTGGTTGAGAGGCATCCTCACATGGTGGAAGACTTGTGTAACCACAAGAAGCCAATCATTCGTAACCTAGGGGTTAGTATCACCCCTAAATTAGGGAGGTATCTACTTATAGAACTCATGCAAGGAACTCATCCTATATGCATCTTATACCAGTAGTACCGATAGTGACTTCTGATCCACATGTGGTGGTAACACTGGCGTACCAGTTGGTGGGGAAATCTATAGCCCTAGTCCTTGAACTGATGCCTCATTGGTATGAGGGTAGTCCCCACTGTCACGTATCGTAATCCTGGAAGCCATCCTATGTGGAGGAAACTTGAAACCAATCATGATGTACCACATTCAACAGATTATACCTGGTGAGATGACTCTAATACCATTATAACATAAGTAACACCCAATTCCTATATTATCCATGTAAATAGTGGTTTCATGTAACAAGTCGAAAAGTAGAATTCAGGGCCCTGATGTATGGATATATTGGCTACCGCACCAACACTAGACTCCCAAAAACAAAATTCCGATCTCAAAACATTTACACTCTTTCTTGAAAACAAAAACAACATACTCACAATATTTGAGGTAAACCGAACAACTCTAATATTAATTTCTCACGATCCCATCCCCTAGAAATCATGCTAGGACTACCTAATTCACTCATTCTGATGGCTATGGGGTGGAAACGAGCACTAAAGGTACTGTCCCATGGGTGGAATAAATTTTCTTTTGTACCTATACACGCACGCACACACACACTCGCACATCTATGTCCCAAATAGCTGGAATGGAAAACATGCAATCCATTAAACAACCACTAAACTACCATATAGTAAATGTACTATCAATAAGTAAAATTGGAAAGAATAAAAACCAAAAAAGATAAAAGATAAAAAATGAATGTAAAAAAATATCTACGTAATTCATCTATAGAAGACCCCAACTGAATGATAAGAAATGAGTGGATTCTAGAAGCTATAGAAGTACGTCATGCATGTCGTATCTCACTAGGAACCACCTAGTACCAGGTTTCCAAGGACTTGGTTGAAGAACCTGTCTTCTTCACCAGACACAACACGCACAAGAAGATCCCATGAAGGTGTGAGTAAAACTATTCTCAGTAGAGATCCGGAAACAAAAGGGAAAGACCACAAAGGAGAGTATACACATCTTATTGTCTTCTCAAACATTTTTAATCCAATGTATGAAAATAAAAATTGTTAGCCATACAATAAAAACCGTGGACTTGTGAGGTATTTATCCCTGATGAGTATCGTGGGTGTTCTGGGTCACACAGAACTGCTCCCCACTAGGGCTCTACTCGGTAACACATAGTTGCTTCCCACTTAGTCCATCACAGTCGGTCCAGAAAAAAGACCCTTATAGAAGATCAACACATGGTCTCTTGTAGTTGATCCAAAGGAAGGTTTCTTGTATTTGGTTCACATAGAGCTATTTATTATATAGGCCTGTAGGGTCACATAGACCCAATCTTCAACAGTCTTCATGTCTTATGAAGCCAAATGATTCTTTCATGTAGTGCACATGATTCCAAGAAAATCCACTACTCATACCATTAATCATATTTTAACTCACATTAATGTATTATTTAGATAACACTAAAACAATTGTCTCATCATGAGGGTTCTAATACCCTAAACAGCCCGCCAATCGGAATCTCGGTCTGGATTATATGGGTGTTTTAGTAAACAATGTACGGTTGTGTTTGAGCCTAATCTGACCACATCGGACTGACCCAACCCAGATCAGGTATTGTATGGCCCTTTACAGCATGGAAATTGGTCTATGACAATTGGGACTTTCTAGACCCGGCCTGGTTCGGTCATGTGTCCAGGCCACCGGGTCTCCCAGCAACCTGGTTCCATCCTACCCGACCCAAAATAGGTGGGTGGGTTCATTCCCAGCCCGAGCAGCCCAATGGCCAAGTATTTTCCTGCTGGTCTGGAAATATTTTTATTGTGGTGTGAGTTCTATATTGGGACACCAAATGGCCTTGTCCCCCCCCCCATCTTGGCCTGCATGGCGGCCCATTATCATCCCGCCCGTAAGCCCGATGGGCGTCTGGTTCGACATTGAGGTGGCTGATTGAAGCCAGACACCCCCTTGTCCTATATATAGTCCCCACAAGACCTTGTGGCTACAGTCCACACATCCAATACGGCTAGGTGGCTATTCCCATATCCACCAACTATATTCCGGTGTGTTAGTGGCTATTGTTGAACCACCACATCCCGAGTTAGACACTGGCCAACATCATTGGTCATCAGCTTTCCAGTGGGGCCTTATGCGGACAACCTGATCCACTATAGTGGTCCGTT
Organism: Viscum album; assembly: GCA_963277665.1. Classification (NCBI taxonomy): domain Eukaryota; kingdom Viridiplantae; phylum Streptophyta; class Magnoliopsida; order Santalales; family Viscaceae; genus Viscum; species Viscum album. The sequence continues at coordinate 1,877,320,761 of OY728137.1, read as the reverse complement.
CCTCAAACCTTCAACACCTCCAACCTGGAGATTTCATTACTATAAATTCAGATTCATGGTCGCAAAGAACCCATGAAAAAAGAAATATGGTAGAATTAGGGACTTGTTCACGTTGAATCAATTCCACTACATTAGAGTTTTTGAAATATGGGAATGGTTATGTCCAATATTCGATCAATAATCTATCCTCGAAGCAAAAACCCATAGAATAGACAACCTATCGCAAGAAAAAGAATCTCATTGATGAAACAGTTTATAAGATGAACCTCTTTCATTGTTTTAGAATGAATAATAGGGAATTCAAATTCTCAAAAGATAAACCCCATCCTGGAGAAGCTTTGATTGGAGGTAAGGCTCGTCGATTATGGTGATTCAACCGTAGGGATTCATTATCTGTTTGAAACTGTTTGGATTCATGGTTCTTCATTCCCGGATCTGTTCTCCATGGTGTCGCTTCTGCTTTTCAGATTTGTATGCATTAGTTGTGGGGAAAATTCTCCCTTTTTTCATCATATGAATTAGAAATCAATATCTGTTTCTCCAACCCCTTCATCTCATTAAAAGAGAAGTGTGTCGTTGCATTTTGGTTATGTTTTTTCACCGTGTCATTACACTGTTTCATTTATGAAGTTGTATTTCTATCACTATTTAGTTAAGAAGTCGTTACGTTTTTTCATTTATGAAATGAAATAGTCATCTCATCACTGCATTGTAGAAAAACACTTTTTTCAAAAAAATAAAAATTTTAAGTTCATTTGATTTCTTTCTTAAAATTTATGAGAATTAAAAATTTCCCTCAACTAGCACCGGTTGAGGTTATTTCAATTTTTTTGGTAATGTCACCTCTCTGGATGCAACGGCGTCGTCAAGTTTTTAATCTGAAACCCATTAATATTTTTCTAAAATCCCACACATATTCCATTTTAATTCACTTAAAAAAAGTTCAAAAACAATTTTTCACCCTCAACCTATGTCGGTCGAGATTAATCTCCTCATAAGGGAAACACACCCTCACGAGATCAATGATACTCTCAGATTTCAAATCCGAGTTACTTTATAAGAGTTATAATGATTAATAAATAAAATAAATTTTACTTATTTATTTAATTTATTTCCAAACACTAACATCCATAGTTGGCGCTCACCGGCCAACATCAGGCCCTTTCTAGGTGAAAGTCGATGCTCTGAGTTCAATGGTTCCCTTATATTTTTGATCTAGGAATTGGTTTAAAAGTTTGAAAAACCGGCACACAATATTATTTAAATTGACATTAAAATAGTTTGGAAAAACATTATGTCCACTCAAATCCTTGGAATCATCTACCATATCAGAGTCCGGTATCAAAATAATATCATATAAAAAAATTTACATGAATTATGAGACCTTACAAAAACCAAAAAAATGTTTTAGATAAAATAATAAATGTTGGAAATAAAAAAATTATGAAAAATAACTTATATGGGTTTTAAATTATAAAACCATCGTCAATGAAACCATAGTTTATATGTAGAAAATTCACAATTATTACTAAATCCTTAATATTTTTTCCTCTACATATAAATACACCAATGGTTCTCACTAAATTTACCTCATCCTAGTTCTGATAAGGTTTAATAATCCTTTCAGTCATATTATCTATTGTGGTCCATTATTTTCATTCATATATATGACATCCTCATAGATGGATATTATTTAAATAAAACTATTATCCATGCTCAAATCATATTGTACATGTACCATTGTAAACATGTAATCATAAACAATCGGTTCATTAGTGTCTCACATTATGTTTATTATAACTAGGACCCTTCCTATTAAAGTCATACATAGTAACTTTTTTCATTAAATGTTTAAAAGAAAAATAAGAATGTGTGAGATTATATTATCAGTATTTACAAATATGTGATATATCAATAATCACTAAAACATAACATGAACAAATGTGTATGAGATTTTGAGAATAAAATCGGAAGATAATACAATTTATTTGAAATATAATAATATTGATTTATTTAAAAAATCACGGACTTTCATAGAAATTTAGTCATAAAGAACTCAAATAGTGCTTCACATGATAGCATATAATTTATTTATAAATTGGATTTTTTTCATACATATATGTATATGAAATCAATCCCATGGAAGTTATGTCTCAGTACTAGACTTATCATATTTGAATGGGTTCACTCCCCAAATAATCATAGTAGTCAAGGACCACTCCCACGACTATCATAGTGGATAGATTCCGTAATAGAGATATGTTCACTTCCCATTTCTACCTAATTTATCTCACGTGGTATCAATCATTACTTAGTACATTAGAGGGTTATTTAATTCCATTCCCTCTAATCATTTATTATAATGTAACAACCACCCTGTGATATAATGTTCCCACCAGACGTGGTTAACATGTATCAACCATCACTTAATTAAAATAATACATTTTTTCCAAAAGTTCAAAGAACATTTCTTAAATTATCGCATTATAACATGTTCAGTGAAAATAGGTTTCCAAAAAACTGCCCATTTGTTGTTGAATAAATGATACAATAAATGGATTTTATAAATAACTCATCATAAAAGTCATTAACCATTCATTTAAACAGTAAAAAATTATTAATTATTTATAACCCTATAAATGTATAATTAACATCAAAGGTTTTTTTCATTTATGAAATTTATATTAAATGATAAATGAGGTATTTTTTGAGGAAAAAGACATATATATTTTGGGAAACAGATTAAAAATATAATTATAAATACTATATTATAGAACATAATTTCATTGAAAAATAAAAATAATAAATACAAACATTGTTTGGTCATGAAAGTTCAAAATTTAATTCGTGTTATTTAAATTAAAGAAAACATTTACTTTACATTTTTTTAAGAACTCAATATGTACTTCATTATGCAAATAAAGAATAAGACTCCTTTAAAACCAATTAAAAAAATTAAAGCACAGGTAAAACATATTTTATAAATATTTGGATAATAGTAATGGACTTATTAAGAATATATTAGAATGAAATTGATACAAAAAAACAACTTTTTGTGGAAATATTAAAACAATTGGGGTTTTCATTAAAAATAGTATTCTAATCTATTAAGTAAATAAATAGGGTAAAATAAATAGTGTAGATGAACCATTAATTTATAAATAGTTGATAACAAAAGATAAATGGATATATTCAATATATATCTTATAAATTCCTTGTTGTAAATTCAAGAATAAATAGTCCTATTTAAAATATGATTGAAACAAAAAACCCTTGATACATTAGTAAAATTTTAAAAGTGTTCCCCATGAAATTAATAAACCCATATGGACATTAAAATTTCCACTAATTTATTAAGAATAATAAAATAAAATTCATTTTTATTATATACACCACAAAAAAACAAGTGGTTAACATGAGATGTGTCCCATGCAAATAAAAGTTAGACGGGTATCCCTTACCTTATGCCTTAATTCCTTCATAACCATTGGAAACTAATATATATTAAACACATATTTATAATATATATTTTAAGGAAAAATATTTATAAATATCATACCTTTTATGATTTTCATAACGTCTTACCACCCATTTTTAAATATTCTTTATTAAAATTACTACTCTGTGTGAAAATTGCTTCATTTTTCTTGTATGTTTTTGCTAGGTGTTTTTTGTCATTTTACTTATTAAGTAGTTAAATAATCTCCAAAATTTAAATAATTACATATTTATTATATATATTTATTATATAAATATTTATATTCATGCACAAATTTTATATATTGAAACATAAATTACAATGTTCATACAGTTGGTAGGTAGTACATACAAATTAACACTATTTAATTTTTTTAACAAATGGATAGAATGTAATATAAAGAATAAATCACCACTAAAGAAAACATATTTCATCATATATATCATATATATTCATTAAATCCATTTTTTTCCATCCACGTAAAATATAAATGAAAATAAATCACATCATTTTGTGGAGGTGGAAGGAAACACATACAGTCAAGCAATATTATAATTTTTCAAATCATAATATGGTAATAAGGTGTATATTATTCTATCATTTAATAATTATAATTGCATAAAAATTATAATATATATACACTGAAAGAAAATAAAAATACCAATCCTTAAAATATGATGATGAGAAATGATTTATATCGGTAGGCGGTGGTTGTATGTTGTATATATGCTAAAGTGATAATTTAATTTTATATTTGAGGTTTCGAGGGTGAATAAATGTTGTTTAATAATAAAAATATAATTTTATTTTATTTAGGACAGTAAATTTACAATATTTTGGAAATTATAACAGATATGGATGATGTATAATAATAATTAAAATGATAGTGATCGGTTTCATGTAATGACCACTTTTTTTGAAATAACTCATTTAAGTATTGTATTTACTACCCTAGAGTTAGTAATTTGGATGTATATATACTCTATAATCTATATAAGGATGTTTAGTGTTGATTTTTGTAGGTTATGTTCCGTCTGGAAGGCTTAATGTGGTGTGATGAAGTGAAAGGAGTGGTCCCCTTTTGTAATTGAGGATACATGTTCCATTGGAATTTCATCAAATATTAAAATATTTAATTGTCATTTTATAGTTAAAATACTTTCCATTTGTCATGGATTAAAAAATATTGTTTTGTTAGGTTTTTATACCATCAACCAATAACATTTGGATTATGTGGTGATTTAAACCTTATCTTTTTGTTTAACCCCTTTAGTTATTCTTATATTAACAGATGTAACATATTTTTCCTCTAAATAATTTATAATTTTACATATGAGGTGAAAATAGATCATAAATATACAATTTATAATATTTTAGACCATATTTTTTCAGCCTTTTCAACTTTCACTCTTTTTATGATTTTTAAATAATTTAATAAAAATTTATTTATATTTAATATCGTTAATTTCTATTTTTACACTATTAAAATAATTTCACATAACGAACATAAATAAAAATATGGAAGTATATTATAACCCATTTACACACCACTATAATAATTTATTCCTTTTAAGAATTCATTTAACACTATAACACCCACCAAATTATATAAATATTTGTATTTATAAAATGATTTGATTTATTTTTCTATTAACACGGAAAATATTTTATTAGCATTGTATAAGAATTTACAGAAATTATATAAATAATAAAAGATATAAATAAATTTAAATCATTCAATTAGCTTCATTACCCAAAAAAATTAGAATTTAGATTGATCCCTAACTTTATTTTTCCTAAGGTAATAAGGTTATATTTACCTTCGTAAAATAATAATTATAATGAAAAATATTACCTTATCAATTATTTTATCTTATATTAAACAAATTTACCCTTTATTGTGGTGATAAATTTTACCTTTATTAATATTTATAATAATAAAAAAAGGGTAATTTAAAAAAAATAGATTCTCACGATTTAAAATTTTTAAGCCATTTTATCTAATTCAGAAACTATATTTTTAAAAATTTAAATTAAAAAACATGAAAAACACGATGAAAACCACTTTTTAGAAAAAATACATTAATATGCACAACTCATAGTTGATTATTTTATAATTCATAGAAAAATGATAAATGAATATTAAAAAATAGTATTTAATATATAATATAAAATTTTCATTAAAATAATTCATCAATATTGATCAGTTTATTTTATTACTAAAGAAACAGATTTCATGCATAGAAATATATTTTAAAAAACATTTACATATATAAAATATTCTAGAATAATATCAAAAATAATTTTTATTCCAAGGAGATTTATTTAATTATGTTAAATAAAAATATTAGGAATTTTAATATTGAAACAATTTAATTTTTTTTACTTTTTTCATGTAGGGATCAAAAATCTCATTTTAAACAAGAAATGTTATTTCTCATTATTCTCTGGTAAATCAATATTTTTAAAAAATTAATAAATATTCACAATAAGCTAACAATGACTTGATTATATAAAAATTTCGGTTAATTTTAGGAAATAATGCTTCAAAAACTATGAAAATGATTGATCTCACCAAAAATAATAAATCTAAATTTGGAAGGAAATTAAATTTTTAATAATTATATAACATTGATAAAAATGGAATGGTTATTTAATAATAATTATGAAATTTATTTTCATTAATTAGTTTATTTTTATAAATATAATAAATTATTTAATCAAATTCATACTCTCCAATTTAACTATTATAGTGTAACAAAAAAATATAGATAATAACACTTCATGATTCATTTATGTTGGGTGTTGTGTGTCATATATTTTATTGAACATAATTTTATTCATATAAAATATCATAATGTTACAATATTCATGGACTTAGTAAATCTAGATACGATAATCTTTATGTAAGGTTTGATTCCACATCTATTCCAAATCATTTCCAAACATTCTTAATTTGCGAAAATAAAAACATCTAAAAAATGAAAAATTAAAAATTCAAAATAAAATCAAATATTTGAATGATCGGATGTTGGTAGTATCATCTATGAAAATTGTTAATTGAAATTATAAAATAGTTTTTTGATACATTACTGTTGTAAAAATTGAATTCTAAGAATAATATTATAGTTCAAATTTCACTATAAACCCTTATATAACTAAAATTCATTGGGACATGAAATTATAATTTTAAATGGATAATGTGAAATGTTAAATATTATACTATAAATTAGCCTTTTTGGTTTTCCCACATGTAAATGGTTATAGATAATATCCTAAATGAATCTTTCAACCTATACCTATTCAAGGGTGGAAATTTTATGATATTAAAAGAGATGATGTATCTAAATTTCCAATGACTCTAATAATTAATAATTCCATATGGATTATTGTTCATCAACTTACTCTGTATTTAAAATTTTACAATATAAGTTAATGGAAACCTCTTGAGAAACATTCAAATATCAATATTAAGAAATTTGTGAGACTTAATCATGAATCTATATAGATTGAATATGATAGTGATATTTTGTTTATATAATAATTTTGGAAGATTCTTTAGAAGTATCTTGATATAGATCTATGATGGATTACTTGTCATCAACTTCAAGAATATGGGTACGTGAGAATAAATATTTATAAATTAGGTGATATTTTTATTTTGTTCATGATTTCTTTTATAAGAATATAAGGAATTGTATTAATATTGGTTTGTAATCAAAATTCATAGGATTATATTTTTGAATGGAATCATCATGGCCTATATCACATGTTGAAAACAACAATAATGGAGTATATTTTTTAGAATAATATTAATTTATATTGACATAGAATTAAAAATTACAACACTAAAAAGGTGGAATTCATAATTTCAATTGGTCGATCATGTTTTATTTCATTTATATTCATCTAAGTGTTTTAAAATGTTCAACAAGATATGGAAACTTTTACCAATGTATAATGTTATTTTTTAAATTCTAGAATGAATCAAAGTTGTGGCTTATTGGTTTTAAATTCCACATATCCTCTAAAAAGTTCATGATGCATTCTGTATCTCTTTGTAAATGTAGTACATGAAAACCCCAATTCTTGTTCTCACCTCTAAAGAAATATAATTGGAACCATATTAATCTTTCTATGAAGTTCCTATATTGATTCATAACACTATAGAAAATGTGTTGAGAAATTTGATTCTAAGGCTCATTAGGTAAACATGGATAAATCATAAGACCAAATTCGTGTTGTTGGAACATGAAGATGTTATGATAAAAAACTACAATAATATTTTCATGATGCACCATCAGAGAAATTATGAGGATGAATGTAACATCCTTGTAAAATAATGAATATTACATTTTCATATTTACTAAAAATATTAATTTTATTTTAATGGGGATTCTATATTCAATGGCGTACCTCACACGCAATAACGGGTTTCTCTGATGTCTTATGTTGCACACAATGTTGAGTCATACTAAAAAATAATAATAAATTTTTATTTTAAATGGTAGTTATCGCCTAGCCTTTGTAATGGAAATAATGAACATAACTAACAATAATATGATTATACATGATAGTTAAATGTTTCTACATTAATACAATAAATTTTAGAGGCTTAAAATGAGAATGAATCCAATTTTATGCATAAATGCACTAATATTCTTTAAAAGGTTGATCTACCACCATTAGATGGTGAAAGTTCATTAAATTAATTTTTGGTCACTTTTATATGTTCTTTTTGATGAAATAAAATTTTTCTTTAGAACTAAGACATAAAAATATACTTCAGGTATTTTTTTGGTATTTTTCTGATACAATTCATGTTTTTAATGAATAGTGAAAAATAATGTATTTTAATTCAAAACACCCTTTTAATATAATTTATTTTTATGGATAGAGTGTCTTTTTAGTTAATTTTAATGTTTAATTAGATTATATTTTTACCATTTAGTATAATTTTAGTCATTAGATGTAATTTTACTTTGATATTGGACAAAAACAAGTGACAATCTTTTGATTGTTAATATTTCTATAAAACAAATTTTATGTTTTAGCAACGGGAATTAAAGTTAAATTAATTAATGAAAATTTTATCATTTAAATTTTGTAAAATATACATCACTGTTTAATTCGGAATATCAAATATATATTAGCATGAATTTTTTGTATGTTTCTAAAACCATCAATTTTTTTAATAGTGAAATACTGAGTAGTAGTTAAAAAACAGACATTTTCATTTAACTGAAAATTTACTGCTTGTGTGATTTTAATTTTAAAAAACTAAAATACATGGCTGTTATTAGTAAGTAAAATTTGGTTAAATAAGATGAAAAAAAATTTGTATGAATAGTAACTTTTGACTTTTATTTACTGCAGTTAATGTAAAATTTGGTAATTCAAGGTAAAAGAAATATAATGATAACATAAAATTACCTCAACACATGTCCTAACCTTATTGGACGAGTAATGTCTGGCTAATAAAACTCCTTGGGTGATGCTTTGGGCCAATGAAATCCAACTGGGTAAGATAATGATATTAATAACTTTTTATTTAATGTAAAAAGTAAAAATATCATAAACATTTATTATTTTACTAAACAATTCTAATCTGGGTTATATAATTGATATATTAGAATATAAATAATCATTTTAAATTGAAAAATATATCATAAATCATTATATTTTTTTATAATTTTTAGAAAACAAATAAATAAAATTATTTGGACACAATAATGATGTAGTGCTTACCTCATTATTGAATGATTTAAATAAATAAGATTATACAAATTGAAATAGTATCCAAATCAGTCCAATTATTATTTTATTATATTATTTTTAAAATTAGTCATCTTATATTTGACTTTAATAATTTTTGGACCATTAGAAACCAAAAATCATTATATAATAAAAAAATATATTCGAACTTCCCTAAAGAGCCCATCGTCTCCCTTATCAGAAGACATCACCTCTATCCCATTACTCACACCATTCAAGCCACTTGGACTAACCAAACACTACCCAAATAAGCTCTCAAGATCCGTATCTTACACTTTTAAGTCTTACCTTAGGCATAAAAAGATTTAATAAATCCTTTTGGTTCAAACCAAAGGTAGTTACCTGGTTTTTTGGCAACATCTTATTTTAAGTTATTTTCATTTATTTTAATTCTCTGACCCACTAAAAACATTTTATTCCTTTATTTTATAATGAAACTAGTATCCTCAACATAATTGGCTGTTTTTTATTATAAGGCTTTTATCTACACTTACACACACCTCCATCTAATGGGTAAAGAACAAAGTGGTTTTGTCAGCGGAGAACTACTGCCTCAAGAAATGATGATTGTTCAATATTCTCCTACAACTTATTATGGTGGCCATTAATATATAACTATATTTATATGTGATATATATTATATTTATATTGTTTTTATTCTTTTGTATTTTTCATTTATATAATTCTATTATATTTTCTATAGTGGGTAAATATGATAATTTCATTTGATTAAATGCGGACTACCGGCCTCTCAAAGTGATATGACTCGTTCACACCATACATGGAACATATAAAGGATGGATATAATGAAATTATATATGATATTATACTATAATTATAATATAACTTTTTATCATTAGGTTTTCATTCCATTAAATACGAAATAGAAATGAAAGTAGCGTTCGTGCATACATACATCTTACTGTCACCATGAACACAAAATTTCATTTATTATCTTCAGATGTTTTGTAACATTATAAATACATAAATATACCTGATAAATATGATATCTAAACCCTAAATATCATTCTGTAGGTAATTGAATTTTTACCACATGAAAAACATGTAATTATAAGATGTTTATTTTTAACTCAAGTACAAAATATCACCAAAACGACCCTTATTAACATAAATGATTGAATAATGTTTATAACATGTTTATAAGTAATATAAAAGGAATAATAATATTGATAAATAATCTTATGAAATTATGTATTAATTTAGTTAATTATTCAGGTGACTAAAGAATGGAAGGGTCAAGTCAGACACAATGTAAGGGGTTTCTTATCTCACATTTAATTCTTTGATATTTCCATTGTTCGACACTTATTTATTTCATGTAGTGTATTTTTGACTGAAATTTTATATATATTATCATTAGTATATTTATATTCATGGTATTAAAGGATTAATTTTATGGTTATTAACTTTTGGTTAAATTACTTGATTGATTACAATGTGATAAGTTTTTTTCATCTCACAGTTTATTCCCTTGAGATTCACACTATATTTACCAATATTTTATTTTGTGTGGTGTATGTATATCCCATGATTGTATTCATTGAGTAATATAATTTAATTTATGGGTATTTACATCTTTATTGTATGAACCTTCTTTAATGTGGCATATGTTTCGTAAGTTACCAAATCAGTAAGGAAACCTTTCTCCCTCCTCGTTTTGAAACACTTATTTTTGTTATGTTGTTTAATTAACATCTTCTTATGTTGGGATATATTCTTATATATCCTTATTTTTGCCAATTTTATGTCCAAGTGATGAGATACCCTTTTCTCTCTCATTAACTCATTTTCTGAATTTTATTGTGACGATGTTAGGCTGTCGAATTTCTGTAAGAGAACTTCTTCACCCAATTTCAATTCTTTGGGATAAACTTCTACTTCATGATTATGTTGTGCTATGAATATATGTGAATAACCTCTTATTGGTTTACAATTAATATTAACTTATATTGGTTGTATTTATATTTTCAGACATAATTATTTCATTTATTTACAATTAATCTAAGCATACTGTATTTATAAGGTATTTCATCTCAATTTACATTCCATTGAGACTTCATTGTTGTTATGCATGAATTCACTATTATATGGTGTATATTCTATCCTTTGGAATATTATATCATGAATCCTTTTATTCTCATGATATAATAATGTTCTAATTAAATTTTATTCCTCAATAACTTGTATTCAAGAGTCTCTCATTTTGATAAAAACGTTTTAACTAGAATATCAATTTAATTGTTTTAAAGCTTTCTTCTTATAAATACTTCTCACTATTGTCTATGATTTCACAATGGTTTTTAGAATTTATTTATATGTAAATTAATGTTATCAAATGATAATTAATTTTAAACATTCAAATTGGTATGTGACACGTTGATTCAAAAAACACTTTATTAAATGTTTTAAATGGTTTTTGAAAATTGTTTGATAAAATATGGATTATTTCAATATCTTGAAATCATTTATTTTGATTGAAAATGAAATTTTATTAGTGAAATATTTATATTATCAATATTTTATATTATCAATATTTTATTTGTTTTGATTTTATAATGGTACATTGACATTTGACCAGTGGTTACGTGACAAACCAAATGATATGTGGTGTAGTGATAAACCAGGACATGTGGTTACATTATAACCTCCAATGCATTGGGGATATTAGTCACCCGTATGGATGTTACATTTAGTGATATGTGTGGACGTAGACCATATGGTAATTCCATTTATTTATGTTTATGTCCCAATTTAACTTTATATGTTATGTGTTCCTTGTAGGGGGTTTATTGTAATCTTTTGGTTACAAAAGGGTATGAGATGATATTTTATTCGTCGAATAGATATTTACTTATTAAAAATGGTAAAAATTATTAATAATGATAATGTATTCATGGATTATTTTTTTTTGAATAAAAAACATGTTTCCTTCATTGTGAATCCCATACTGAACTTTTAATGCTCATCCCATGTTTTGAAATGTTTTTTCACAGGACATAAAGATGAATTGGGTCAAAGGTGGGATCAAGGAAAATTAATGCTATCTAAAACATGGAACTAGACAAGTTTATATTATTAAGAGTTGTTATTTTAGGAATAAAATGGAAACTGAGTAGAAGTTTCTACTTTGTAAATTTTGATATGTAATAGTTTTGGCCTAACTCTCTAAAGCACTAAACCAGAAAAGATCCTCAATTTTAATTATTCACTGAATTCAAGATTATGTAATGTTTAAGGTCAGATCTTTATAATTTGTATCATAGTTAGGTTTAAATAAATTTAGAGGTTAGGCTATTATTTAATCATAAGTGACATAACCATAATTGTTAGAATATTATAAAGAGTTATAGTTATTTTAGAGGTGATAAATAATTATTACATTTTGGGGTGAAAAATGAAAGGTATTAGATAACCATTGAGGATAAAATATGTTACGGTTAATTTTTATGAATTTTTCAATTATTTTTGAAATGTTATCAAAATATTTAGTTTTTGACAAAGGGCAACATCAAGACTCTTTGACAACCAGTCGCGTCGGAAAAAGTTGCGGGAATCGAACCCACCACCAAAGTGTTATTGGGATTTATTGCCAACTACTAGACTAGGTGAAGTCCCTGGTTAGTATGACTAATTATTTTTAGTTAAATGATTTTATGGACCAAGAATGTGTTTATTTAAGATCTTATGTTTTATAAAATGGGAATCCATACTATAGGAAAATGATTGGGTGTTTAAGTGATAATGATTATTTTGGAAGACATTTTCTCTTTTGGGAACATTATATACTTAAGGATAATAGAATTCTGTAGAGACCCAATGCTTGACATACATGTAAATCACATTAATTTTGCATAATACATAATACATAACAAAAAAATACACCCAAGGACTATAATAGTTTAGTGTCTATGGAATCTCGGAAGATAATCTTCTAATCATGGGGAAAGATCTTCAACATGTCCCATAAAGATATTCCCCTTTTGTTTTATTACCTAAAATATTTCTTTATATCAAGGGGGAAAATAAAAAATATAAAGGGTGAGATCAAATTCTTAGTAAGGGTATTCATGGAGAAAATAAATTAAACCATACACATTTGAACTTAAAAAACATGAACATAATGTTTAAACATCAAAATCTTGAGTTGTGAAATAAATTTTAGAAGTATGTAAGGCATAGATAATAAAATAAAAATCAATCATGATAAAATATCATTAGAATAAACCATGTAATTGTGGAAAATCATTAAGCACATGATATTATTTCCATATTAGCCATGGAAGTTCTGCCAAGACCATTATAGTGGACAAAGTCCATTACAAAACTGGGTTTTCTTGCCGTTCTAGCCCTATATTACTGAACCAGATTTACTTTCCATTCCATAAATATTAATCTCATGAGATATGAATCATTACCCAATGAATTGGAGGTAGATTTAGGTCCCATAAATCTCATAATGAAATCAATCTTACATGTGCCACAAAATAAACATAAATCATTCATCAAAACACAATGAATAAAATGGGATTCATATAAGTCATCCCATCATAACATAATCCATATAAAACATTGGATATAATTTCATCATAAACAAAATAAAAACATGTAAATAATAGGTAAATTATACATGAATCATATACATATTAAATAGTGTAATCTTATATAGAAAATAGTTTGGATAAAACACTTGAAATGAATTCATATGGAAAATATCCTCTCTTATTCAAAATCATTTTCTTTTCTCAAAATGTGTTGCGATTTTAAAAGAAAATTATTTTGTTGAAAATAATCAAGAAATCATGTAGATGATTTTTCAAGGAAATAATGTGTTATGAAACTGTAAAAATCTAGTCATGTCATATATGTTGTAAAAACATTCTTCCTGTAATTTTGCTGGAAGAGTCAAAAAGTACCTCGTATGGTAAACAAAAGAAAGATTCCTTCCATAATACATTGTAAAAGTCAAACGGGGTAATCATGAATTAAAAAATGCATGGAAGAATAGTAAAAACTGTTCGATTTTTTTTATAAAACACAGACATGGATGATAAATATAACCACAGTAAGTAGTTATGAATAAACAAACTCGGATAAGAATGAGATTGGAATAATTATCCCTTACCTTAGATCCAATTTCTTCAGTACATGTCCAAAACTTCTATATAGTGGGTCTAAACATATTATTAACTTTTAAAAAACCATAATAATAATTATTATATCATATATGATTCACTTATGACTTTATATTACCCATTCATTTTCCAATTTTATGGTAAAACGGCGTTTTTGGTAAAATCATTTCATTTATCGTATGTGTTTGGGCTTGTTTTTCATGAAATTATTACTTATATCCTGATTTATTTAATTCCATAATTTAAAACATTATTTATATATAATATATATTCAGAATGTAAATATATATGATATATTGATAAATGGAATGAAATACACCATTCATGGATACGGAAGGTCATACGTACGCATGAACATTGTTTTCATTTCCTTATTGAATATAATGGAAGTAAATAATATATACATATATACATAAATCTAGTTGAATTATTATTTTATATATTTCAGCATTACTTATTATATATACTTTATAATCATTTTTGAATGGTTAACATGGAGAATGATTCTCATCGCATCGTGGAGATGGTAATCCGTACGTATGCACGTGCGATTATATCATTCCCAGAATTATTGGATGGAATTGGAGTGGATGATAAAATATCTCATAATTATAATCATGTTATAATAATCATATATAGTTATTATTTCCACCATTATACCCATCCAATTATGGTGGTGGTGGAACAACAGATTACACTACAGAATGGTGACAGTATTCTGTACTTACACATGCGCGGTGATTTCCTTATCCGTAGGCTGGATAGAAGGTGAATTAGGGTTGTTTCATATTTATAATAACATATTAGTATATTAGCTATACTTTTTTTATTGCTTTATAATGTAATAACTAACAAATAAGAAGTAGAAGGAGAAATAAATTTGAAAGAATCAGTAAAGCATATTACCTCTTCTTTAACACGCCTCTTCTAAACACTTCATATGGCACTAAAGATGGTCTTTGAAGAAAACCCAGACATATGGTATGTTTTTAGGGAAGGGGAAAAGAAAAATGGATAGTGTTTGGCCGAGCATGAAGGCTCAAAATGTTGTGAATAAGATAGGGAGGAGGTGCCCTTTTATAAGAGATGAGAGGGGCACTTTTGGAAACCTCTAAAATATTAATTTATAAAAAACTAAAACCCCACCTAAAAAACTCCAAAATGACTCAAATTCAAAGATGAGTTGATATATGGTTTTAATCTCATCAGAAAATAAAATTTAGACATATTGGGAATTTATTTTAAACCTTATAAACTTGATTTATCCATATTTATTCTATTTAATTTTATTTGTGGTAATAATATTATAAATTTGAAATTGTTACAAATAATTACATATGTGTTGTGAATTTTCCATAATTAGATACTTTATGACATTTTCTTCCATATAAATTGCAATTTATAATTTTTAAATAATTTTGTGATTTTTATAAAATAACAATAATGTCAATTTTGTCACATGTAATTTATTTGAATTAAAATAAAACCCACACAGATGATATATTCAAAGAAAAATATTTAATAGATTTATAACATGTCATATTTGATTATAAAATTCATGGATCACATTAAAAATTTCATATAATATTTAATTTAATATTTTTAAAACCGTTTATTTTCTATTTCACTCAATTAAATAAATTATACATCACTATTGTGTCATCATTAATGATAATTATTTAATCCCTAAATATTATAAATAAATTTATATGATTTATATATTTTTATTTTCTTCCTAGAAACTATTTATGTTTTTTTATGATGTTTATAACTAAATTAATGTTATTACACTTATAAGATATAAGAGAGTGACATGTTGTCACTTTCTTTGATCTTAATAATAATTATATCATT